>JANFAF010000085.1:0-336221 GCA_024663475.1 Pisolithus thermaeus
TGGTCCGTGGTCCTACTTGCTAGTCGGTCTTTGGTAGTCAGTAGTCGCTGCTCTGGTTGTTGTTGCTACTTGGTGGTCCATCATCAGTAGTTGGTAGTTGGTAGTTGCTGCTTTGTCATTTGCCAGTTTGTAGTTTTCTGTTGTTCCTCTGTCTTTTGCTTGTTGGTAGTCGGTCATCATTTGCTAGTTGGTAGTCGGTCATCATTTGCTAGTTGGTAGTCAGTCATCATTTGCTAGTTGGTAGTCAGTCATCATTTGCTAGTTGGTAGTCAGTCATCATTTGCTAGTTGGTAGTCAGTCATCATTTGCTAGTTCATAGTTTGCTGCTGTTCCTTGCTCTTGTGCTAGTTGGTAGTCGGTCATCATCATAGTTTGCTGTCCTTCCTCTGTCTTGTGCTAGTTGGTAGTCAGTCATCACTAGTCACCCTTGTGCAACTCATTGACAGATTGTGCTGCCTTGGTCGCTGGTCATGGGTCCTTTGCTTCCTTTGTTGTCTTGCTACTTGCTACTTGCTAGTGGTTGGTGCTTGGTAGTCGGTGGTTGTCACTCATTAGTTTCTTTTCTGTCCTTGGTGGTGCTGCTAAGTCTACTTGGTAGTTGGTGGTGAACTGCTTGCTAGTTAGTAGACACTCGTCTCCCTCTTGTCACTTTGTGGTTGGCAGTTGGTAGTCAGTCTGCTTGGCAGTTGCTGCTGGGTGGTCATATACTAGTCAGTCATCAATCATTGCTTGCTGCTTTCTTTTTGGTTGTCAGTTGCTAGTCACTCCTCTTGCTGTCATTATTGCTACTTGGTAGTTGCTAGTTGCTAGTTGCTAGTCAATCAGTTGTTGCTGCTTGGTCTTTTGCTAGTCAGTGGTTGGTCTTGCTGCTTACCAGTTGGTCCTTGTCAGTTTCCAGTTGGTAGTTGCTGTCTCACTGTTGCACAACTCATTGATGGATTATGTTGCCTTGGTAGCTGGTGGTGAGTAGCTTTCTCTGTCCATCATCTTGCTACTTGCTACTTGTGACTTGGTAGTCACTGCTTGCTTGCACAACTCATTGATGAATTGTGCTGCCTCCCTCTGTTGCTTGTTGTTGGTACTTTTGCTAGTGGGTGTGTGGTCACCCCTGCATAACTCATCGATGAGTTGTGTCAGAAGAGTTGCTTCCATGGGTGGCTGTGTCACTGCTTACAAGTTGGCCACCACTGCTTGGTCATTTGCTAGTTGGTGGTCAGTGGTTGCCAGTTGGTCATCACTGGTCACCCCTTGCACAATTCATCAACAGATTGTGCTGCCTCAGTGGCTGGTAGTGAGTGGCTTGCTTGGTCTGTAATCCTGCTACTTGCTACTTGGTAGTCACTGCCTGCTTGCATAACTCATCGATGAGTTGTGCTGCCTCATGGTTTGTTGTCACTGGTCACCCCTGCACAACTCATCAATGAGTTGTGCCAGAGACACTTCCATTGTGGCTGTGCTTTCCTGTCCATATATGGAGACATGTCCAGTGGCTGTGGAGACGCGTCCAGTGGCTGTGGAGACGCGTCCAGTGGCTGTGGAGACGCGTCCAGTGGCTGTGGAGATGTGTCCAGTGGCTGTGGAGACACGTCCAGTGGCTGTGGAGACGCGTCCAGTGGCTGTGTACATGCGTCCATCTTTGATAGGGAGACGCGTCCATCCGAGAGACGCGTCCGGCCGCAGGGCCCCTGCAGCCCGGGTAAGAATATTAGGAGGACATGGAGGAGATATGTTTACGACTGCAAAAGATGATTTACCATGGACTCATCACATTGATCATCAGCAGAACTCCCATGATTGACAATGACATCGAGATCAGCATTGGAGATGTTAGTGAGGGTGGCATGGGATGGGACAGTGTGGTGACAGTGTGTTCCAGATGACATCGTGATATGAACGTGGTATCAGGTGAATGGCACTGTAGTAGGGAGGGCCAGAGTGGGATAACAAATATGACAAACGGTATGAATGTCTGTCATGCATGTGAGACGGAGTCATGGCAGTATGAAAAGGGATTCATGCCTTCGATGCATTGTATGTCAACGATGGACTCATGATCACTAGTGATGAGTTCATTAAATGTGATAGATTGTGCCAAGCTGTGAGAGAACATGTAAGATCAATTGTGATCAAGAAAGATGAGGGAACATTTACAGAGGGTGCAGTACTGCCAGGTCTCCCTGACAATACAACCAGTCGACAACAACCCAAATGACCTGTTGGGAACATTGGGCAATGATATATATATTATTCAATCAGATGAGATGGAGGGATGGAAGCGATCTGAACATACATTCCGGGAGTGGCATGGTTGAATGTTAACCCTTTCCCTTCGATCCCTTCGATCCTTTCGGTGCCATCGCTGTTTCAATTTCGATCGTTGCTTTGAAGAAGATTTCAATGTCATATTAAAACACAGAAGACAGATGGTTGATCACATAATTCTGCTTTTTCTTCTTTCTATGTTTGTCTTTGTTTCATCGGTCACATGTTGCTTATCTTTTCTCTGACACATCTCACATATACCATGTGTACTTCATGTCATACAATGTTTTTTCTCTCTCAATTTTGTTCCTTCTTTCAATGTGTGGAAATCATTTCCTGTCTGTTCCACCTGTGCAAATCTTTTGATATATCCATTTGCGTATTTTGTAAACCATCACTGTTTGTACTTTGTATTCATGTCCTCAGACATTCACAACTTCAATGCACAATCACATGATACAACCATTTCATTGTGTAGGTGGCTGTGCTTCATACCATGTTCATGACACTGCCATTTTACCTGTATGTTCACAGTTCCTATCCTATTCCTATTCCTATTATGGTGTCCTTGGTACACACCTCTGTATAGATGTTCATGTCACACCTTAAATATAATATCACTGACATTCACATTTTGTTATTCCATTCTGTGCAAATCAGACATACCATCATTTTGCTCATATGTGACCATCTAATATATTAAGATCCAAACCAACACTACCTCCATCCTTGACAAATTTATTTAACAATCTTGTATAAATTGTTTATATCATGCAAATCATCCACCAAAGTTTTTGCCCATATCAACCATCCAAATATCAAAGGCCTACTCAACCCTACTTTGACCCTTACCCTATTTACAAAATCATATAGAATCTCATCTCGGGGGGGGGGGGGGGGGTCATGTACTCGGGTCACTTCGGGGCCTAATCTCTGCAGGGGGTCATGTACTCACATCACTTTGGGGGGAAGTCACTGTAGCTTAGCTTACCACCATCCCTCAGTCCTCAGTAGTCCCTCTTCACCAGTCTGTTGTCTGTCATCTGTCATCTGTAGTTGGTAGTTGGTAGTTGGTAGTTGGTAGTCATCTACTTTGTGTCTTTGCTAGTTAGTAGTCAGCTGTTTGCTAGTTGCTGCTCCATCGTCTGTCCTCACTTGCTGCTTGCTAGTCTGTCATCCTAGTCACTAGTTATTGCTTTGTAGTTGGTAGTCGGTGGTCTGTCTACTTGCCATCTCTGCTAGTCTGTCCCTTTGCTACTTCCTCATTAGTAGTCACTAGTCAGTAGTTCGTAGTTCATAGTTGGCTGTTTGCTAGTTCATCCTCTGTCAGTTTGCTAGTCGCTGCTTGCTAGTCCATCATCCATAGTTGCTACTTATTGCTTTGCAGTCGGTAGTCAGTAGTCAGTCATCACCAGTAGTTCATCTACTTGGTGTCTCTGCTAGTCTGTCCCTTCGTCCCTTACTAGTCAGTAGTTGCTGCTCTTCTCATCTTTGCTGCTTTGTGGTCTGTAGTCACTGCTTCGTAGTTCGTAGTTCACTCTTTGCTAGTCTGTCATCCATCAGTTTTGCTAGTTGGTAGTTGGTCTGCTTCATAGTCTGTCCTTGGTCATAGCTTGTTGCAACTCCTCAGTCATCGCTTGCTAGTTTCTTTTCGGTCCTTGGTGGTCCCCAGTTTGTAGTTCCTGCTTACTGCTACTTGACTCTCACTGCTTGTTGCTCAGCACTTGGTCATCAGTGGCTGTCATAGTTTCTTTTTGGTGGTCGGTCATGCTGCTTGGTCTACTTGCTAGTCGGTCTTTGGTGGTCAGTGGTTGGTAGTCAGTAGTTGCTGCTCTGGTTGTCATTGCTACTCCATGGTCCATCATCAGTAGTCAGTAGTTGCTGCATTGTCATTCGCTAGTTGGTAGTTTTCTGTTGTTCCTCTGTCTTTTGCTTGTTGGTAGTCAGTCATCATTCGCTAGTTCATAGTTTGCCTTTGTTCCTCGGTCTTGTGCTAGTTGGTAGTCAGTCATCATTTGCTAGTTCATAGTTTGCTGCTGTTCCTTGGTCTCATGCTAGTTGGTAGTCAGTCATCATCATAGTTTTCTGTTGTTCCTCTGTCTTGTGCTAGTCAGTAGTTGGTCATCAATAGTCACCCTTGCACAACTCATCAATTGGTGCTTGTGCTCTGTCTACTTGCTAGTCTGTCCTGTGCTACTTGCTAGTCACTGCTCTTGCTCTTGCTCTTGCTACTTGCTCATCATCTACTTGACAGTTGCTATTTGTCAGTTGGTCAGTGGTTGGTGGTTGGTAGTTGGTAGTTGGTAGTCAGTCACTCTGCAGTTGTTGGTTTGTCAGTCACTCAACTTGCACTTGTCACTTGGTAAAATCATTCTGCTGTTATCCAGAAATAAGCGACCGGTCGCCTATTTTTCACAGCAGCATCTCATGTGGGGTGAAAGTAGGTCATCAATGCCAAAGTTTCCTTATATGGAAGTAGTCTGTGGGAAAAACTGGTTGTCTGTGGGAAAGTCTGTGGGAAAGTTTCCATATATGGAAGTAGTCTGTGGGAAAACTAGTGGTCTGTGGGAAAGTCTGTGGGAAAACTGGTGGTCTGTGGGAAAGTCTGTGGGAAAAACTGGTAGTCTGTGGGAAAGTCTGTGGGAAAAACTGGTGGCCTGTGGGAAAGTCTGTGGGAAAACTAGTGGCCTGTGGGAAAGTCTGTGGGAAAACTAGTGGCCTGTGGGAAAGTCTGTGGGAAAGTTTCCATACTTGGAGGTAGTCTGTGGGAATTTTCCCTATATGGGTGGTGGCCTGCGAACTCAAGCTTGATTTCGGAAAGCATATTATTAGATTTCGGAAAGCATATTATTAGATTATTTAAGTGGGAGTATCAGGTGATTGCCAAAGCTAATTAGCAGATATATGTGGGATTCACAGGTGTTCAGTAATTAGGACACTTTTTGTTTTTTGTTACTAGACCAAATGTCCACTTCAGTGTCACATTAGGACATTGATTTCTACTGACTAACACTGTTTTCCGACATGTTCGGCACTCATTAAAAGTATTCTGGACACTTAGTGCGAGTGTCCTGACTGTTTATAGTGTAGGCCATGCTAGGAGTGCCGGATTCCGCCGGGTTCTGCTAGCTTTGGGGGGTTTTGCTGATGTGGAAGATATTGCCAAGAGAGTCATGTATTCGAATGACGCGGCCAAGGCTAATATTTATATCAGCGAACCTTGAAAGTCACGGTGGGAGAGCACTGCGTACGATTACTGCAAGACCAAGACAAACATACATATAGTGTGTGTTTGACGTCGCGTTGACACCGGTTGTCATGAAGAAAATTGGCGTGAGTCTGGACTGTAAGTACGCACCACATTTCCCTCGCAGTTGGGTACGCCTACCGGTCTTTTCTTGGTCCACAACGTTCCTCGGATTTGTGCTAGCCTTCGACCCTAACGCTGTCTTTGCTTCCTATGCATTCAATCCTACTGCGTGGCCTTGTCTGTTCGTTATGTTCGCTTCCGGTCTTCGCTCTCAAGATCCCGTTCTCAGCCCACACCTCCCCGCAAACCCGTGGTCTCCCCCCTGCTCGTGCCGCACGACAGTCATCATCTAGCCATGTTCTTTCCGTTGGGAATACCCAAAACTCATTCTATTACACTAACATCACTCTTGGAGGCCAAACGATATCTGTTATGCTGGATACTGGAAGGTACGCTTTCGGTGAGATATGGGCACACCAACGTGTCGTTCACGCGTCGCTAGCTCGGACCTCTGGGTGACTGGCTCCGTGCTCAACGCTCAGGACACTGGCAAATCCCTGACACTATCTTACGCCGTCGGAAATGCTGCCGGTACGTTCCGCTGGTTGCAGAAAAATCATGTACTCAATCACTCAAAAGGCGATGTGTATACTGCTCCATTCTCCATGGCTGGTTACAGCGTGGAGGACCAAGCGTTCCGTTCGTTTCGGCCTCCTTGTCGTTCTCAGATTCGTTATGCTGACTCTTTTCCGGTAGTTCTCGTCACCAACACGTCGACCTTCTCAACGAACATCCATTCTGAGGGTTATGATGGCCTCATTGGACTTGGTCCCAATTCTGGTTCCGCTATATACAAGAAACTCGGTGGTGACACGGGGAATAATGCAATCAACCGAATATTTGAACAAAACCCATCTTCAACGGACGACTACATCACCCTCATGCTTAGTCGCCTTAACGATCCGGGTAGCAATATTACAGGACAATTCACCATTTCGGAGCTTGTGCCAGGTTACGAGAACGTAACCTCTATGCCTCAGTTGGCGGTGGAGATGGTATACGAGGTCACTGACCAAGACCAACACTGGCAGGCGTTAACGGATAAGAATGTGGGTGTAATTGGACCAGACGGACAACCAATATCGGTCAGCTCTATTGTGCCAAAGGCGCCGAGCGGCCAATTGGTTGCCGTCCTCGACTCTGGTTTCACGCTACCGCAAGTACCTCGCTCCATGTCAGATGCCATTTACGGACGTGTACAGGGTGCCGAATGGTCTACTTCCCAGCAAAGTTGGCTGGTACCATGCGGACAACTGATCAATCTCACATTCACATTCGGTGGGATCTCGTATCCAGTCCATCCCCTAGATGTAACTTCTAGTGACTTTGGAGTTACGTTTTCCAATGGAAATCCTGCTTGTCTTGGAACAGTAAGTATTTCTCATTTTGAGGAAATCTTAGCGGACCTCTAACGCTCTATCAGTTCCAACCCATTAGTTCTGCGTTCAGTTTACTGGGTGAATACGACATGATTCTCGGCATGGCATTCTGTGAGTGTTGACTGAGTCTTGGAAGATTATCAACCGAACTGTGATATCAGTACGTAACGTCTACACGCTCATCAATTATGGAAACCTCGTTGAGGGCGGCTCCAATTCCAATAAACCCTACATCCAAATGCTGCCTCTCACAAATCAAGTAACCGCCATAAACGACTTCATTCAAACAAGGACTAATGGTCAAAACCTCATCGATTCACCTCAATACACTCTCTTGCCCTCTTCACAGGAGCAGCACTCTCCCGAAACCGCTGAAGAGAAGAAACAACAATATGAAGAGGAAGTTTTGAGTCGATGGCCGTATATTCTCGTTGGCTGTCTTGCGTTCGTGTTTATGTTGATTGGGTGCTGTGTGTGGAGATGCTGCAAACGTAGGCGCATGAGAAAATTGGCAGAGCGGCAGAAGCAGGGGACCAGCCCTCCAGATGCCAATCGAAGCGGTCCATATTCACAACTTCATGATTCCCAAAGCACTGCAACCCTGGTTATGCAACCGATGCGAGCTTCTACTCTTGAATTCAAGGAAGAATATGGCAAGGATGCCTTCTCCCGGAGTCCATGAGTGCAAATAGGAGATTCAGATGGATGCGTAGGTAGGCCAAAGATTCGAGCAACCCCATCAGATGTGATACAGCGACAATGCAAGGTAGCTGGCTACTTGGCTTTTTTTCGCGGAGTTACGTGCGCCTTTACCAGATGTATGTTCCTGAAAATGATTCTTGTGCGCAACCCGGAATTGAGCACTGAGCTATGAAGGTGATTTGGCCCATTCTTGGTTGCCGTTTGCAAGGTACGTTTGCATGATGATCGGCACGAACGTGAGCGTTCTGGAAGGGTTTCAGAAAGAAAAAGTAGGTTCGATCGCCTTGAGAGCGATTTGGATCGTACGCTTCAGCCGGTGGTATGATGCCGTTGACATGACGGTAACATGGAACCACGTGCTGGCATCCACCAGTTGTCGAACCCTTGAAATATTTTCTGGCACTTATCGTGCCTGGTTTTCTGTCTCCTTCGCCTTCTCATGATCGTAAATTGTCCCTGCGCTTGGCCGCTCCACAGCACAGACTGACCCGTGGAGAGCTCTGAGTAGAATCTGCGAGACTATTTTTCTTCTTGCCCCAAATTCTACTTCTTTTCGTCATTACAAATTACTCTAAGCACAACGCACAGAGGTGTAACATAAAACATGCAATAGCCTCTCAGAATTCTGCCAAGAACTGCTTGCATCATATCATCAACCTCGGTCTACGTAGCTTGCGTAAATGCACTTACGCAAGGGGAGGTTACAGTTGATTCGGCATGCAGCAGCGACGAGGGTCCAACCATGGACCTCGTCCGCCGATGAGCAGCGGTAAGTGTTAGGGGTTTCACCATACAAATCTCGAGGGCGACCTTAGCTTCGCCTAGCTTCTGTGTCGAGAGGTTCATCTCTTCTGCTCGCCTCCCTCTAGGCGTAATTTGCTGAGAGGTTTCGGTTGGAAATGGTACTCTCGTACTAGATGTGGAAACCTTGTGCAGGTCTTTTTCGTTCCGAGTAGTCTCGTCGAGAGTTCAGCGTTGGCTCTTCCCTAGTATTTTTCATCCCTCGCCTACTTGCCTCACGAACAGATTGTCTAGCCGCTGGTATCTCCGCCTCGCACTTCAGTCTCAAGCACCCGTTTGCTACGAACAGACCGTTAGCAATGGAGGCCGCGTCCTTGCACCCGAAGCATCAAGCTCACGGTCCGTCTCCAACTCTGTTTCATGTGCAAATTTACAGTCATCTCCGTCCCTGCAACGTCCAGCAATGAACGCGTCGCATATTCTCCCTGTCAGCGGTCGAGGTATGGGTAAAAGAAAACTAGGCACATTGTCCCAGGATAACACTCACGTTCACCACCCATCATGACGCCACCACCTATGACTCGCCACGTTATCGGGTAGAAATCCTTAGATCGGCAATCGTTTGTCCTCGACTGTAACTCTCTAGCGTTTGTGCTCGTGGAGGTATTATAGATTTGCCGCGTCGATTCGTTTGATCCAGAGTCGTGGATACTTCAGCGCTCGGTCGGTACGGGAAGTCAACCACATGATATCGAATCAGCAGACTTACAACGTGCATTTGTCTCCACTCGGACACTTACCCAATGCCATGAAGTACCGACAAGGCTTTGCTGAGCGAAGAATAAGTGAGGTTGGCTTAAATGGGCCACAGACCAAACTTGGAAAAGGCTCACTCTGATATGCAAAAGGCTTTCGCATCCGTGGCGTCCATTTGTCTGGACAGGGCACCATCTGCCGCCTAGGCGGACACGCCACAAACGGGGGCATGACAAGGCGTCCGTATGGATCAGCCTTTGCATTGCAGGACGTAAAGTAAGTCTTCCAATCTGCGGAACTATACTCCGGTAAAAAATGCGCCGCTACAAACTGTCTATATGGCGCCACTGGTTGTGGCAAAGCCGGAGAACCAGAATTCCCGAGGCCCCGAAATGCCGCATGCACATCATGATCGGACTGCTTCACGCACAGGGATGATCCCTCAGAAGACGACGTACCGGGTGGGTCATCACGAAGAACAGGGTCTGCAGCGGCTGGACACGGCGATGCATACGAGACGGTGACAGGAGGCGACACAATGCAAGCTGGATGCCAGAAGGAAGATGAGAGTGTCGATGCACTGTAAGGGTGGTGAAGCGATGATTGGGGATTTTGTGGTAGAGGAAAGCCTGCTAAGGATGCCGAAAAGTTATGGCCGCTTGTTATGGATCCATTGCACACGCCAAAAAAACTCACGGCGGCTTTGAAAGGCGGAATTTCGCAGTTTGCCGTGCAGATGAGCTACTCGGAATGAGTCAGACACCATTCAAAAACAGTAACCAGTGGACCAACCCAGCTTGTGTGAAAATGGGCACGAAACACCCTTCCAACAATACCCAGCCTGATAAAATCGACAAGTGATGTCGCCGCGTTTCTGCGTAGGGTCAGCGCCGAACGTCGGGCGGACGTCCTGATTGACACTACGAGCTGTGCCAATTCCGTCAAGTGCGAATAATGAAACGACAGTCAAAACCTACGTTGCTCTATACTAGTAGACATCACGTTTCTATCTTCAGCAATGCAGTGGTCACTTCCGAACAGCGGAGGAACAGAGATGCGAGGAGCAGCAGAACACTCATTAAGACGGGCACAGGTGGTCCTTGTCCTTGCCCAAGCACAGCAATAGCAAACGAAAAAAAAAAAGGTGGAAACCGGTAGTTCAAGTGGCCAGCTGGTGAAAGACAAGGATAGGGAAACCCACATAAATACGCTTACCTTATGAATCGTGAAATAAGTCGACAGGCAAGGAAACAATGGAGAGCCGAAACCGTCTAGTGCTAAGGGGTTAGCAGCTATATCTACGTCAGTACTTGCGCCGCTGATAACTTTCTGTCCATTCTAAAATATTAACTTTGAACACACGTGTTGAGGGGGTGCATGTAGATAAAACATCTGACTTACTGCAAGAGGGTGTTTCTGCACTCATACTGAGGGCCCCCGAGGATGCACGTGGTGGGTCCAAATTCGTACTGAACAATAAGAATGCGTGGATTTAGTTGCAGGACGACTTCCGAACCAGTCCTGATGCCTTCAATCCCCCGAAGGCCGTTTTACCTTGACAATTGTTTAGTACTATTATTGGTAATTTTAGCGGTTACCCTCCATTCGTACCTTACTTATGTAAATACATCTGTTGGCATTGTTATTGTTTGTAACGACGGAAATGAAATATACAAGCGACTGCAGCGGCCTTGTTTCCCTTCGGAGCGTCGTTCAACGTTCAGCAATCTCAATGGTGACCATAAGCACGCACACCCTTGTAAGATAACACGGCAACAAACAGGAAGCCTAAAAACTAACTGTCCGACTGTTGGCACACGCCTACCACCACAAACGAACTCATTTGAACCACGAAATGGAATAGAAAAGGGTTGGCACATCATACACGAGGTACAATACCGAAACCACTCCGGTCATGGAGACACAACTTGGCCTCGCGTAGAGAGTAGTGGTGTGTGTTCTGTTGGAGAGGCTGGATCCACGGTTTCCTCGCCCTCCGTTGTCGCCGCAGGCGGGCCCGGTAGCTTGGAAGTGTTCCAAAATTGAGTGACATCAGCTTTGCAGACAGGGCACTGCAAGGAATGGGGGCATCAGGTTGGGACTGCGCATACCTAGAATAAGCTTACAAATTTCTTGAGGTTGATGAGCCAGTTGTCGATCTCATCAATGTGAAAAATGTGATGACAGGGAAGTTCGCGGACACAGTCGCCTTTTGTGAACTCGGAGATACAAATGGCGCATTCGATTTGTGTCTCATACCAGGGTATATGGACGTCTTCAGTCACCTCGCGGGATGAAGCTGATTGCGAGGTACCAGACTCGAGATCCACCGTGCTTGATGATACAGTGGTCAGGTGAGGTACCGTTCCCTCATGTTTCTCCCAAGTCGTTCCGTTCCAAACTCTCCAAGGGAAACTCTTGACCAAATGCTCAGGGGCCCGGTCACGCCGAGCGGCACGGGCCATCCGCACACGATGAACGAGAAGGGTGACAAAAGTGAGACAAGAAGGAAGAAACAGAATGATAACGAAGGTCAAAATTGGCCTGTACAACGGTCAGGACCGCCCGTATGAGAGGAGCGGATACGAACGAATACCATTCCCAAGCAGAGTACTCTGCGGCAATCAGAAGTGAAAGGGTCTTCAAGCCGGCATGGGAGGTAGTCGAGGATCCGATTAATACAATTAATTCCTTATAGTCTGCATATCTGATATAGGTCGAAGGAATAATAACGTCAGAAGCGTCTTCTGCGAAAACTAAGCGGAGGGGTACGAAGTGAAAGATGTCACACGGACCTTTACTATACATCCTGACGAGGGCGTCCGAAATGCCACTGACGTCGGGGTCCTCACCGCCAACAACAACGGCTCTGGCGCCAAGGTGCTGCGACTGCCGGACCTAAAGAGATGGTTAGTTGGAACATCGAAGGATGATTAGCGATCCACCTTGTCGACGAAAGGGCACTGGCCACGTTGTACCAGAGCGATCCACGATTCTGTCGGATCCGGATGGCGATCGCCAAGTGGACAAAGCGGTGGGCACCCAGAATTCGGCGGTTCGGCCTTAATAGATGTATCGTTGGTAGGACATGAAACCGTAAACGAAGATAGTGGAATAACGTATCCAAGTAGAGGGTCTTTCAGCTCAAGGCCAAACGATGCAGGACGTGAATGGAACGTCACAGGAGGAGAGCGATCCACGACTGAGACAGAACTTTCTACACCCCATACCCACCCCCAAAGCCAACTTCCTTCTGCCGATGTGGCCGAGAACTTGCTGATGATGGCCGGAACCTGCGAGCGAGCCTGGACACGACAAAGAAGCGCAACGAGGAAGATCAAGACTAAGAGGCGGGCCATAGTTCAGGCCCTTTCATGAAGTAGCGAAGGGGGGAATAATGGTGGGCGGAAGGAATAGAGCTTCAAGATGATGTCAAGTTTCTCGAGTCTTCCTGGCACGATGGGCTGGCCTCGCGGGGGACATGAGACACCAGAATATGGAAAGGCGGATTATGTCATCACCAGTTGCCCTTCGGCTTTCCCCGGTCCAAATCTGCATCAGGCTGGCAGTAGCAGCTGCAGTGCAGTGGGTTATTTCGTCTCCTGTGGCAGTCGCTTTGAAAACAAAAGCAATTCCTTCGGTAGATGATGAAAAGGAATAGCCCTCAGCGCTCAGCTTACACGGCTCAAATTGAGATGGTGGTCCATCATCTAATATCAGACGTTTGGGCGGCGGTAGGTTACACCCCTTGCTGAGCCAACCTGTGTGGGGCCTGTTAGGTCACCGCCCCTTGGCCTCTGACGGCGTTGTCAGGTTCCTAACCTGGAATGCAGTAGTGTGTGACTTAGCATCTGGTATATATGTGTTCCGGTGCGTACCGGTTTCGTTAACGCAGTGCTCTTTCCTCACGTTTAATAGTTACACATCCCTTCGGCCTGGGAAGCCTTATGGCAATTATCATGGACTCAACCCTCTTGCCAGATTATTCTCCCTCCGTGCCAGCACCGGATTACTCTTCGATGCCTTTGCCTGGCGAACACTGTATACAACGAACGACCGGGCAGACGCTGTACGAGCATGGAAGTGTGTCGTTCAGTTACCAGGAGAACGGCATGTCCCTCACGCTTCGTGGATGCCGGGAGGAGGAAGGCGCTCCAGTTTTTGGCCTTTGTAGCACAGTTCACGGCGAGTTCGAACCCACCGACAGAGAAAAGATCGTTTCTGTAGCCGTGAAGGTTTGTGCTTGGTCTCAGGGTACCGTTCGATTCTGAGCGTCAAACAGCTCGAAGGCCATATTTTTATCAAAGAAGGGACGCGGGTGTCTTCTACGTTGCTTCTTTCCCAGCAACGTACATTATGGGAGATGGACGACACAGAAACTGTCTGTCCTGGCTTGCTGCCGCTTTCAGTGTCCTTTCCTGCAAATTACAGGGACAAAGAAAGCGAGCGCTTTATTCGCCTACCTCCTTCGTTCTCCACCGTGCGCCCATGGCGTGCTGGTGTTGTCTACACACTGAGCATCGTCCTGCGGAAGAAAAAGTGTTCATTATTTTGCCTACGGACTGCCAGGTCTGCACCCCTTGAACATGCTATTATAATAGAGCTCACGACCCACAGAGACCTGTCGATGGATATTCACCTTCAATACAAACCAAGAGTACGGCCACCACGACCTGTACCCATCTACTTTTCGTCCTTGAAACAATGCCCAGACGAATGGCAAGAGGAAACATGGTCGATAAACAGCGGTTTTCTACACAACGGTGGCTCTCTTTTTACGGCGGAGTGCTATGTAGGTCATCGTGCTTCAAAAGGGTGTACTATGTGGAACTAACGCTTTGCGCAGTTTTTCCTTCCGTCCGTAAGAGTATTCTCGATGTCAGAGAGTATACCATTCCACCTGTCATTTTGCGGTTCTATATCTTGGCTACGACGGGAGCCAACTCCAGAGAAGGATGACGAGGGGGAACTGCTCAATGGACCTGTACACGTCTTCTTAGTTCGCCAAACGACGGTGCGCGGAAAAAACTCAAAAGCCGTGCAGGAAGAGATTCTCGGGAGAGGGTCTTTGATTGTCGGCCATGGTGCGATACTGGACAAGATGTCTCCGCACGATGCCGTGTGCGTGAGTTGGGATGGTGAACTGCGATGCGACATGCCTCTCTCGTGTAGCGCGTTCAACACGCCCGTCCTGGAGGTCAAGGTCAGATATCTTCTTGCAACCTAAGGGTATATTAAAACAAGGTTTTTCGCACAGGATTACATTGTCCTGTCATTAGTCAATCCCCTTAGACCAATGAAGATGATGGAAGCGGACGTCCACTATGCTATTCCTATACGTCTCGTTACGCACCCCTGGATCGATAGATCCTAACCACCCACTTTCCTATCGGAGGCGCTAATTTAAGATAAGCTAATTGCGATACTTTCGTGCTATTGTGGCTTGCGTTATATATCCATGCTTCATCACGACAGAGTGCCATGATTCTTGTCTCGTGTCCTGTAGATAATAGCACAGGCCTAATTCACTTGCCATCAAATTATTAGTTGCTCGTGTTCACCGCCCGTGCACAGCTATTACAGAGGCGTACGAACGTACCCATCAGGATCAAGATAGGTACGCTGGGACATGACTAGCACCGCCACGGCCGGCTCGTCATAGTGGCGTTGGAGCCCCTCCAGGTCCGGTTTGCGGGAATGATTACTTGGACCAGGCATCGCCCACCCGCAGCATGCGGTGTACCTTTCAATTCTGCGGCTCTGAAACGTAACTGATTCTCGTTACCACTCAATGTCTTTCTCGACGGTCACGGAGGAGTCTGCGGTTATGTCCAGCATGACTCGGAAACACGCTGGGGCTGGTCTGGTTTCGGACAGAATCTATTCCATCACACACTCTAAGGAGACGGTTACCACTGCGTATGCTTCTTCTCCGGGCTCCTCCCCTGGTCGGCTTATGAAGAAATTGTACCACGATCACCAACGTCACAAGCTCAAGAACAGGGGTAGCCACTGGTCCGTAGGTGTGGACCGAGACATATCAACGGCAGGAGAGCACCCGAAAAGCGAGAAGCATCATAAACCACGTATCACTGGCGGTGTACCGACAGACCCATTATTACTTTCAGTCGAACCAACGCAAGCTGACCTTGATAGAGCTGCGGAATGCGGAGACTTTGGCAGACGACCAAGCGATTTGTTCCTTAAGGTACGTAGTGGTTGCCTTGTCCACTCGTACCCCTACCCAAATACCTTGCAGATGTATGTGGACATACTTGGGCTCATTGATAGAGAGCTGTGGTCAGGTGTCGTATCACCCCCCTTGCTTGGTTCTAAGGGCGTCGTTACGATGTCTATTATATCCGTGTATGTTTCTTGAGGAAGTCCAGTTGGCGATTGGAATTGCACATCTCAATATATCGTAGGGACTTACTACCTTTTCTAGGATACCCGACATTATACAACATCACTATGATTGTATTGTCGCAGCACGACACGAGGTCTTCCTCGCCACCAACTTCTGGCAGGCATCCAAGTCTTCACAAAAAATATGCCAAGCCCTGAAAGAGCTCTCAAGACGCGCCGAACGGAGGGGGAGAAGAGTGGTAGTGAAAGCCATGTACGACCGAGCACACTTGAAGATGTTCACTCACAACCGGGTTTTCGTCGAGGAAGAGGAATGGTTGAAGGAAGTGGTCATGTTACCGAAACGGAGTGAAATACCGTGGATAGACTTTGAGCTTGTGAATTATCACCGGTACGCGGACCTGAGTTGAGCAATGCGAGGTATATTGTTCTGATGGTGTCCACAGCCCGCTGCTCGGAACGTTTCACGCTAAGTTTATGATCGTAGACCGTAAGATTGCACTGGTAGCATCTAACAACATCCAGGATCGCCCAAACATGGAGATGATGGTGCACCTGGAAGGTCCGATCGTGGATAGCTTGTACGACACGGCCCTCCTCTGTTGGTCGAAGCCAATGCATCCCCCACTACCATTGCTGAACGATCCATACCAACCACCGGAGGGTGGATATAAGTTTGGGATGGATAATGAATACTCGACGCTTCACAACCTTGATGGTACCAGGGGCGCTGAGCTTTACCACAGCTTTGCACAGCAAGGCCAGCCCATCAACGATACGCCGCCCAAAGCTGACAAGGTTTTCATCTCCGGCAGATATCAGACTATCACTGAACATCTAAGTAAGCGTCCCTTTTAACGGCTCCCGACACGCCATATTGAGATTCGACATAGACGCGGGCGACCAACCGAACACGTATGCTACCGTGCAACAGAAGCCAACTCCGACAGATGAGTATACACCACACGTTCTTCACGTCGCGCATGACGAATGCCCAATGGTACTTGTGAATCGCGGTCCGAGGGGTTCACCAACGAATCCACGGAGGGCACTGCGCAACGCACAAGACATCGCCTGGTTGGCTGGCTTGAAGTATGCCAATAAGAAGGTCTTTATTCAAAGCCCAACCCTCAATGCTCGACCAGCCGTCGAAGGGGTGTTGAAAGCCGTTCGGCGAGGCGTTGAATGTACGCTTTATATAGACGTCGGATTTAACGACGGAGGAGAGGCATTGCCCGGTCAAGGCGGCACCAACGAACAGGTTGCTAAGAGAATGTACGGGGAACTTCATGAACATGAAAAGCCGAGGTTAAGGATGTTTTGGTACACTGGTAATCGTTTACTCTTCCGAAATTTGAATCTTCCTATAGTAACTGATTTTCTTCTCTTAACGCCATCTGGCGCAGGCAAGGACCAAACCAAGCCTATCAATGCCTCTGCAAAGAAACGAAACTGCCACGTAAGCTATTACACCGATTACAAGTTGCGATGAGCCCATTTCATTGTGTTGTAGATAAAATTGATGGTCATCGACGATGAGGTAGCCATCGTTGGCAATGGGAACCAAGGTAGGCCACGTGTATACTCTTCGAAACCTCACGGAAGATAAACAACAATCTTTCCGCTTCTCGCACAAGACACGCAATCGTGGTACCACAGTCAGGAGGTAAACGTGATGATCGATAACCCCAGAGTCTGCGAGGAATGGCTTGGTGCCATTCGAGAAATCAAAATACACACCTGCATGAGCTAGGAAAGGACGGTATATACCGGGATGCGAACGGGAACGTGCTTACGGACTCGGTGCACATCGAGTCAGGGTTTCTTGGTGTCATTAAGGGTATACGAAGTTCAGTTGCAAGAGTGCGCGGGAGGAGTGGACCATAAGCTGTACGTATTGTACGCCCTCTCAGGTCACGTATGTGCGTGTCACTATATAGTAACTATTATGTATCATTGTGTCATATACATAATTTTGTTCCGTCTTCCGAAACCATGAAGCGGACATTACTGAGTAAACCTTCGCCTCACTGGAGCACCCTAGAAAATAAGAGGGTCCTATATCTGGGCAGTGGGAAAGGTACAAGTCCGGACAAATGATGACCCGACGGTCCGACGTGGTGCTGTGGTTCGGTGGTATGGTGCACCTTTTTTGTCGGACACGCAAGCGCACCCCAAACCTTGCTTTTTGCATCGTACAAACAAGTCCCAAGAGAGTGACCGTTTCGAAGCTCGTTCTTACTGATCATGAATGCATGACCGACGATCCATCTTTTTGTAATTCCTTTCAGGGGTTACTCAAAATAGTGACACTCCAATGCAACCATTATCCCAAGACGATCAGGAGTCAGAAACTGTAATAATACTATTATTGTAGTAACATACTGTTTACTGGAAGCACGTTGGTCACTCGTCAAGCTTCAAGTACCATGTGGTGGATTGCGGCTGCCGCTGATTCTTGACGGCACATGTTACTGTAAACATCAAGCGAGCCACGATTTCATGTCTACCACTGGTACTCGTCAGGCCGTTTCACAAAGTTTCCAAACACTCATACCGGTGAGATGGCATGAAAACAGGGGAAACCGTTAGTTATCATTTGGTGCGTACCGGTAGAATGTTGTCTGACATGCAAAATCGAGCGGAGTGGGAAGGTTATTTCAAGTATAGCAAGGACACCATATGAATGCCATTAGCCACATGGCATTCACCATATGGTGTCCTTGCTATGTGGCCATATATCGTCCGACCGGTATATCTGCCCGCATGTTAAAATGCTCGGCCCCCGGACCTCCCTCTGTTACAGGCTTCCTACTACCCGCTCACCAGCCCCTCCATCCCAGCTACGTCTACCACCCTGTACAGACAGAGGAACATTTCTTAGCCATGAATCATCGGCACAGACTGCTTGGCGAGTTCATCAAGCAGTCCAAGAATGGTTGTGCAACCCTGAGATTGTCTGGGCAAGATGGCCAAGCCTCTTATCCTGTTTACGGCCTCGGTACTTCCGTCCAGGGCTGTATAGATGTTCATAGGACTGAAGGTGTTACCAGCGTAGAAGTTCAGGTAATGTTGGCTCGGTGCGCGGCGCGGATTTCAGCCTATTCGCGTTAATCCTGATTTTTCAGATCGAGGGTATACTGAAGCTCGAGCAGGTGGCTGGTGGTGGGACGACGACGTACAAGTTATGCTGGTGCAAAAACATACTTTGGGTAAAGGACCGGCTGCGCGGCTTACCTTGCCCAAATTCCTTGCGTTTCGCCTTATCCCTTCCCACGACTTTCTCAGATGGCGAGAAAACTTTTGTGGGTATTGCAGCATTCCGTTCCTTTCACTGGTCAACCGGTCACTCTCCATTGATCACGTAGCCCCTACCTCCAAGCTATGAAGCGCACTTGTCGGGTCTTCCCGGTTTTCGGGCCTATATCCACTATGCACTCACGGCCCAGGTGGTAAAGCCCGACGACGTGCCCAACATGGTCAAATCTGCATTTCTAAGGAAAGACGACTGGTATGCAGCGGTGTACTCGTTCAAGTTTCGCTGAGTACGAAGCCAGTCAACAGGGCTATAGCCACGCCTGTACTGTATCGTCCGCGCTCCCGACCCCCAGCCGCAATACCTCCTCCGCTAGTGACTCACCCGCACTACGGACTAACCGAAACAATCAAATGGAAGGCAGCCACTTCTACGATACTGGCTAATGGTTGCGGTCAGGGTATAATTGTAAAGGTGTGTTGTTCACCTAGCTCTTACATGCGCAATTCGACTTCCATACGATGGCAGCTACATCTCCCTACCCCACGAATATTTTGCGTTCAACAACCCATCCCGTTTTACATAAGCTTCCATGCATCGTCTGTTGCACTTGCTTTGTTTAAACCATTGGCACCCTTCACCTGCCCTTCCGTGCGGAAGATGCAAATTACACGGATACGTCTGATGCGGCAGACGTCGGTAGACATCTGGTGAGATCTAGTCTCGAATCGTATTGATCCACAGAAGGATGACGTTCTAGCAAATCTTATCAGTAACGCCTTGATATTTGGCACGAAATCGGACATGTGGACAGTAGATTGCATCGGAGAGGCTGCCTTCAAGCATATCGTACGTGAACATCATATTTCTTGTACATGAAATGACCCTTACGTATCGGTCATGGCTCAGGGGGAAGGTTCAGATTGGTTGGCCTACTCGGGAGAGGTCTTCATAGCCAACCATATAACTCTTGGTGGGTTCAGAGCGGGAGGATTCTCGGTGCGAGTGAGATACACCTTTTCCTGTGCCTTCCGACAATTCAACGAATGTCGGAACTTTTCCCTAGGACTGCCTGGTGCTCACAGTAAACCCAACTGACCTCACTACGTCGCCTTTCAAGGAAATGAGAATGGTTGTTCCTATCCAATTCACCACGGACCGGTGGATTGAGGGTGGCCCAGATCTAACGCTTTATGGGTCCGGCCTAGAAATAGCTTCGGGTGAACCCGACTTCCCACACGAACTACCTGACCAATGATAGGTCTAGCGACCCAAAACGTGTCACTCTCTGTGGAGAGTACAGCGTGCTCGGAGGCGTAAATCCCTGGTAGATGTCACATCTTCGGGGGACCTTGAAGCTTGAAAGCACCTGTATATAAAATAAATTGTAACCTCCTGTGTGGTACGGTTGGGTCTGGAGGTCTTGGAGTCCCTACTTACGGCACCCCCACCGTGACATAGTGTACGCACAAATGTGGCCGATATTTAGGTCCCTTGCTCCACTAACGGACATCATTCTATGTTTATGACATCACTTCACGTGATGCAACATACATAAAATATGCACGTCGGTACTCCTTCGAACTGAGCGGATTCGAACCGAAACACGTCAATATTTTGCCGCCGAATCTTTGACATTCATGAGTCTCCAGAACCTAGCACCCGGACCTGAACTGACCGGGGAGAAGCAATTTCCGCAACCCCCCTCCCATTTTGCAGGGCCCACTACAGCGACGGCTGCGCCCCAACAAGGTGAGCGAGGCCCTCATCCCACAAATAGCCACATGTATTAATCCAGGATATGTCCATACGATCGCTACCCCACACATTCCCTTGTAAACGAAGCTGCCACAGGTCCTGGTTCCGGCAACGAAGTCCCTGTAAACCAGATTCGGAAACCAAAGGAGGTTAACAGGGATGATCCAAACATCCGTATCGTCGACTTACCTCCCCAGAGGAAGCCTTCATTCAAAGAAAAAGTGTATGGTAGGTGCCAGAAGTCGTACCAGAGGCACTTCTTTCGACGTTCTCACCGACGCGAGTCCAGGTTACGCGAGGGTATGTGTTCTTTTCCCGCAAGCTATCCCGGAGCACGCATTGACCGTGTGGATGATTCCGTACTGTGAAGGTCATCCGAGGAAGCGTAAGCGGACGATTGGGTTATTCACCTTGATGAAACGCTGACGCGATGTCATTTAGACATTTGGGGACCCAAATATCAAGGAGCAAGGTGAAAGAGTTCTTCGTGGAGAAGAAACAATTTCGAGGGCCCGAGGTTCCGTGTCAGACTAGAAGTGCCAGGACGGGCCGCTGACCTCAAAGTGGTCGAACCCATGGAGGTTCCTGGAGTCGTCGTAGTTCTACATCCTTCGTTCTTGTAACCTTCGTACCTCTGCAAGCTCTGCTGGTAGGACCTGATTAAGGAGTGTCGATATTGGGCATTGAAGTACTGAGATTGCGTCATCTTACCGACCCTGAAAAGCAGCCGGAGAGTCTGTCTCCTTCCGTACGAGAGAAGGTTAAAGTCAAATCATGTACGTTGTGCACACTGTTGTTCTTTCTCCCCGAGGTTTCTGGTTGCACATAGTTAGATGCAATGGTGAGGGTACAACACAGTCTAGCATCGACGGCACTGAACTTACCAATGTCATAAGTCCACCAATATAGTGACCGCAATAGACTGCGATCGGTTCCGACTACGAAAATTTTCGTGGATGAATGAACCCCGCCTGCGCCCGTTCAATCCCGAAGTGTTACGCGGCCAGCCACAGCAAAACTCAACGCAAGTCAAGTGAAGTCAAGTCAAAAAAACAGCGGGGCGTCCTTGGCAGCCACGCAAGGACATGTACCAAGTGGTAAAGACGGTGGACAGAATCCTGCGGCGACGTTTTCAAGATGCGATCGCCTGCTTTTTCGCGACGCTCTCCAGTGTATCTGGCCTCTCTCTACTTCGTGAATATTGTCCTGACGAAAAAACTACGAGCGCGACAACAATCCTCGAACCTACTCCGCCACCGTGGACGAGTCCCGTCATTTCCAGTGCCGAGTTTGCCATGGTGGTACGTGATCCAGGTCGTTTCTTTTCTGCATCCTTCGTTTTCCCCATACCTCGATAGGAAACCAACATCGTTCGCGTCAACCCGGAGGGCATAAAACGTGCTGCAGACTACGTACGTTATGTTCTGCCGCCATGTATTCTGGAAGAAGCGGTTTGTAGGCGCCTGCCCACTGACCGAACATGATTCCCACCCCCAGATATCCCAGAAGATTGTCGCAGAGCAATACACTCCGCGCACATGGCGAACCCAACCACTGCACATATGCCCTCCTGAACCTTTCTGTCCTTCAAATCCCCTTACGAGGCAATGCCTAAACTGGGTATTTATCATATCGGCGCTTAACTTTAGTTTCTGGTCCGAAAGGGACGGTACTCCTGAGCGGTACGGCGTCGAATGGCGGAAAGGATGGGGTGTGGAGGAAAGAGTCGTACATACCGGCTACTGGAGTTTGGTCGCTGCTGTGAATAGAGGTACGTTTTGATTAGGCCCACTCCACCTGAGTGGTATCCTTAAGGCGACTTGTTAGCGTTGGGGGAAAACATTCCCATTACAGACCCTGCTTTCTACTCCTCTGAGAGCCTCTGCCCAGATTCACTCATAGCCTACATTTTTCGAGCAGCCGCACAATGTAGAGAACCAATCCCACTCCTCCAAGAACGAATTTCCATCATGCGTGAGGTGGGGTCTATATTGTGCAACGTGAGTCGGCACTAGCCACTCCGATCGTTTGTCTCACCAGCGCCATTATGGCCTCCCCTGCCATGCACTTGACACGACTCATCGGTTATAGGATTTTAACGGATCATACCTTGGCCTCCTTGAATCGTTTCACAGCCGAAACTCTGGCCAAGGAACAGCTTTTGACCTTGCCCAGATGGTCGCAGACACGTTCCCCTCTTTCAGGGATGAACAATGGCTCAATGGTCGGAAAGGTATGCTGTTTGATCCCCTTGTCCGTTCTCCACCACTCACTTCTCACTTCACTTCTAACTTCATTTCCACTCTTGCTTTTGTTGTTACCGGGTCGGTCGTTGGTTGGTTCGTGGCCGGCTGGACAATGGCTAATCGGCGGGTTGGTGTGCCGGTTGACTGATTGTTGGCGCAACCCCCCCTAACGCGATCTCCCGGGATCAGTTCTCTTCTGGAAACGTGCCCAAATTTTGGTGGCAGAAACATGGGCAGCATTCTACCCTGAAAACTCTGCTTACCTACACCCCATATTCCCCAACGGCCCCGCCATCAATACACTTACGATGTTCGCGGACTATCGTGTCCCCCAGATCTTGCATCATTTGCGGATCTTGGAGTACCCAGATTTTCTTGTGCACAAGTTACAAGCACGGACGTACCTCACATCAGGGTGTAGAGATGAAGTTAGTCTGCGAGCAGCAAGCATCGTCGCTGTTGAAAAACTAAGGCGGGAAATCATACGTCTACGAGGAGAGTCGCATCAGGAATCTGGCGAAGCTGGTCGTGGCAATGCCATTGGCGCAGGGCAACACAACGAAGTCAGCAGTGTACTTATTGATTTTTATTTATGGGATTTAGCAAAAAAGATAGAACGGGGTGAAGAATGGATAGAGGAGATGGCTACATCAGAGATGGTTCCTGTCCATCGTACGAGAAGCATTTGGTACTAATATATATGCTTTAACATGCACGGGAGAGGATCCAACTTGGAACATATGTGCTGGGGGATCAGCTAGTTGGGATTCACCCCTGCGGTGGCATCTTCCTTGGTCGGCCCCTCTTCCTGCTCCTGGGCTCCACGAGCACCTCCCTATGTTGACCGCTACCTGCCGATATGGTGCTCTGATCATCTGCGCCATTCTTCGGTCGGCCCCTCGGCCGCTCACCCAACAAATGTGTAAAGTTTCGCCTTGCAGGATGGACATAGTCCATCCCGAGCTCACGGAAGATCAATTCCTCATTCTCCCCACATAAGAACTCCCACTTTCCCTCGTCTTCGATCCATTTCCACAAACCATACTCGTCAAATCGCAAGCCGAGTCGGTGCGCTCGGGAACAGACATCCTCCACAAATTTGATGTCCCCGGTCAAGACGATACGTGCGGCGCCCTGGTATCGTTTTGGTACAAAACTGTGTTCATGAGGTTGAAGTTAGATCAGCGAAAAATGGAACAAAGGATTGGGAGGATGACTTACAAGATTCCTAATTTTCTATAAAGTCCTTCTTGATCGTTGATCTGACTCAGACGCTCTCCACGTCCCTCCCACTCTCCACCTCCCACGCGTGCTGGAACCCGCACGATGCCTCTCCACCTTTGTGGACCTCCTGCAATACTTGTAACCACCAATCCCCTGCTTTCAAGGGGAGAAACAACGTCCAGGAAGAGTGCTGTGTTGTGTGCGTTTTGGGGTAAATGGACGAAGGTGTCACCCACAGCATAGAATTGAGCCAGTCGGAGCTTTGGAGGCTTTTGGGTAGCGTCATATGAATCTTTGGGTGATTTCAGCTCTGTTTCGAAGGGATGCACGATGAGGAGAATGATATCATTTGAGGAGGGTTGGTTGCGACGGCTAGTATCATTGAGATGACATTATGGTCGAAAACATTGATAAGAAGTCCTAACTTACTAGTCACCCACCAAAACGACCTCATATTTGCTTGATATATTCTCGGACACGAATCTCTACCCAACAAAAAAGCTGAGGCAGCCCGGTGACGAGACCATATACGTCACACACGCACGTACACAGACTCCGCCTCCTCGAGCGTCACAGGGTTCAGGCAGCTAGCGAACCGCGCACAGACTTGTTGCGCAGGGGTTAACAAGTCGAGAAATTCCGGCTTGATCAAGTCAGCGAGAGATGCACATCCTTTATGGCGAAGCGTCTCTGCACGTTTTTTCCTGCATGACGAGTTCAATCCGGATGATTAGCGGTACCTCGCGACGGGAAGGACGAATGTTACGGTTAGGAAAGGACGTACCCAATGCCAGGGATGAGTTGGAGAGCATTTATAACGTATTGACTACCCATACCCTTGTTTGTAGGTGGACATGATCGTTCTGCTTTTTGTGTGGTCTCCGCGCGGGTCCCGGAGTCCTGCAACCCAACCCTTACGGCATGAGACGAACAGAAGATGAAAAATGAAAAACGCACATATGGTACGTTCGCAATGAAAGCATCGATACGCTTGGCAATGCGATCGCCTACCCCGCCTAATTAGCCGTGGGGTATAAAATGCGTCAGCATTGTTTCACCTAACCCCACTCGTTTACACGTTCATGCGCCAGGTTACATACATAACGAACGTGTCCAGAGAGGCGATTAAATTCCAAAAAAAAAAAAGAACGGAAGTGAACAAGTAAGCGCGGACGTACTCTTTTCACTTGTCGACCTGATCGAACGGGCTCGTCCATCCCAGCGATAACCTTGATAGCACGCTCGTAGGCACGCACTTTGTACGGGTTTCTTGCATCACTTGCTTCTGCCTCTGCCTTGTCTACGGACGAAGGAAAAAAGTATTCGGGATGAATTGAATTTAGTCAAATGGTAGTAGCGAGGACACGAACCGACTTACGGCGCGCCAACAATTGTATGAGATCGTGATTTGGACTGGAGGGATACGTGCTCGAGTGCCTCTGTCTGACAGGAGGCGTACGCGTGATGCTGCCCCGTCTCAGCCTCAGCGCCGAGAACATGGCAGTCGACTTGAGGGAGACTGAGGTTACGTAATCCACTGTGTGTTTTCGTCAAGTCAATCCCAACCCATCCGATCCCGTCACCGTTAAAGGCAGTTACACTCGACGAGGACGCCTACGAAATCATTATTGCAATCATGACGGACACGCCAAAGCCACAGTCCTCGACGACGGCCTACCCCACCACCAACATGATGAGCCTGACCGACGCCCAACTCCGCCAAACCATCACTCAACTATCTAACGCGGCCAACACGCAATATCAACATTATCAGCCTGCACATGCGAGTTCGAGTCAGACTCAAAGTACTCCGGCTGCCAAAGGTGAGCATGTCCTTTCTTTCTTTCTTTTCCTCTGCTTGTTTTCCAGTGTGAATGGATGATGGGAAGTACACCCGGACCCGTGCCCGAGCAAACACTGACAACGATACCCAGCCTACCTCAAGAACATACATACATGGTCAACGTCAACTACGCCAAGAGGATCCACACGCGGCAGAGGCCGCACCAAAACTGTACCCGTCGCACCCGCCTCGGTTCCTGCAGCACCTGCCTTCACCGCTCCGCCAACGCTCTACGCACACCACCCCGTCCATATCCCAGGCTCAGTTATGGGCATAGGCGTAGGGGGGGTCTCGGGATCCACAATGCCTGGCCTCGCTCCTCCTGCTGCCCTACCTCTCCCAGCACCAGCACCAGCACCACCGACTGGACCCCTGAATCCCCCCAAACATCCTCTCCCCGTAGTTCCTCAGGCCTCCCATTCGACTTACGCATCCCGTCTACGCACGGGTACAACCCTCCTCATGCAGCCCATCCTCTCGGGCATTTCTACATCCACATCCGTCACCGCCGGCACCACCGCACTAACAGCTCGCCCGTCAACGCGACGTACCACTGGAATGGTGAACTATACCGAACCAGGCTCTGGGGATGAATTTCCAGATGCTGGAGCGTTGGATTCGGATGATTCGGATTTCGTGGCGTCAGGTGGGACAAGGACGGCTGTGAGACAGTCAAGAGCGGCGGTAAGGATGGGCGCGGGTATGAGCAACGGAATGGGGGTATTTTATTCGGGGAACGGGGCGTCGACGACAATGCAGGGTGGGAGAGGTGGTGTGCCTTCGACGCCAGGGATGACCGGCAGTATGGCGGTGGCGGGGGGGACAACGGAAAAGATGGAATTGAGTCAGAGCTATTTAGGGATGGTTCCCCCTTCCAAGTTTATCAAGGCAAGGCCCGTAGGACCAACAGCATACGAGTATCCGTAAGTTACCTTTCCCAAACATGTCTCACTTCAAGCTATCCTTTCTCTACGTCGTAGCTCCCTCGACACCCTCTTCGCACACGCGCAAACCCGCACCTCCCTTGTCCCCATCCGGGTCGAGTTTGACACTGACACCCACCGCATCCGCGACTGCTTTGTATGGAACCTGTACGAAACGCTGATGAAGCCTGAAATGTTTGCGAGAGTATTCTGTGCGGACTTAGAATTGCCAGCCGTGCCTTGGGCAGAGACGGTGGCGAATCAGATTAGGGCTCAGTTAGAAGAACACGAAGGGGTCGCGTCGCTGGACTTGGGGGTGGAAGGGTGGTATGGGTGTGATGTTGGATTTCAATTGGGGCGTCGGTATGGGTATGTAGGTGGGAGTGTATGGGATGGAAGGGCTCAAGCAGAGGGGGAGGGGAATGATCAAAACTGGGAAGAGCCTTTGCCCGAAAGCGGTGGAGAAATTCCAGAGTGCCGTGTCATTCTAAGCGTGCGCCTCCGCATCACTCATTTATTCATGGGCTGTTATGGTCGCCACTCACTTAACCCACAGATCGATGTCCAGATTGCAACCCACCACTTAACAGACCATATCGAATGGGATCTCTTATCGCCATTGACGCCGGAAGATTTCTCAAAGCAGCTTTGTGCGGAACTTGGGTTGGCTGGAGAAGCGATTCCGCTGATTGCGCACGCCATCCACGAGGAACTTATCAAGCATAAGAGGGATGCAATTGAGTGGGGAGTCATTGGAGGTGATCATAGGGAGTCTGTCGCGGGACCAGGTACTTTGGCAAGTGGTGGCGGAAGTGAGGACGTGGAACGGAGGACCGGCGCTGGGGGCGGTGGCGGTGGCGGTGGCGGTGGTGTGCTCAAGGACAAGACTGGACTGGGACTCGCCTGGGGTCGAACACCAAGAGAGAATAGGGGGCCCAAGACATTACGGAGCGTGTGGAGGGAGTGGTCCGAAGCTGAGGAATTCAGAACGCGGTTTGAGGAATTGACAGCGGAAGAAGTGGAGAAGAGGGAGATCGAAAGAGAGAGGGCAAGTCGGTGGGTTTGCTATGTGTGCTGCTTCGGTGGTCGGTGGGTACTAATTTGTTCTGGGTATCCAGACGATTGCGGAGGGAAACGTCGAAATTCCAGACGACAAGGACGAGACGAAGATGAAAGGGCAATTTTTTTTATTGTTCATGTATACAGTCTGGCTGTTTCTATACCTGTCGCACAAAACGCGCTACGCATATCTCGTAGGTCGCGAATGAATTTCTGAAGATACTTTTCGTCGCCTCGGGGAGAAGAGGTTCTCGACCAGGCGAGTGGACCGATAACAGGTATATTGTGAGGTGAGAGGGTGCATGGCCTCTCAGGAAGACACGAAGACGCGCAAAGCACTCGTGTCTGTGAGTATAAACCCCGAGAGTCTCGTCTTCTTGGGTTCGATTTGTGTGAACGTGGGCATGTATGTATACATGAAACGACCCTCGATCATGTATTGGCGAGCTTCGATGAATATGAAATGAGATACGATGATATCGTACTTTATAGTGGGACGATGAACTATGTAAGTTCGCATGCTCCGTCACATACTCGCCTGAGGCCTATGAATGCTGACTGCATGACGTGAGCATCGTCGTGGGCGGACAGCTGTCGGTGACGTGGAGGAGGGAAAAACGACGATAGGGCCACCGGTTGATGGCCTCCGCGGGGATGGGCATGGGGCTAGAACTCTGCTGTAGGCTGATGACAATGATCGCTCGAATACTACTAAACTGTGGGTGATATAGCATCATTCCGAGATATCCCGTGATGGCACGAACAGGGCTTCATGAGATCGAAGGGGGATAAGTTATGGACGGAGCTGAGGAGACCCGACAGGTTCCGAAGTGTGGGTAGGAACGTGTGATCATCATTTGAGGAGAGACATGAACCATGCACGTTGACGGGGACGGGGGGACAGCAGCAGTGACTTTGATGCGGGGTATGGAGGGTGTGTTATGTAATGGGACCGTCCCCCCCCCCAATTGTCACCGGTCCGGTACGCGATCGGCCAGCGAACAAGGACGATAACGAGTTGTCCTTTGTGTCCGTCTGTCTGCCATCTGCCCTGTCGTCCGGGATAAGGTAACACATGCACAGCCTACACTAGCTGTTTCCCTTTTGTGTGTCTTCCCCACGTTCTCCTCTAACCCCACGTTGCCGTGACCCACTACAGCAGCTGCGCACGTCTGCCTCCTGTCTGCTGCATTGTACGCCGCCGTCGTCGTTGAAAAAGAAAGAAAAGGAAAAGGAAAAGGAAAAAAAAAAAAAAAGAAAACAATAATAATAATAGAGATCAGTCACCATCAGCTCACGCGACGTCGAGCGTATCACCCCCGGACTCTTTGTCATTCAATCCACTCCATCCCACTACACGCCTTCTCGTCCACAGCGCTGCCATTCGAACCATCGTTCCTATTTGATAATCCCATCTTCGCCCTCTAGAACGCCCCTCTTAGACGAATCTTGTCACCCTCTCCGCTTCTCTCTTCCTCAACCTTATATCTTCCTAACTAACTCTTGCCTTCGCCCTTCGCACCCTCCCCATGGACAATCCCCATCCCGTCCTTCTACAGGACAAGACTGCTCCCCGTCCTTACAAGTGTCCTTATCCACTTTGCGGTCGTGCTTTCAGCAGACTAGAACATCAGGTGCGTGCCATCCATCCTCTTTCCTCACTCCAATCACCCACCACACCTTCTTACTCACAGACGCGGCACATCCGCACGCACACGGGAGAGAAACCGTTCGTGTGCACCCATTCCGGCTGCGAAAAACGATTCTCCCGTTCGGACGAACTCACTCGTCACTCTCGCATTCACAACAACGATGCCAATACAACAGGATCCAGTGCCAAAGGTAGAAAACTCAAATCGGAACACTCCACGACCACATCCACAGACGCCCTCGAATCTGCTATCAGCCTTCATTCCTTCGCAGGTTCTGAGCGCCGTATCGACGATACCACCGTCCGAGTCAAGAAGAAGGCAAAAAGTAGAGCAAACAGTGACGACGAGGTACGTCTCCCCATTATCATAGGTGCTGTTCACTTACGTAATCATTCTTCCTCTTATCCGTACAACGATACTTACCGTAGGGCGAAGCCTATGCGCGACCCACTTCTATCGGGTCATACGATGCAGTACATCATCGTCGTTCCCAGTCCCATCTCCCACATCCCAATCCATCCCCCTTCTCAACCCTCTCGAGCGTTGCTATGGACGAGCTCTACGCCCTAGAACGTGAAGAAGCACTCAGGCGTGCCGAATACGAAGCTCGCCATGCAGAAGCACTTCGTCGCGCCGAATACGAAGCCCGAAAGACTGATGTAATCTATATCCGTAGTCGAACTTGCAAAAGTGCGACGACCAGCCCCGTATCGACACCTTATCACACCGCTGCGTCCCTCAAACCTGTCGACAGCATCATGTTAGGCACTACTTGCCAGTCGAGGAGGACGTGGGAAGACGATAAAGAATCCAGTAGGATGACAGACAAAACGGACCACGTTCAGCGAAGGATGAGTGGTCCTGCGTGGCAGATGACCCCGGTGACGCGTAATACCTCAACGGGACAGCGTCCGACTGGAACTTCCATGGAAATACCGCCGCCGCCGACCAGCTCGTCGGCAAGTGCCACCCCTGATCAAATTCAGAACAGTACCCTCGTTTCCCGGCACCTTTCTACGCATGAAGACTCGCCTTCTCCACTCAGCTCCGACTCGGACTCTGTCCCTCACTCGCGCCATCACTCCACCCACCCTGCCCAACTCACTTCCTATCCATGCCCCCATCCCATTGCCAACCCCAGCGTCAGCGCTGGGCCGGCCGGCCCAGGCAATGAACTCTCCCCGCGATCACGCTCCGCCTCGAAACCCGAATTCACTTTCACCCCTTCGACGAGCCCATTCCTCGGTCCATTCAGTACGCTCAATTTACATTCCGCCAATCCCTCGCGTGCACCGTCGCCCATCCTACTTCCCCCTGCGTATTCCGCGAATGGATACGGAAAGGGTGGAGATGGGTCCGTGAGCCCTATAGATAGCTCCGTGCATGGCCATTTACACGGGTCGTCTGCCACAAGGCAACGCCGCCGAGGATCAAGTATTGTAGGAAGCCCACACAGTGCTCGTGTGGCTGCAGGTGCGGGTGTGGATGCTCTAGGTGGAGGTGGAATGTTCGGCCCTGGATCCCGGAACAAGAGTTTTGGTGATATGCCTTACAGCATGTCGACGATTCCACACGTACACACGTATCCGGGACAGTTATCTCTCGCTGCTTCCAACGCAAATAGGAAGGATGCGGACAGGAAGATGGCCATCATAGGTACTGAAACAACGCCGACGCCACAGTTGTCGAGCGGCCCAAGTAGTTGCAGTGGTGGTAGCAGTCCGGGAAGTTCGGTGTATCCTGCGGTGGCTGCTAATGCGAGGTCCACTGGGAGGCCGACATTTGAGGTTGGCGTGCTGACAAAGAGTCCGTCTATCTCAAGATCTGGGTCTCCGCATCATTCGCCACGCCTTGGCTCTGGGCATAGTAATGGGCAATACGCACTGCAAGCACACACCCAGCCGCTACAGACTCAAGTGCCCTCGCAGGTACATAGTTTGTATCATCATCACCATCATCTGGCACATTCGGTTCGTTCGGCGTTTGGGATGACTCCTATCCATTCCAACTCCAAGTCGAATTCCGGTGGTGGCGGAGGTAATCATAATGACACCAGCGTGCCGCAGCGAAACCCATCTTGGCCGGTTCCTTGCCCTCATCCACATACCGGCCCTGTGCGTTCCGGCTCATCCCCAGGTGGGACTATTACTCCCCAAGCGCCCTCGTTCGCGCCGCTTCCTTATGACCACAGCTATGGGTTTGGAACTCTCGGTTCTGCCTCCGTTCCGTCGTCGAGGGCTCCGTCTCCGCCAATTACACTCCCCCCTTTACGGTTGAGAACAACATCTCCGAAGTCAATGCCAATGGGTGACGGCGAGAGTAGCGACAATGAGGATGGGGAAGAAGATGAAGATGAGGATATGGAAGGTGAAGGTGTCGTTATGCGGAAGAGGGATAGGAGTGGGAGAGGGGTTCCGGCAGACAAGGAGAAAGTAGCGTTACCGGGGTTCAAGGAAATCGAGGCTGTTGCAAGAGGGGAGAAGTGATGCCCACGGCTTGTTTACTGACCTGGAATCCGACTGAAGATACTAACCTCGGCACATGTTCTCTTTCGAGACATGTTCCTTTCTCCACATCCCTATTGCACCAGCTCCTTCATATATCTATTTCCCAGATGTCTCCATACTCATAGATACACATACACATCCCCCCTTCATCACACCTTAGTACCTTCTTATGGCATTGCGCGCGCGCACAGTGCCAGCCCTTTGCCCATCTCATTCCCGTCATAATCTTTGTTACCATACTGTTCCCGTTTTCTGCTGCCACTTCGTTTCCGTTTCAATTTTCTGGTAGCTCTTTGTCCTCTCGAGACGTCGGGGCTCATGCTGACCGTGCTACACCTCCCCATTCGCAACACGCACAATACACCGAACCAGATAGCTTCTTCGAGGGCCGAACTATGTATCTACTGCGCGTTTACGATATGGCTACACAGATAGATTTTATGTATACGTGCTTGGTAATGATTATATTTAAAGGGGCTAATTTACATGCCGGAATGTCAATTTTGTTTCATGTACATAAGCTGGCAAGTACTATCAGTAAATTTATGAGCAGCTTTTCTGAGCTTACTGTGGCTTATAAGGGCCAGTACAGCAGCAAAGCTATGGTGAGAAACTGTTTGCTAGAAACAGAAAACTGATTCAGTTGTTGGATAACAAATTATTTAATCTACAACAGAGACTGTGAACCTAGGAACAGAAAAATAACTACTGAAGTTGAGTTGGTGCTGGTGCAGCATGTACCATATCATAAATGTACCTCAGTTGTTGGATAACAAACTGAGGAAAGAAAGAAAACACTACCATATTATGTATCTACACATCTGCATGTCATGTGACAGCTCTGGTGTCCATGCTGTAGAAGTCTAGTATATATGAATTACTAGTGGGATTCAAAGCTGACAGGCAGTTGCCAACTTTAACCAAATTCATGCAGAACCACTTGGCAGGATTCAAGCAGAGCTTGAGGACATGCCTCCTGTAAAGTTTCTAGCTTCTCGTTCACTTGTATACTTAGTCACTTGAATATAAACATGACCAGTGTTATATTGGAGTGCATAAAGTATGGTAAAAAAGAAGTTCCTCTACTTATGTAACGGGTGCCTGTTTATATATGGGCACCCTTGTTTATGTAATATACCTACAAACAACACTGGAGTTCAACCATTAATGAACTCCACACCTGTTTAAGTGTAGTAGTCTAGGGCATCCTTACACCCTCCCCCTGAAGAACCCCAAACAGGTTCTTCCAAACTAAGCACAATCACAAATATTCTGACATTACTATTCTATGATCACACATGTACAGTGCACAAGTATGAGAGATTGGAGAGCTATGGTGAGATGACTGAGCAGAGATTAGCCAGTCTGCAGCGATATGTGGAAGTATGTGGTTGAGACAGGATTTTATATCATACTGGGCCCCTACATGGGAGCAGGACCTTCGTCATTGACATCCATGCCTTGCCTCCTGGTGGTACCCATGCTCAGGACATCAGATTCCCAGTCATTGAAATCAGAGGTGGCCATCACTCCTCCCACTACCTCAACACCACTCAGCAAGTGTGGAGTAGTGGGGACAGGTTTGACAGAATGGAAGTCCAGGAGCCCTAGTTCCTGAGCACAATCCAGATAATACTTGGGAGGTTGCTGCTCAGCCAGGCAATCCATGTCACCACCCCACTTGTAGTTGCCTCACATCAGACCATCATGGATCTGATGCCCCTTTTCATGGAGCATGTTGCTCTCATCTTGCAGGAAGCAGACACTCCAGGAGTACAGATTGTCAGCTTCCTGGAAACTCAGCCCATTCCTGGTGAGGAAGTGGGCTATGTCAGCAGGGGATGGGGTGACATCCTTATGAAGGTCCCAATTGCTTCAGGCACCCAGGATGATGGACAGCCCCTCATTCTCCACTATGGCTTTGTACTGGCCAGCAACAGCAAACAGGCAAGCAAAGTTGTGGTGCCACCCATGCTGATTGGAATCATACTGGAACTGGGGTGTGAAGTACCCTTCCAGGACAAAGCCTCTGATTCTTCAAATCAGAGTTGCTTCCTTATCCTTGGCATACTCTTCAATGGGGCCTGCCACCCCTGGGAAGCTCGACATCTCTTCTGTGTCCTGATACTTCTCAATTTCTGCCCTCCACTGTTGTAAAGGTTCACCCCAGGCAGGTGCATTCTTGGGGATCCTATCCTGGTGGGACCTTTTCTTTGGGTCTTGGCAGTCAATGATGGGTGGAACCATTGGGCTGGTGACAGTTGGGGCCTGGGGTGCTGGGATCGTGACTGGGAGGGGGGCTTCCACTGGTGGGGGTCTCTCTACCTGTGGAATGGGTACCAGCTCATGAGGGATGGCAGGCTCCTCACAAGCCTCCAAAGGGTCAGCATGGGGCTCCTCATATACTGGAGGTTGTTGTGGGGCAAGTCCAGTGACAGATGGTTTGTAGTTGTCCTGTTTGACCTTACTCTTGGCAGCTAACCACACTGGGGGGTGCCACTGTGAGAGTGTGTAGGCTGCAACTGGATTCTTGGCCAGTTTCCTTCCCATATGCTTGTCGATGTTGGCCAGATACCGATTGATCCAGGCAACGAGATGTTGGGCTGTCCTGGCATATGGTGCATTGTCCTCATCACTCTCCCTTGCTGCGCAAGCATAGATGTCATCTATCTTGTGGGGTGTGTTCAGTAGGTGCACTGTGCCTGGGGGGATGGCTCCAAAGAGGGCTGGAGCATATCCTGCAGCTATCACCCTCTCAACATTGTAATGCTGGGGGGCTTCAAACTGGTACAGGCTCTGCTGAGCCCAGATGTGCAGGAACCTCCTGCCACTCAGCAGAATGAAGGCCTGGTGGGGGCATTCCCTATGATCAATGGGGAACATGGTGGTAGCCTCCTTGAGGAGGTCAGTCAGGAGGGGTCATTTTTGGTGAGGCTGAGTCTGACCAGACTTGTTGGGGGTGCTGGTTGGCATCTTGTGGTGTTCCACATGAGACACAGGGTCAGAGGTGAGAATGGGGGCATGAGGTGGAGAGTGAGGTGGCTGCATAGGGGTTCCCTGTCCCCTCCCCCTGATAGGTGGGCTGCCAGGCTTGAGGAAGAGGGGGTGGCTCCTGCTGGTTGGGGGGGTAGTTGTGGCAGGGATGGCCTTCAAGGGATGCAAGGCAGGCACATTCAAACTTGTGATCATTGTCGAGTTGCTCACACTCATCTTGGTAGTGGTGAGCCCAGGTGCACCAGTAGTCACAGTCAGCTTGAAGACAGTCAACCTCCTTGTGGGTGGCTGAGGTGTTGTCAAGGTGAAGGAGACATGACAGTACACACACACAGTCTGTGTGTGTGTGTACAAGGTTGGGGGACCCAAGGACCAGGTCATGTGCCATGTGCACTGCATATGCAGAGCACACACTGCAGCCATTGGGCTGGCCACAGTCATCATGCATGACCATGCCAAACTCACCGGCATGCCAGTGTCGACATGGGGGGGAGGCTGAGTGCTCATGGCGATGTTTGTTGTCACATGAGCATGAATGGGGACAAGACAGGGACTGAGAGTACAAGGGCACATGACGAGGGGGGGAGTCATCCCTCATGCATTGTTTGGACTCATGACAATGTGCCTGGTCATCAGGAGACATGGGCATGTTGGAGGAGGCAGCAGTGTCCTCATGAGAGGGTGCTGCTGGGGTTTTGGACGTGGGGAAGCAGTGGGACATAATGATGAAGGTTAAGGGGAGGTGTGGTAAGGAAGGAAGAGAGAGGCAATGTGAAAATTTTCATAAAGGGAATGATTGCATAATCTTGGTGATAAGTGGTATGTATTCTTAAAGCTTAAATGTAGAGCCAGTGGCAAGTCCAGAAAGGGAAGTGTGGGGGGTGGCATGGGCAGGTCACATGCATAGGACTTGTGTGAATTGTGAGGTCTCTCTACAACACATTAGCTTCCATAGTACGCCAACTGCTTCTAGGCAGTTGGCAGGGGTCCTTAACATTTTGTAGCTTGAGGTACCTGTCTAGGGCCTCAAGGTCCTGACAGTGTTGGTAAGGTTCCCAAGTGGAGTCACCCAGACTCCACTTGACCAAGAATTCCAGCTGACAGCCCACCCATTGGTGGGCATTTATTTCATTGACCAGCCATTCTGTGTCATCTGGTATGCCCACATTGTAGGAGATGTGGGTGTCATGTTTGGGGAACATCACATCATCATTGGGTTCATGACAATGCAGGAGGTTGGCATGGAATGTGGGGTGGATTTGTCATTCCTGGAGCTGCTTAGGCAGTTCCAGAGTGTATGTGTCTGTGGGCTGGTTTGCTTGAATGATCCTCATGGGGCTGATGTACTTGGGGAGCAGTTTGTGAGCACATCCTTTGGGCAAGGTGAGATTCTTCATTGACAAATATACTAGATCGCCCTCATCATATTTTCCTCCTTCCCTCCTTTGTTTATTAGCATGGTGTGTCTGCACCACGTGGGCCTCAATGATAGCATCATGAGCCATTGCTAGGTTTTCCTTTGCTTGATGAATGAAGGATGTTACCCCAGGAGCAGTTGCAGCTGACTGCTCCTCGACATTAGGCAGTGATCGGGGCAGGTATCCATATGTCAGCTTGAACAGTGCAAATCCTGTTGAGCTGCTAATGCTCAAGTTGATAGCAAACTCGACCATTGGTAGTTTCTCAGCCCAGTCTTGTTGATCTGGGGAGACTAGACCTCATAGTATCTGTGATACATTCCATATCACTCATTCTGAAGCTCTGTCTGTCTGAGGATGGAAGGCCATGGACATTAGCAGCTTCATGCCCAGGAGTTGATGCACCTCATGCCAGAACTGTGAGGTGAACTTAGTGTCATGATCAGACACAATTGTATCAGGGAGACCATGTAGCCTCACAATCTCCTGAACAAAAACCCATGCAAGTTCAGATGCTCATATGGTGGTGTTGACTGGTGTGAGGTGAACCAGAGATGTTAGTCAGCACAGGATGACCCATAGATAGTTGGCACCGTTGCTTTTGGGGAAGGGGCCAATGAAGTCCATTGCAATGGAGTTCCAAGGTCTCTTGGGCACTGGCAGGGAGTGAAGCAGACCTGCCAGGCATGTGTTGTCAGTCTTGGTGGTCTGGCACACTGGGCATGATCTGCAGAATCAGTTGATGTCCTTGCCCATCCCAGGCCACCAGAAGTGCCTATGGATGTAGTCTCCTGTGCACAGTGTTCCAAAGTGACTGAGCATCTTGTGTGCATGCTCGATCACTTGCACTGTCAGTCAGTTGTTCTTCCAGCCCACCTGAGGGAGACAGAGTACTCTGTCTCCTGCTGTAACTTTCAAGTGGATCAGGCCATCATTTATGTTGAATCCTTTGTGGTGATCTGGGTGTAGGAGTACCTTCGCCAGGATAGGGTCTGTTGAGTACCCTTGTCTGATGCAATCAAGGAAGCCACACTCCCCCTGGAAGTGGGTGGCAAGCATCTGTGGGTCCCCTGCAGAGTCGAGAAGAGTGGGATCCTCACTTGTGGGTACATGAGTGGGTTCTTCCCTTCTCTGCTCTGCATGTTGCTTTAGTGCATCAGCTTCTGCATGACACTCCTCTGTTGGTTCCCTAATTTTTGGCATCTCATCTCGCATCGCTGCGAGATGCAATTCTCTTAACCTGTCGATTGGGAGGTCATCTCCTTCTGGGTTGAGTCAAATGTTGGCTGTTGCCCATTTGATGGTTTCCTTTTGTGCCTCATCTCCCCTGTCTGTCTTGTAGTACTGAGATAGACAGTTGGCCACCTTGTTCTCTGATCCTTTGACATATATGATCTTGGTGTTGAAGTGCAATAGATAGTCCATCCAGCACATCTGATGGCTGGATAGATGTTGTTGCATGCAAAGGAATTGGAGGGCTTCGTGGTCCATGATGACTTTGAAGTGGAATCCCAGAAGCTTGTCCTCCCACTTCAGTAGAGCTTTGAGGATGGCAAGTGTTTCCCTCTTGAAAGTCTGATAGTTGTGCTGGGCATCTGTGAGTTTCTTCAACATGAACCCTGCCAGTCTACACCCTTGCCAGGTTGGGCCTTGACTGTACAGTGCCCCTATTCCATATAGTGATGCATCACAAATAAGCCAGATGGGCTCATTCAATCTTGGATCTATCAGTCACAAGACAGGGTATTTACAGGTGAGATCCTTGATCGCTTGAAAGCATCTGATGTGAATCTTGCACCAGAGGAAGGAGTGGCCATTCCTCTGGATGCCCATTAGGGGTGTCATATATGCCAATACGTCTGGCATGAATGGTGCTAGGTACTCAACCAAGCCCACAAACTGTTGTACTTTGTTCAGGTTTGTTGGCTTTCTCCAGCTGTGAATGCAGGCCGTCTTGTCCTCATCCATGTGTATGCCCTTGTCATTGATAATGTGGCCAAGACAGTCCAACCTCTTGGAAAATAAATCAACTTTCTCTCTCTTGAGGTAGAAGTTGGCATTCACTAGTGCATCCAATACAAGGCATATGTGTTCCACATGTTCCTCTATGGTATCACTATACACAAATGCATTGTCCAGATATGCATGTACTATCCTGGCTATGTGTTCCTGCAATGTCACTGTTATTAGCTGCTGGAAAGTGGCTGGTGCATTGCAGTCTCCTTGCTGCATGACATGACTCAGGAATGTACTGAAGACTGTCGAGAATGCCATCTTGTGGATGTCATCAGGTTCGATTTGGACTTGTTCGTAGGCATTCGACAGATCAATCTTCGAGCAATACCTTGCTCAAGTGACATCCATTCGAATCTGGTCTTGGTCAGGGAACAGGGTGACATCCTTAACTGTATTGTCATTTTGTTTACAACAGTCCATGACTGTCTGTAGCTTTCCATTCTTCTTGGGAATGCAGAGCATGGGTGCTGCTTGTGGTACACTTGCTCTTTCCCACCATCCAGCCTTTGTATACAGCTGAATCTTTTCTGCCAGCTGAGGTTTCAGTGAGTCTGGGCAATGTGGCAAGTGGTAAGTATATTGCATACCCTCATCTATTAAGGGTATGCGGTGGTTCACTTCCTGGAGTGGTGGCATTTTGGTAACCACTCCTTTCATACGGTGCTCATATTTCTTATACAGTTCTTCCCTCAGACAAGGAATATCCTCATCTGAGTATTTTTGGGTTTTCATTTGTGCAAGTGTGACTTGCCCTTCGCCTTCAGTTACCAATGTTGGTATCTCAGCACTTCATTGAGGTGTTGTGGGGCCAGGAGGATTCCTCATCGGTGCAGCCCCACCTGCTAGTCATGTATTTGTTGGAGTTGAGGGCAATGCATCTTTGTGTTGTCCCTTTTCTTGTGTTTGATTTTCCACAGAACTGGACAGGTCCAGTTCTGTGTATGCCAGCACAGATATTCCCCCAACCTCTATCATATTTGTATCAAATTTTAATCGCACACCATGTGATTAGAGGAAGGGGATCCTGAGTATGCAGTCATATTGGTCGATGTTCATGATGTTGAAGTAGGCATTGCATGTGAAGGCTCCCAGACACAACTTCATCTGGGAGCTGTGTGTGATCTTGGAATGACTTCTGACACATCCCAGCTGCAAGGTTAGCTGGGAGGCCAGGGTGAACATAGGTAACTTGGTGACAGTAGCGAATGCAGGGCTCACAAAGTTGGTTGTGCTCCCTGTGTCTATCATGGTCAATGCTTCACAGTTGTTGACCTGGGCTTTTACTACTACACAAGCACATGCTTGTGGTGGGACTGTTGGTCTGGGAGTGATGGTAATGTTGGTGCACATTCCATATCGGAATGCACAGTTAGTCTCTTCTGTTGGATGGAGTGCCATTAGTCATTGGGCTTTGTTTGAGTTAGGACATGATGGCCTGCCAATGGTCATTCAGTCTGGAATGGCTGGGGTCTCCACCTCAATGTACGAGTGTGGTTCCCCTCCAAGGCTCTTGTGGGCACATGAGAGCCTGTTGGCCAACCTTTGCAGGTCTCCTTGAAGTTGATTGCTTTCCTGCAGTGCCTGCTGCATTCACTGTTCATTCTGGGTCATCACTCCCCAGATCCCCTGGATGAGTTCTCCTGTCCTGTTGACATCTGCTCTTGCCATCCTCATTTGCCTCAACGAGGGTAATGCACTCATCGAGGCATCATTCTCCCTAGGACATATTGCCTGGCATGTTCTCACTGCCAGGTGCCCCAGACTGAGCAGGGTCTGATGCACCCTGTCAATGCTGATTGTTGGCCATCTTCCATCCATTGCACCCTCCACATGCTCGAGGGTGAGGTCTATTATGTTCTTGGTGGTGTTCATTTCTGCCAGGACATATCCTATGTGGGGGGCTAGGGTTTTGCCTGCCACTTCTTCTTGTGCATCCCATCCCTCATCATATGCCCTTCATCTCAGTTGTTGCAGTACTGCTTGGGCTGCTATCAGGGATGGTACCTCTGCAAGCTCGTCTTCTATGATATGAGCTCTGTGGATTTGGCATGTCTGGCAGTTGTCTATATGAGTTAGGCCAAATCTTTCTGAGTAATGCCATGTGTGATCGTCTGTGCTAGGCAGCATGGCTTCATTCTCCACCATGTTCACTATTCCCCATGGATTGGCCATGACTTCTTTGACTTTGTTCTCACCAGGTGATGCCTCATCATCTGGCTCAGCCTCTTCAGTCAGGTCACCTTCCATGGTAGATTCCTCAATGTCCATTCAGGCATAGTAAATTTGCTGGCCCTTGGTATTGCTGTGGGCATCCATCAACCCGAGATATGTGACAGGCTCTCCATCATCATCACTGTCATAGTACTTGCCATAGATGTCAATGACTTCATCATCAGCATCTGCTTCCTCTTCCAGGAGCACTCCCTGGTCTCCTTCATTGTAAGAAGCTGCTGCAGTTTCTTGAGTTTCTGGAGTTTTGTCAGTACCATTGTCCTTGATCACCTTGGCAGCAAATAGCCTGGCCTTTCCAGGTTTATTGTCCTTCGAGGGGATGTTCTTCTGGTTGCACTCATTGGCATAGTGCCCTTCTTTTCCACAGCAGTAGCATTTGATGTTTTGGTGTGGCAGGCCAGAATCTTTTCTTGCACTCTGGCCTACTGGTCCATTCCTTCTCTTGTGACTGGCTCCAGTCACACATTGTCCCTGTGGCTTGGATGATCCCTCTCTCTGGAAGGGTGCATTATCCAGTGCCTTCCTGTAGAGGACATTGCCCTTCTGTGTATACTTATATTTGCCATCAGTGTACTGCCTGTTGCCAATCCTGTTGTCAGGGTTGGTGGGGCAAGTCCCTGTTTGCTTGGCTTGTTGGATGCAAGTGTGATTGTTGATGAGCTTCAGCACACTCTCCATCTTTTGCACCTCAATCAGGATCTGGTCCATCAGTGTATGCTCTGCTGATACACCTCTCGATTTGAGGACTCCTTCTGCGATTGGGAGGGGGAGTCCATTGATGAATTTCCTTCTCATGGAGTATTTGTCCAGTGGTTGGACCATCCTGGATGCCCTGCACTTCAGATCATTATAAAATGCAAGTACTCCCTTAGCAGGAGAGTACTTGGTGTTGTCATATCTCTCAGTGGCATTTTGTGCAGATGCCTCATGTATGAATCGAGTGAGCATGGTGCATACAAAGTCTTTGAATGTCCAGTCACGGATCATGCAATCTGGGCCATTGACCTCTTGGTCAAACCATTGTGCAGCCATTCCTTCCAGACAGGTCCCAGCATATGTGATGCGATCCACATCACAGGCTGGGCCTATCACTTTGTATATCTTCAACCAGTGCAATGTCTGGTTGACCCATTCATCAAAGGTGTCAATGTCATCTTGGCCTTTGTAGTACTTTGGTTGTGCAATTTTTATTGCTTTTACTTCTGGGCCTGTGGGAGCCATGTGACAGCCTACCACTTTGTATATTCTCCGATGATATTTTTCTAGGAGCAATTCAGTATATCCACTCATGCTGGGGGTCTGCCCTCAGTATGATTGTACCCCTTGTGATTGTCCATGATATCAGTGATCATGTTCCCCTTTGGCATCCCTTTGGTTTTGATGAAGGGGGGCTATAATTTCAGGTCCTTTTCTCCTGCAATCATTGTCCTGGTTGTCACGATTATTTTTGCAGTGGTAGTTGTCATCCAGGTCATTGTCTGGGTCATCATCTGGGTGTCCCATGCCAGTTCCCCAGATGTAGGTTCCTTCTTCCTTGAGACCCTTCTCCAGGTGGGGAGGGGTCTCACAATCTGCCCAGTCTCTCATAGGTTGGTATCTGGCTGCCCTCACTCCATGAGGTATATCTACTCATGGAGTGTCTTCATGTTTACGATTGCCTCTTGTAGGCTTGTCTTTGTAGTGGATCTCCCTTTGTTCAGCACATGCAGTGGCTTGGCCTTCTTCACCAGTCCCATCATGTGCACTTTTGATGTCAGGCATGTCCACCAAGTCATATAATTTTCTGAAGGTATGTACTTGGTGACCACATTCATCCTGGTCACCAAAGTTCTCCCATTGGGTGGTGCATTCTGCCACTATGTCTTTCAGTTCCTGGATGAACTTGGGGAATGTGGGTGGTTTTCTTCTATTGTCAGATTTTTCTTTTCCTTTTCCCAATCCTTCTGCTCTTGTATTTTCTATGAGAGCAGTCTCTGTAGTTAGGTCAGTCAGAGCACTCAGCCCTTTGTCTAAGATTATGGCATGATCAGCATGATCAGTAGTTTCTTGCATGGTCATCTCAGACAATCATGCTTGAGGGTAGTTTTTGTTTCTCTCCAATGGTGGTGGATCATCACCATTGCTGTCCTCTCGAATCCTATTGGGTTCAAGAGGTTTTGATGTGCCATGAGAATTTTTCTTCTGCAGTGCAAGATTCTTGTTAGACTTGGGGCCCATAACATGTTTGGGTGTTTAAAAAATGTAAAGTTTCTAGCTTCTTGTTCACTTGTATACTTAGTCACTTGAATATAAACATGACTGGTGTTATATTGGAGTGCATAAAGTATGGTAAAAAAGAAGTTCCTCTACTTATGTAATGGGTGCCCATTTATATATGGGCACCCTTGTTTATGTAATATACCTACAAACAACACTGGAGTTCAACCATTAATGAACTCCACACCTGTTTAAGTGTAGTAGTCTAGGGCATCCTTACACCTCCCCTCCAATGAAAGTATATGATGCTTCTTGAAATATGTCTGTAGGCTACCTCAGTAGATTGTGAACTACTGAGTAGAATACTGTACCTGTAGGCTACTACAGGATGTCAGTAAGTAATATACTGTGAAATATATGAGTGCTTTGTTGGAGATTGAATCACCCCTGTGTGATACTTATTTTTGGTGTGCCTTTTGGGTTGATTACATAAGCACTTAGAGTGCACACTTAGAGTACATTTTGGTACTGTTCCCTCAGTAGTTGAGTCACTACTGAGGGCAAGTCTACTATTTACTTAGTATTTCCATACTTACTGATAGCCTGTAGCTGCCTACAGGTACATCTAATACAATAGTAGTTGAGTCACTACTGAGGCTGCCTACAGCTATTTTCTACAGGTTATGAGCCCTGCATAGCACAGAAGAAAATTTTATTAGAGGCAACTTGCAGTTGACTTGATACAAGTGACTACTCAACAAACTACTACTTTCCTTACTCGAAAGCTATTGGATAATACGACGGATGGATTACCTACCCGAGCTCGCACACAATGGGCACAATTGGACAACTTATGCAAGTTTGGTCCTATGCGCCATTTCTGACACAGGCTTGATGGGGTTCCTGGTCAGGTCTGAAAGATGACCTACACATCCAGCAGAGCTTATAGGTCGTGGTGAGGGTTGGACACCCCAGACCGACGACGAACGAGCAGAGGTCGCAGCGTGGCAAGCTGCCGACCAGTCTTGGACACAACAAAACGCGATGGTAAACTACATCATTGTTAGCGGTATTCCGGATACCATTTTCAGCTTCATGCTACACCTAAAATCACCACTCGAAAAGTGGGATTACCTGGAAAAGCGCTTTGGTCAAATTCCAAGACCAGAGAGTTGGCTAGTTGCTGAGGAAGCCGAGCGACGAAGCAACTCAAATATGGCTACAGAAACTGGTCAGGAAGCTCTCGACAGTAACAGCGAGTCAAGAGACCTACCTGGCAGCCAAAACGAACCTGTGGACAGCCCAAGCGACTGCGCTGAGACTGAGGCTGGGCGAGCGAAGCCTGAGCCCAAGGTCATGGATGCACAGCACTTCAAACATTACCTTCGAGGGGTGGAGGTTGAGGCTATAGACTTGAAACAGCCAGCGGAAGGCATGGACACACTCAAAGCACCTGACAGCGGTAGTCAGTGTGCAAGTGACAAGGCCAAAGAGGACAAGGACATACCAATGACAAGCTGCAAGGCTCTCGAACCTCAAGGAAACCTACCATCCACTACAAGCGAATGCACTGAGACCCAGACTGGGCACACGAAGCCCGAGGATGCAGTTGTAGACACATGGCATGTGGCGGATGTCCTACCCATGTTTGAGGTGGGGAGTACAGGCCAAGCATGGTACAGCAAACATGCAAAGGAACATCAAGCACCTGATGAGGATGGTCAGCATGCAGACAACAAGATCAAGAGGAGCTGAGACTTACCAAAGTCAAGCTCCAAGGTTTGCAAGCCTGTAGGTCACCCTACTGGACAGGCAGGTGAATGTGCTATGGAAGATGCACTACGGACATCTATCGAAGACAGTCAGTGCGCTGGGACAAACAGCGAGATGATCGCTAATGTACCTGATCCACCCGGCACACCCACGAAACTCTCTACCCTACAAGTCGAACACTCTAGACTATGGAACAGCCCTTCAGCACGAGCACATAGTGCTACGAGTATGGAAACCAACCTATCATGCACAGGGAGAAGCAGCAAGCAACAAGAGACGAAGCGTCTCGAACTTGACTGCAAGCAGGCATTGGGACGCCCGAAACGAACCTACCGAGGGCACACCACATCCAAAACCCCGCCTGACGAGGCTTGGGGGATGGGGGTGTACAGTTCAGCTAGAGTTGGTTGGGGGGACAGCACAACGACTGGGTCGATAATGACGACACTGGAGATAAGAGGGCTTAGCACCAGAACAGTCGAACTGCGGGCCCACTTACCACATTGGGATACGACCTGAAAGGAGCCTGATAAGGCTGGGGATACCGGTGGTAGAGGTGATGACACAGCTAGCAAGGACTTCGTCGACTTGTGTGGAGTCGAGAAAATGCTGCTAGCTATCAGCAGAAGTCAGCAGGGCAAACAAGAGGTGAAAAGGCAAGATGGCTTACCTGTGCCACCAGAAACACCTCCCAACGGCTACATGCACCCTCCAGGGACCATCAGGGACCTGCACCCACGTGGTGGAATGAAGACAAGAGCTGAAAAGGTCAGACGTGCGAGAATGATTAAAGTGAGAGGTCACACGCACCGTCATGACCACATACATGGCAGTCTTGCCACTTCGAAGGCCAACGAGGTCTCACAACACCTCCAGAGCGTTGTGGATACTTACCGGCGCCGGGGAGTACCTCCCAAGTCGATACGGAGCACCGGCAGACTGATGAATGGTCATGCAGCAGCCTGGCAGCCTCAGATACCTCCAACCAGCGCCTACTATGGCAATAATGCCTCCAAGAGCCTCCAACATCGTGCAAGACTCAGGTCGAATGCAGAAAACAAGTTGTGGCAGGCCAAACGGTCCATGGCTGTACAAAATCAGCCTACATGGGACAACTTACCCAGTAAGGGGGATAACAGTGGTAGAAGGCATGGTGATGCAACTAGGAGTGGATACGCCGACTCATGCAGAGTCGAAGAATCACTGCTAACTGACAGTGGAGGTCAGCACAGCGAATATGAGGAAAAACGACTGCAGCACTCACCTGCACCACCCACACCATCTCCAAACGGCATACTGGACATGCCTACACTCTTCATGGACCTACGTCGACGTGGAAGACTAAAACTGAAGGCTGAAAATGTCAGCAACGCACATGCAAGGCAAAACACCTACCATGTACAAGCGGCCCCCAACCGGCCACTTCTGCTCCTCCCTACACACTCGAATCGATCCCTGGATGCTACCAGAGGGTCATGGACGACGAACGTATGCTGTAACGGAGTCAGGCATGCATGGAAAGTCAAAACGAGAGGGCGAACATACCAGATAGCGTGCATTCTCATGCGGCTGCTCCAACTCTTCTCAATGACCTCCAAACGACTTCGACACCCTATGGGAGGGTTATGGATAATGAGGATAGCCTGTAGCGAAGTCGGAAGCACCAGAAAATCCAAAACGAGAGGGCATATGTACCAAACAGCTGGCATTTACATGCAGCTACTCCAAGGGCTCTCCAATCCTTCGAGACGACTCCAGAACATCGCTAACACCTACTGGCAGAAGGGGGTGTCACCTGGATCAACGTGGAACAATGCAACACGGCCGAGAAATCTTCATACGGCCAAATGGCTGCCTCGCAGCAGCAGCATGAGGCGAGATGCCGAGCTCAGGGCCAAACGGCCGAACGACTCACCTACGCCATCAAAACGTGCTCGAAGCGACCTCGCACACACTCCTTGGATCCTTAGGGACTTGCGCCAATGCGCTACGATCAAGACGAGATCTAAAAACGTCAGTACAATCAAAACAAGAGGCAGCAAGGCCTCCAGACTTACTGTTCCCATTCCGCCACCTCACAAGCTCGTGAAACACCTCTGGAATGTTGCAAACACTTACTGGCAACATGGGATACCCCCCGGACAAATGCCAGACGTTGAAATTCGATTGTTATTCGATACGGCGCCCTAGCGGCAATGGTACAAGGCAAGACGACACGCGCACACCACGCGCATTCCGAAACAGGAAGTTGCCACAACGCAACGACGCGTCGACACAGCCACACGTACACTCGTTACACACACGGACTCGAAGCTCACTTGCAGCAGAATACACACTCGTTTATTGAATTATTGAGTATACATTCATTGAGTTCTTATTTTCTGCACTTCTACTTATCACACAGTGGAGCTTCAGGGGGTGTGTTGGAGATTGAATCACCCCTGTGTGATACTTATTTTTGGTGTGCCTTTTGGGTTGATTACATAAGCACTTAGAGCGCACACTTAGAGTACATTTTGGTACTGTTCCCTCAGTAGTTGAGTCACTACTGAGGGTAAGTCTACTATTTACTTAGTATTTCCATACTTACTGATAGCCTGTAGCTGCCTACAGGTACATCTAATATAATAGTAGTTGATTCACTACTGAGGCTGCCTGTTATGCCACGAGTTCCTCGAAGCACCTAAGAAAGGTGTAGGAATGTAAAGAGCAGAGTATTCAAAGAGTCGCTTGAAGCACCAAAGAATGGCGTAGCAACCTAAGGTTTACCTCGGTGCGTAGAGACTTTGAGCACCCTTGGATGGCTCACTCGAATCGCCAAAGAATGGCAATTAATGAGACGTGTTGCAAGGTAGTGAAAAGTTAAGGAAATACAGCGGTACAGTAGGGGTTTATATACTGTAGCTGTATAGGCCATGTAGCCATAAAGAAACCGTGTCCATGGCCCACTAAGAATGGGCACGTAGCGTATACAGTAAGGATGGGACACGGGCACATCCGATTAAGGTAAAAGGGAACAAGACATAAGGTACGTACAGCACTTGGAGCCAATGGGAGCGAGCACACGAAGTGGGCTCGCTACAGGAGAAGCAACTATGTGTGGCAATGCGCAGCTATAGTACAAACAGGCGGCAGACACAAAGATGAGTCAGGAGAAGGAAACGAGTCACGAATGAAATGGAGACAAGTGTCAGATAGTTACTTCCTCAGTAACACCAAGCTACTATATTAATATGTACCTGTCAGATAGTTACTCTACAGGTTGTCAGTAAATGTAAAGCTAAATAGAAAGAGTGACTTACTCCTCAGTAACACCAAGCTACTGAGGAGACTACAGGAAAATTTACTGTACTGTAGTCCGCTTTTCTGCTTATGTAAGCGACTAACCTTTGCACCTAAAGAATGTACTAACTAGGGGGCAGTTTATATTCCAACACTCCCCCATAAACTGCAAGGATTAAATGATAAAAAATGCGAAAAATAAATGTACCCATGTGTGAAGCAAGCAAATGTTGTCTAGTCCGAATTCTTGAAGTGTTGACGCGTTGTGATGTGGCGTGATTACCCGATTTGGCCACGCGCGGCTCTGTGGCTGTTGCGCCGTCTCGCGCTCGTACGTGCAGCTACGCTGACGCTGCCGCTACCTCCCCAGTCGGTTTCACGTACTGGCGGCTCCCCCAGATTGCTTATAGGATCTCCAAGGTAAGTTCTGATGCGATTTTGACAGGTTTCGTCGCTCCGAAGACTTCGTTTGGCCTCGAATTGGCCCTGGTAAGTTCCCTGCTTATTGTCACCTCGTCTCACAATGTTTCTAGGCTCCGTTTTCTCTTGTTTTCGATGGCGGCCGGTAGGGATGATCTCCCGGGGGTGCTCGGCGGGTTGTATGGGGGGCGTAGGTGAGTTCTGCTTCGTGCTTTTGCTTCTAACCTTGTCCTGACCCGTTTCTCCCTCAGATAGCTGTAGTTCTTCATTGTCACTGGTTTCTATACTCCCAAATGTATACTTCCGTCTTCCTGTGGGTAGGATATCCCCAGATATATAAACGTTTGTTTCTCCAATTTGAAACTTGGCTGCGGGGGTAAGGCACTTCTCGTGTGCGCTCCGTTTGGAGTCGTTTTCGAGGTTTCGGCGAACGCTCGACTCATTTTCGTGGTCGCTCGACCCATTCGCTGTCTCGCCCTCGAGCGCGCAGTTGTTCTTCATCACCATTGGGCTCCAGTGCCCACAGCTCTGGCATAGAGTAAGTTTTTCTTGTATAGCGCTGGCTGTCGCTGCCGCGCTCTCAGCTTCAGGTAATTCTTCTTCATCAACTTCGGTGAGCCAGTCTGACAGCTCCTCATCCTCGCTAGAATATTCTGCGTGCGCGAACCACACGCCGTCGGGTTCGGCATCGCTCGTCTCGCCATCTGACTCGTTCGCGACTGCAGCCTTCTCATTTGGCTTCTCGCGCCCTTTCCCTTTTCCTTTCGAGTTGCTAACCTCGTCTTTCTCCTTTGTAGCCTTTTCTTTACCAGCTCGGCAGTCTCGTGCCATGTGGCCGTACTTGCCACAGGTATAGCAATCTCCATGTATGCGTCTTCCCTTTGAATCTCCTGAGGCAGTATATGCGGCATCCTCGCCACTTTCGTTCGTAGGTTTTCGCGCGCCCAAATTCCGGCTGTCATATGCATCCAAAACAGTTTCCATTAGTACATCCGAAGTTATCGCTGTTCCTGTAACCTTCGAAAGAGCCATGACCGCGCCAATTTGCGCCTGGTACGAGCTCGGGAGGGAACTGATAATAATCGCGGTAAAGCTTTCGTCCGTCGGTGCCTGATCCATCGAAGCTAACTGTTCGTGCATGTCTCGTAGGGTATCGAAGTGTTTGTGCACGTCTTCGCGCTCTCGACAACGTAAGTTTTGCATTTTGCGGAGTATCTCGACCGCTACAACTCGGGATCGCTGCTCGAAGAGCTTTGCAAGATGTCTGAAGATTTCGCGTGCCGTTCTGAGCCTTTTAATCTGTGTGAATAGAGTGTCGGGTAAGGTACCAGCAATTTGCTGCTTGACGACGGCCTCGCCCATTCGCCATGCCTTCATTTCGGCCTTCCAAACCTCGACCTCTTTCCTTTCAGCTGAGTTTGTTGGGGACCAACTCTCCCCTCGACCATCGAGTGATTTCGGATCCTCGGGCTCTGTCTCCGAGCCGTCCAAATGCCCTCCGAGGCCTCGTGCCTCGACTGACCAAATAAGTCGGTCTTTGTAAGTGACCCAGTTCGTGCCGTCTGCCGCAAGCTTTGGCACCTTCAAAAATTCATCTCCGAGTTTAGTTTCGAAGGACATCTCGTAGTTCTTCTTTTGGTGGTCTTCTGTAGTTCTTCTCTCGTGTGCAGTTAGAGCTCGGGGCTCATAACCTGTCAGATAGTTACTTCCTCAGTAACACCAAGCTACTATATTAATATGTACCTGTCAGATAGTTACTCTACAGGTTGTCAGTAAATGTAAAGCTAAATAGAAAGAGTGACTTACTCCTCAGTAACACCAAGCTACTGAGGAGACTACAGGAAAATTTACTGTACTGTAGTCCGCTTTTCTGCTTATGTAAGCGACTAACCTTTGCACCTAAAGAATGTACTAACTAGGGGGCAGTTTATATTCCAACAACAAGGCCCTGTTGAAGGGCACACGACACGAGTCTTGATAAGGGGTTGGGGTTACGCCCAACGGAGTAAAGGAAGTTCCGATATTGATTGGAACAAGGATTGGTTACCACACGGCTTACCAAAGGTAAAGACCGGCAGGTCGGTTAGGGAGGATGACGCGTATCCCGATTAGGATAGCCACAAGGGAACAGCCGAGTATGACGAGGATTGCAGGGCAGAAGGTGTGAAGCCAGAGCTCAAGCCCGGAAACGGAAGGTGCCGGGTCGAGGCATAACACTGCCTACAGCTATTTTCTACATGCTTACCCTCAGTAGACTGTGAGCTACTGAGGGAACTCTATGAAACATACTGCTAAGTCCGCTCTAAGGTGATTATGTAAGCACCCAAACATTGCACCTAGGACCTGCAATACAGGGGAGGTATATATGCTCCAACAATGCTCTGCCCACCTTCAAGCTCACTCCACATTCATCATGCCATCTGATGTCTCCCCCTCTATGGGGGGTAATAGTGATCCAAACCCTCCCTTCCTCTCTTGAACCAACAAGGCTATTGCACCACTTGAGGCTGAGTCAAATGCTCCAGTAGCCCAGCCATTACAGCCAACTGGTCTGGCTCCCCAGGCAAAATGCATGGGCAAACATGCTCAAGATCCCTCAGCTGGGAGCAAAGGTGTTCAGTGGGAGTGGCTCCCCTATCTCACTGAGAAGCTCCTTTCATGGCTTCTGGAGAACCCAGCCAATCATGCAATTCTCTTCAATGAGAAGAAGGATCAAACTGGTCAGGGGAATGCTGCCAAACCCCACACCCAGTGGAAGAAGGATATTCATGTGATTAATGCTGACTTCCTCTTCAACAGCAATCTGAAATATGGAGACAAATATGCTGCCAATCCCAGCAAGTTTACCTCCACTGTGAGTGCCCATCTTACTAGGTATGTCCCCTGTTCCATTCTCCCCCCTCTGTCATGAGATTTACTTACATGTATTGTACAGTGTGAAAGCCAAATATCAACAACAAGCCTCAAGATTCAAGTCCACTGGCAATGGGATCAGCCCTGATGATCCATATCATCAGAACCTCCAAGGTACATGTAGTTTGTGGTACATCCTCCATTTTTTACTTACTGTATTTTAGAAGAAGTTATCACAGAGTTCCCCTTCTGGGAACCATGTGATTTCACATGGCATGGTAACACCAGCTATGACACCAAACTGTTTGATGCAGCCCCAGGTACCAACTGAACTGGCAACTTTTGGTTGTCAAAAACAGTGGATCCACAGGAAACTCTCACCAGCAAGATGAATCAAGCAAGCATCCCAGCCCCTGAAGGAGGTCCTGGGATTGACCAGTTTGGAGGCACCTTGGAAGATCCTGGTCCTCCCAACAATGTAAGGATGGCCAACCTGGGACTAGAGGGGGAAGAAGAAGAAGAACCTGGGTTTGGTAGTGAGAATGATACCATGTCAGGAGTGCTTGAAGACTGGTTGGCATTTGGAGGGAAAATAGAGGTCAACCATGCATGTCAGGTGAGTCCAACATATAGTTATCTAGATTTACAACTCCACTGACATTGTTCTACCTGCAAACAAGACTGCTAGCTATATGAAGACTCATACTCCATCCTTGGATGACTGTGGAGTGTTCCAGATGTTGCTGTATCCAAGGGGCTCTGCTTTGATGATATCCACATCCAGAACCTCATTCACTCTGGCTTCCAGTGGCCATTGCTATGCTGGAGGCCAAGAGTCATCACAGGCCAGTGCCACAAAAGGCAAGAGCATGTTGGCTCAAATGAAGGCTGACCTGGATAACTTCCTGGAGGGGCTAGGTGATAACTCTTCGGAACTTTGATACCAACTTGCATGCTTAAGACTGAGTGGAAGACAGTCAAAATACAGGATCAATTGCATGACAAGGAAATCAATTACCTGGAGAAAGAGAAGGAGAAGGAGTATATAGAAGTGGAGAAGATCCACCATTGCATGATGGAGAGCAAGCAGTTGGACATCCAGGTACTGCAAGAGGAGACCAAGGTTTTGGGTCTCAAACTGGAGTTGGCAAACTCCAGGCCAACAACAGTGCATTGTCTTCCCCTGCTCTGTCTTCCAATCTTTCCAGTCCCTTTGCCAGATTTTTTTTAAAAATCATCACTTGTTGCATTTTCTCCTGCCTCCCCCTCTCCTGACTCTTATTGTTTCTGTGGCAGAATTCCATCTTACAAGTTGTGTAGTTGAACCATCTGTTTCAATACAGTTGTTTTAATACATGTTTCATTGCATCTGATATATACATTTGACTGATACAAGTGTGAAGTTGATACTTTGAGTTTTTTTTTTTTTTTTCAAACCTGAATCCCACACTGCTCAAAGAGATGCTCCATCAGCAACCCTCAGAATGTTTGTCCCTGTGTTCCTATCCTTTCCTCACCAATCCCATTGTCTATATCTTGGTCGCACCTGTTATGCCTCGACCTGGCACCTTCTATTTCTGGGCTAGAGCTGTGGGTCTGCACCTTCAGCCTGGTCATTCTTGTCCTTGTCAGCTGTATTATCATCACCTGCCTTATTGGCTATTGGGTCATACTTTGCAACCAACCCAATGGCCTCTATCTATGGTGACTTGATCTCCAATCAATCACCATTCTATTGGGCATAACCCCAATACCTTATCTGGATATGCCTTTAGCCCTTCAATGGGCTTGTGTCCCTTATGATATGTTCATGTCCTGTTTCCTCTTCTTTTGACTCATCCTTGCTTGGTGCCCATTGTACTTTAGCTGCACCCCTGCTGCACATAGTTGCTTCTCTGACCCTAGCCCATTTCATGTGCTAGCTCATTGGTTACTGTTACTGACTTGTTTGTGTCTGTTGTCCATTCTTACTGTACATGCTGGCTGCCCATTTGTCTCAGGCTATGGACCCATTTTTGTTTGGGCATCTGGCCCCTACAGCTAGTACTATATAGACCCTACAGTACTTGCTGTATTCCTTAACTTTTCACTACCTTGCAAACTTGCTCATATATTTCCATTCTTTGGGAATATGTGTGATCAAACCAAGGGAGCTCAAAGTCTTGACACTCTGAGGTCTTGTCATACTACTGACATTGGTAGCTGCACCATTCTTTGGCACTCCTTGCTACCAGCAGCATAACAAAAGTGAAAAGTTCACTCTGCTGCTGTGACCATTTTTTGGACACAACAATCAGCATTCTTCCTTCTCCATTTCAGAATTGCATCTTCACTAGTCTGGCTATTCCTTTAGCCTGAAGGACTGGTGTCTTTTACTGTTCCAGTTTTACTGGACTGACCTTTTTTAGGACTGACCTGCCAGTTCCCCCTATGCTGTTCACTTTTTGCTGAACTATCCATTCTTCAGATTGACAAACCAGCTCTTTTGAAACTTCTAGTCAACCAACCATTTTTCAGTGTTGTCAATGTATCCCTCCACCTTTTCCAGCTTGCCTTACTGTTTGCCCAAGGTGTCTTCTAGACCACCTCTGCCACCTCCTCCAGGTCTGTCAAGTGCTTTCTCCCTAAGCAAAGGCAAATGTCGAGCTCCCCTGCAACCACTACCTCACAGGTACTCTGGTTGAAAACCTACAGGTTTGCCTTATGAGTATCATTACCCTGATCAACTGTGTTCCACTACTCCTCCTTCCTCCCTTCACAACCCAGCTATCCTAGGTGCTAAACAAGAACAGGAGCCCAAGTTGGAAACTGATGTTGAACCTCCAACCTTTGAAGACAAATCAGATCTCAGATCTATCATCAGAGATACCCATGTTCTGGACATAGAAGAAGAAGAGCTTACTCATGCTATGTCTCATGCTACCAAGGACTTAATGTCAGATTGGGATGTGGGCAGGAAGCTGCAAAGCCCAGTACTGGTCTGGTTCCACTTTTTAATCATAAGTTAACGGGAGAACACTTTTGTCGCACGCACCTGGCAACTCCTGAGCCGATGCTTATTTTGCATACTTCAGCTGTTCCAGTTAAGTCGAAAAAGCACGTGGTTTTCAAACTCAGCCACATTCAGTTCAGTTCTTTGCTGTGCATGCACAACACCTCTTTCTTGCTTTCCCCCCCATCTGCTTTCCCTCTCTGTACCGGTACGAAGTAGTAGTACGCAGTCTCCCCTTAGGTACAGACTGTATATAAGCAGTATATAATGCTTTGTGAGCATCGTTAGCTGAATGGCTTCATGACAGTATGCTCATCTGTCCAACAAACCTAGATTTCAGTTCAATTTCTGTGCTTTTCTGGTCTTCTGCCAGTGGTCATTCCACTCACCTGGTAGGTTACCTTCCCCTGTTCAAGTGCAAGGCCTGTTCTAATGTGTGTTGGGTCTCCTTTCAGGTGTTCAAGGCATGTTTTAAATCTTCCAAGTGTACTGTGATGCTAATAATATGGACTTCAGACCTTCCTCTAGTACCCTTTCCTGAGCAGTGCCTTGCAGGTGGCTGCTTGCTGAACTTGAGGGGACTGAGTGAAAGCTGTAGACCAAGACAAGTGTCTTCTCAAGTCCCTACTACCTGGCTTCATGGATTCAACTCTGTGTGTCTGCTGGTTGCTGAGGCTCTTTTGGGGCTGGGACCGCTGAGGAGACTACAGAGCAGAGATGTGATTGGTGGGGCCTGTCAAGGCTGAGTGGGTTCCATCTCACTTACAGTTACCAATCGCTTTTGTCTCGGGCACTTTGTGCCTTTGTCTCTGTCATACGTCGAGTTCCAGCAAAGTAGGGTCAGTCTTGGATAGTGAAGCACAGTCCACTTTGCACACTGCTCTTTTCCCTGGACCTTTCCTGTGGATTTCCCTTGGACCTTTCCTGTGGCTTTCCCTTGGACCTTTCCTGTGGCTTCCCTTTGGACCTGGACCTTTCCTGTGGATTCCCTTGGACCCCTCCCTTAGGACTGACTTTGTTATACCCTTTGTACTCTCCCATCCATCATGTAAGTCATTATTGTCAGCATTCTGATCACTTCTAAACTCAGTATCACACTCAGGACTACCCCTCCCACATCCCCTCAAAGAGCATGTAATGCTGCTCGCCAATCTGAGCGTGACCAGCGTACTCTGGGCTCTCCCCCCCAATGTTGCCACCCACAAGGCCCTGTCCCAAATTTGCCAAATCTCCCTCAGGCACTTCTGGTGTGTATACTTTCAATAGAGACTGGCATAATCATGGCTAACCAATGATGATATTTCAGGATCACCCTCCTGTCCCTGTTGCTCAATATCCTGGTTTGCCACACCATCTGATTGAACACCATGAGGTTCAACGCTTTCGCCGCATGCACCCCATGATTCCACCCCAACCTCCTCACCTGACCCCCATGGTGCCTTATCCCATGAATCCTGCTGCTCCCTCAGCCACTTCCCTTACATTTCAGCCACCACCACCTGCTCAGCACCCTGCAGTCATGCAGCCAGGCATGGAGGAAATGCCCAGGCAATATTTTGGATACCCACCACCAGCCCTCCCCCACCACATTCCTGCTCCTCCACAAGTGGATTATGCAGCCACCCTCCAACAAAATTTTGAGCGGGATCATGCAGAACGTCGAGAGAGATGTAGGAGACATCAACAGAGAATCCCTGAGGCACATCGTCAGGCTCAGGATCTCCAACACCAACAATTGTTGCAGCAGGAGGAGGAGGAAAGGAGACAGCTCCATCAGTTCCAGCTATTGCAGGTGCAGCAGCAGCAGTGGCAACAACAGAACCAGCAGAGGCAGAGGGAACACCAGTTGCGTTTGCAGCAGGAGGAACATCAGGCTCAGCATCAGAGAGAATTGGAGCAACAGCAGCATCTGTCCCAAGCACTGAATGAGTTTGGAAGGCTTTCAGGTGAACACTATGCTCAGGATGAGGAGAGACATCGTCAAAGGACTGCTGAACAGAATCCTGGTGCCAATGATGATCTGGCCTTCCCTGACCCTCCACCACCACCACCACCCTCTGGACCCCCTGGAACCCCCCCCCCCCTCCTCCCCCTGGACCCCCTGGACCCCCTGGACCTCCTGGACCTCCCCCTCCCCCTCCCCCTGGACCCCCTGGACCTCCTGGACCTCCCCCTCCTCCCCCTGGACCCCCTGGACCCCCTGGACCTCCCCCTCCTCCTCCCCCTGGACCCCCTGGACCCCCTGGACCCCCCCGTCCTCCTGTACCTCCCAATCCACGTCACCTTCCACCTGGTGGAAGGCCATATGCTGAACCTGTCCAGCCCCACTATCTTGGACCCATGAGTATCCAGTGTCCAAACTGCCATGCTCTACATTTCATGGCTGAAAGGCTCAGCAATTCCAGCAATGCAAGGCCACGCTTTGGCATGTGTTGCCTTCAGGGTCAGGTCAATCTCCCTCCCATAAGGAGATGGCCCCCAGGTCTGCAGGCACACTTTGAGGACCCAAGGTTCAGGGAGAAAATTCGTCAATACAATGCTGCTCTGGCATTTACCTCCCTGGGTGTCAATGCTGAACCTCAGGTTGTCCAAGGCTCTGGGCCAATGTCTTTCCGTGTTCATGGTGCCCTTCACCACTTGATTGGGGCTCTTCTACCAGAGGCTGGGGGGGAGCCATCATATGCCCAGCTCTATATCTATGACCCTCAGGAGGCAACAGAGAGACATACTCGACGCAACCCACAGCTGGACCCTGCCATCCTGCTAAGTCTGCACACCATTCTCATGGACAATCATCCCTATGCCCCATTGTACAAGCAAGCCCATGACATCATGAGGGAAAAACCACCAGGGGAGCACACTGATATGAGGGTGTGTCTGACACTGCAGCAGGGCACTGATGGTTGAAGATACAACCTACCAACAGTAGAAGAGATTGCTGCTGTTGTGCCTGGGGATGGATCTGAGGAGGTTAGAGCTCAAAGGGACATCATTCTTTGGTTTCAAGGTGGAGGATTGCATCGCATCAGCCAACTTCATCCTGCCTATCTCTGCCTGCACTATGTTCTTCTGTTTCCTCAAGGGGAGGAGGGCTGGCATCTCAACATTCCTCTGCATAATCCTGGGGGTAGAAATTTGCATGCCAAGAAAGTGACCCAACTTCTCTGGTATGCATATCGTCTTCATGTATGCCCTCCTGGAGTAGAGCCAGCCAATCTCTTCCATGGTGGTAGATTGTTTCAGCAGCTGGTCTGTGATGCCTGGGCCTCTGTTGACCAGTCCAATCTCACTTGGGTGGCAAACAACCAGAAGAAACTCAGGGTTGAGCTGTATGGTGGGCTTCAGGACAGGATGGCAGATGATCACCCACCTGACATGGCAGATGTTGGTCGCATGGTCATCCTTCCCTCCTCTCATAAGGGAAGTGTACGCTACATGCAGCAACTCCTCCAGGATTCTCTTGCCATCTGCAGGGAGTACAGAAAGCCTGATCTCTTCCTGACCATGACTGCAAATGGGAGCTGGCCTGAGATTGTGGAGAACATGTTTCCAGGTATGTACATGACTTGCTTTGCATGCATAGACTCATTTTTTCTGACATGATCCACTTCATTAGGGCAGAAAGCTGTTGATCGACCTGACCTGGTGGCAAGGGTTTTCCATGCCAAGCAGCAGGCCCTGCTGAAGAAGATTCGTGATGGCTACTTTGGAGCTGTGGCAGGCTTTGTGTACACCATTGAGTACCAGAAGCGTGGACTCCCCCACATGCACCTCCTCATCTTCCTTGAGGACCAGGACAAGATTCAGACTGTGGAGCAGATTGATGCTATCATCTCAGCTCAGATTCCAGACCCTGCCCTCCATCCCCAGCTCTATGAGATTGTCTCCAAGTCCATGCTCCATGGCCCCTGCAGTCCCCAAAGATGTCTGGAGAACAATGTCTGCAAAAAGCACTTCCCAAAGTCATTCCGTGATGAGACTCTCATAAAGGAGGATGGCTATCCAGAATATGCTCGCCCCCAGAATGGCAGGACTGTAGAGAAGAATGGTGACACCTTTGACAACACTCATGTGGTCCCTCATCCTCGGGAATTGCTGGTGGAATTTGACTGTCACATCAACCTGGAGGTCTGTGGATCCATAAAGGCTGTCAAGTACATCCACAAGTACATCTACAAGGGTCCAGACCATGCCACCTTGCAGACTCAGGGTCACAATGAGATTCGCTCCTACCTGGATGCCAGATACATCTCTGCAAATGAAGCCTGCCACAACATCTTTGAGTTCCCTATGCATCAGGAATGGCCAGCTGTATACCATCTGCCTGTCCATCTCCCAGGCCATCAGGTTGTGGCATTCAGTGCTGAAGATCAGCTTGCTGATGTCATTGAGAATGCAAGGGATTCACCTCTTCTTGGATGGTTCAAGGCCAATGCAGATCCAGTCCTCATTGCTGCTGGTGCAAGGCAGCATCTCTACCAGGATTTCCCAAAGGGCTTTGTGTGGATGAAGACTGAAAGGAAGTGGAAGGTCCGTCAGAGGTACAAGGTCATTGGAAGGATGTATGCCATTCCTCCCACTGCTGGTGAATGCTTTTACCTGCGTCTGCTGCTCACTGTTATCAAAGGTGTGTTCTCATACATGCCACTCTGCTATGATCTTTTGCTGACCAATTCATGTCTTAGGTGCCACCTCCTATGAAGACCTTCATACTGTGAATGGTCACCTCCATGAAAACTTCAAGGAGGCTTTCCGTGCTCTGGGTCTGCTGCAGGATGACAGGGAGTGGTTGCTGTGCTTGCAGGAGGCTGCTCATTTTCATACTGGATTCCAACTGCGTCGTCTCTTTGTCACCATCCTGGTTCACTGTCATCCAGTGGACCCTCATGTGCTGTGGGAGGAGTCCAGGGCCAACCTCTGTGATGATCTGCACCACCGTCTCATCCATCACCTCCACATTGTAAACCCCACTGAGGAGCAGGTCTTTGATTATGGCCTTCATCTCATCACTGAGGATCTTAGGAGGAATGGACGATCCTTAGATGACTTCCCTACCATGCCCAGACCCCAGAGACAATGGCAGATTGATGAGGGGAACAGACTCATTGCTGAGCAGAGAGCATATGACCAGGAGGAGCTCCATCACTTTGTGCAAGCTGGCCTGCCCACCCTCAATCAAGAGCAGAGGGCACTCTATGATGCAGTCATGGCTTCAGTGCAGCAGCCAGTTGGGTCCTCATTCTTTGTGCACAGTGGAGGAGGGTGTGGGAAGACTTACCTTGCCAAACTCATTGCTGCTTCAGTTCATGCCAGCAACAAAATTGTCCTCTGTGTTGCATCCACTGGCCTTGCATCTCTCTTGCTCCCTGGTGGTCGGACTGCACACTCCCGCTTCAAAATCCCCATTCCCTGTCATGAGGGCAGCTCCTGTAACATCAAAAAGGATGACCTCAACCATCAGCTGCTTCAGCAAACTGCCCTGATCATTTGGGATGAAGTGCCAACTCAGCATCACCATGTGGTGGAGTGTGTGGATCGTACCCTTCGTGATCTCCTGCAGGAGGGCCATCCATTTGGAGGAATCACCACTCTCTTTGGGGGAGACTTTAGGCAAACTCTCCCAGTTGTTCCTCATGGATCCAGAGAGCAGATAGTGGGGGCAACACTATGTCGTTCCAACCTCTGGCCTGCACTTCAAGTCCATCACCTCCATCAGAACATGAGACTTGGAAGGGATCCTGAGTGTGACCAGTGGGCAGAGCAGCTGTTGCACATTGGTGTGACAGAAGGAGAGATAGAACTTCCACCCCACATGTCCTGTGGTGATGACTTGGACTCCCTCATCAATGCCATGTATGCAGACTTGCTCAACCCTCCTCAGAACCACCCTCCACAGCATCAGTACTTCTTGGATTGCACCATTCTATCTGCCAGGAATGCTGAAGTCCATGAAATCAACTCCACCATTCTGGGGAAAGTTGCTGGAGAGAAGGTTGTGTGCAGGAGTGCAGACTCTGTCACTGACAACCAATATGATTACATTCCAAGGGAGGTGCTGAACACATTTGAGCCATCAGGATTTCCTCTTCATGAACTGGAGTTGAAGCCTGGTGCACCCCTCATGCTTCTTTGCAACCTGGACCCCATCCATGGCCTTTACAATGGTACCAGACTGGTCTTGGTCAGATCTACCTGCCATATATTGGAGTGTCATGTGCTGCATGGAAGGGATGGAAATGCTAACAATGATGTGGTGCTGATCCCTCGCATGGCTCTGGATGCCAATCAAGATGACTTTCCAGTTCCTTTGTGCCGTCTGCAATTCCCTGTTCGTCTGGCCTATGCAATGACCATCAACAAATCACAAGGCCAGACAGTCCAGCATGTGGGCCTTGACCTGAGGACCCCTGTATTCTCTCATGGGCAATTATATGTGGCTCTCTCCAGATGTACTCATCCAAGGAACATCAAAGTACTGTATGGTGGCCAAGGGCAGCAAACAAACAAAGCCACAAATGTGGTGTTCAATGAAGTTTTTAGAGGATTGAATGTATGAATGTACCACACTATAGATGTCACTTGCTGAAAAGATATGTGAATATGTGTATATATAATGTATCAACATCCATTGAACTATTTACCAGCTGATTGAAGTATTGTACAGGAAGTCTATGTCAGTGAATGGACTCCATGCCAATGAACACACTCCAAGCCAGTGAACATACCCAACACCAGTTCACAGCCCTGAGGCCAAAGGTCATAAGTATACTGACAAATATACCACCCAGAGATCACTGATGTAGCCTGTCCCCCTCCCCCCCCCCAGCATGGAGTGAATTGACTGGCATGGCCCACTCCCCTGGCATGGAGTGGATTCACTGGGAAAGACAATTTTGCTGTGAAGCAGTGTGGGGGGGAAGATGATCTTGCTGCGAAGCAGCATGGGGGGGGGGGGAAGACGATCTTGCTGCAGAGCAGCGTGGGGGGAGGGGGGGAAGACGATCTTGCTGCGAAGCAGCAGGCCGGAGGTCTCATAGGGAACCTATGGCTGAAGAACTTCAGGAACTCTGAACCAAGTTTGGAGTTGGTTTGCCACAAGGACTCCCTGACACATTTTGGCAACAGTTTGCTGACTGCCATGCTTCTGATAATAGGCCTAATGGAGGACACAAGTTTAACCTCAACAAACCCTGAACTTATGATGGAAATCATGACATGTTCTTTACTTGGATCACCCAAGTTAAAGGATATTTGCAAATCAACCAACATGTGTATACATCTGACCATCTGAAGATTGGGTTAGCCCTCTCATTTATGACAGAAGGCTCCACCACCACATTTGCAGAAGTCTATATCAATGAACATGATCAAAGTGGTCATCTCAAATACTGTGATGACTGGGATCAATTTGAATCCTGCCTCCAAGCTACTTTGATAACTGGTAACCTGCAACATAAGGCTCAGATCCAACTCATTACCCTCTCCCAGGGAACTGATCCTTTTGAAAAATATGTTGCCCACTTCCTCTCCATGTTTAACTGCACTGGATATAATGATGACAATTTCAATGGTGCCATCTTTTTTGGTCAAGGGTTGAAGAAAGAAATCCATGATTGGGTCCTTGACCACAAGGATGCTTGGACCGTCTTGGAATGGATTGCCTATGCCAGTGAAGCTGTTAGCAAGTTGGAGCAGAAGAAAATCCTTGACAAGAAGCGACCTGGGGAAGCCTATTATAACCCCAGTCCCCATTACCAATATCCTACCCATCCCACTTGTGACCCTAATGCTACAAGAGACATCAGAAACAAGGAAGAAGACAAGTCAACTTGGTGCACTGTTATAACTGCTCCAAAGAGGGGCATTTCAGCAAGGACTGCCTGAAGAAGAAAAGGGTTAAGGAAGTAGACATGGAAGAAGAGGTCAAGGTTGAAGAAAGGAAATCCTCAAAGAAGGATTTTGAAAGGGGTGTTCTGAATCATCCTCATGCAGTTCACCATCAAAGTGTGTCTTGAGTGCTCACCCCATTTCCTGTAATAGTATTCATGATGAATCAAATATGTGTGCCCATTTGATCTATGGCACATTGGAGCTACTCAACTATGATAATGCAAGGATACCAGCCACAATTGACAGTGGTGCTGAAGTCAACCTTATTGGAGTCAGATTGGTTGCCAAACTCAAACTTCAAACTTATCCTCTCAAGAAAACTTGGGATATAACTGCCTTCAGTGGGCACATCTGGTATACCATCCAGAAGAAGTGTTACCCCAAATGCCAGAATTTGGTCAAGCTGATAAGACAGTTCAAAGTAATGTGCTATGTGGGACCAATGGAAAAGGATCATCTGATTCTTGGAATGCCTTGGCTTCAACAAGAACAGCCCATTATTAACTGGCAGACTCATGGGGTAGTTGGATGGGGTGGTTCCCCAGAACAACTGCTGAAGAAGAAAGATGATATGCATGAGGACAAGACTACCTCTGTAAATTGCACTATGATTCCACTCAATTGGAAATTAATGCAGGACCATTGGAGATCCCAGATCTTCCAAAAGAATATGTGGACTTTGTCAAGGTCTTTTCCAAAACTGATATTCTGTTGCCCCACTTCCATAAGGGGCTTGATCATGAAATCCATACAAAGGAAGAGTTTCAGAAGGACAACAAGAAGTTAATGAAGAAGGCCATGTTGTACCTGATGTCTCCTGATGAACTCAAAACTCTTGATGACTTTATTGATGAGAACCTTCAATATGGTAAAATAGTGCCTTCCAATTCCACTTCAGTCAACCACCTACAGGGACCTATTAGGTCTATATATTCTTATAGATGTATTAGCCTAATAGGTGTCAACTGGTTGGGAATTCCCAACCTCTGGAGATTCTCCAGCTCATGGCTGGGGAATCTCCAGGCCTACCATGCAATAGGTGCTGGAGAAAATGGGGGAAATCCATGTCTCCAGAATAAATACATTTTGGGTGTCAATATATTGGAGTGGCTGGGGTCCAAATATGATTTTTTCCGAGATATTACCTGCATTTTCTGGGTATTCCCCAGGCTGAATTGACCAACTTCCCAGTCCAATCCTGGGCATTCCCCATGCCTATTTGACCTACCAATGGTGGAAACTGGGATTTCTCCAGGCTAAATTCACCTGCTTGCCAGTTCAGTTCTGGGCATTCCCCATGCTGATTTGACCTACCCAGGGTGGCAACTGGGATTTCTCAAGGCTAAATTAACCTGCTTTCCAGCTCAATTCTGGGCATGCCCCATGCAAATTTGACCTACCCATGGTGGCAACTGGGATTTCTCCAGGCTAAATTAACCTAGTTTCCAGTCCAATTCTGGGCATTCCCCATGGTAATTTGACCTACCCAAAGTGGCAATTGGGAGTTCTCCAGACTACATCAACCTACTTTCCAGGTCAATCCTGGACATTCCCCATGCTGATTTGACCTGCCCAGGGTGGCAACTAGGATTCCTCCAGGCTATATTAACCTACTTTCCAGTCCAATGCTGGGATTCCCCATGTTGACCTGACCTCCCCTTGGTGGCAACTGGGACTTTTCCAAGGTAAACAAACACATTTCCCAGTACAATCCTGGACATTCCCCATGCTGATTTGACCTACCCATGGTGGCAACCACAATTTCTCCAGGGTAAATTCACCACCTGCCAAAGCTAAACTCCCTGTGTTGGGTTGACAACTCCCTAACAAAGGCATAGAGAGTGTCCACACAGGGTTGGTGATGCCCTCTGGGGGATGGAGAATTTCCATGGGGGGTGGCACATTATCCATACCAAACAGGAACTCTCCATGATGAGGGGGAATTCCCCAGGGAACATGGAGAATCTCCATACCGGGTTGGAGATTCTCATTGGGGGCATGAGAGTTCAGGGGATTCCTACTATGGTTGGAAATTCCATTAAGCCCCTTTGGTTCTTACTGATACCACTGGTGAGCAGTCCACAAATATCATTACTTCATCTCACTGCTGTGGTCCTTAGCATCTTCCATTCTCACCTGGTTTCCTGTAGTGAATTCAGTGATCATCTTCCTTGAGTCCTACATCTCTGAAGTACTCACTGACTTGCCCATCCTTCAGACCTGCATCTACCTGGAAGTCTAATGTTCACCTTTGCAGTGAAGATTTGGTATGATCCTAGGGGGGGCATTGGGGCTCTTTATGTTAGGCTGGTCATGTTGGTCTCACTACCACTACAATGGTGCAGCCCATAAGGAGTGTGGTCCCTTACCCCTATACATACCTCATGCTACTCAGCCCCTCCCACAGCAACATGTGCCACTGCACTGAAGTCTGCAATCACCTTCCTTCAGGTCCACATCTCTGAGGTACTCACCTACTGGCCCATCCTTTAGCTGTGCATCTCCTCATAAGCCTATTATTCACTACCAACACATTGCTTCTGTTGTGCACAGTTGCAGTCAAGGTTTGGTGTGACCCAATGGGACATGGGGAATTTCTGTGTCAGGTTGGTAATTCTCCAGGGGTATGGGGATATGGGGGGATGGAGATTCTGCAGGAATGTATGGGAAATCTGTGGAGGGGATGGCTCCAGGGAGGTATGGAGATTCTCCAGGGTGGGTGGGAGATTCTCCAGGGATGGTTGGAGATTCCCCAGGGGGGGTTGGAGATTCTCCAGGGGTGGTGGGAGATTCCCCAGGGTGGTATGGAGATTCCCCTGGGGGGGTGGGAGATTCTCCAGGGTGGTATGGGGATTCTCCAGGGTAGGTGGGAGATTCCCTGGGGGGGGGGGGGGGGGGGGGGTTGGAGATTCTCCAGGGCAGTATGGGGATTCTCCAGGGTGGGTGGGAGATTCCCCAGGGGTGGTGGGAGATTCTCCAGGGTGGTATGGGGATTCTCCAGTGTGGGTGGGAGATTCCCTGGGGGTGGTGGGAGATTCCCCAGGGGGGGTTGGAGATTCTCCAGGGTGGCATGGGGATTCTCCAGGGTGGTATGGGGATTCTCCAGTGAGGTATGGAGATTCTCCAGGTTGGTATGGGGATTCTCCAGTGAGGTATGGAGATTCTCCAGGTTGGTATGGGGATTCTCCAGGTTAGGTTGGAGATTCCCCAGGGTGTTATGGGGATTCTCCAGTGATGTATGGAGATTCCCCAGGGGGGTGGGAGATTCTCCAGGGTGGCATGGGGATTCTCTGGGGTAGGTAGGAGATTCCCCAGGGGGGTTGGAGATTCCCCAGGGTGGTATGAGGATTCTCCAGTGATGCATGGAGATTCTCCAGGGTGGTATGGGGATTCTCCAGTGATGTATGGAGATTCTCCAGGGTGGTATGGGGATTCTCCAGGGTGGGTGGGGGATTCTCCAGGCATGGTGGGAGATTCCCCAGGGTGGTATGGGGATTCTCCAGGGTGGTATGGGGATTCTCCAGGGTGGTATGGGGATTCTCCAGGGTGGTATGGGGATTCTCCTGGGATGGTGGGAGAATCTCCAGGGTGGTATGGGGATTCCCCAGGGTGGTATGGGGATTCTCCAGGGATGCTTGGAGCTTCCCCAGGGGAGGTTGGAGATTCTCCAGGGTGGTATGGGGCTTCTCCAGGGGAGGTTGGAGATTCTCCAGGGTGGTATGGGGCTTCTCCATGGTGGGTGGGAGATTGCCCAGGGTGGTATCGGGAAGGGTGAGATTCCCCAGGGTAGTATCAAGATTTTCCAGTGATGTATCAAGATTCTCCAGGGTGGGTGGGAGATTCCCCAGCAGGGGTGGGTGATTCTCCAGAGTGGTATGGTGATTCTCCAGGGATGGTTGGTGATTCCCCAGAGTGGTGTGAAGATTCTCCAGCAATGTATGATCATTTTCCAGGGTGCATGAGAGATCCTCTGGAGTGGTTGGAGACTCCTCATGGAGGTATGGGTTTTTTCTAGTGATGTATGGGGATTCTCCATATGAGGTTGTTGATTCCCCAGCAATATATGGGAACTCTCAATAGTACTCACCAGCTGTCCTATTCTTTAACCCTGCATCTACTTGGAACTTAACCTTCACTATAAGCATATCACTTCTGATGGCCACCATTGCATTCCACATTTAGTCTGACCCCAGGGGGCATCAGGACTTTATGTTAGGTTGGTAGTTCTCCATGGTGCATCAGGATCCTCCATGTCAAGTTGGAGATTCTCCAGATAGCTATGCACAATCCCCATGTGGAGTGGGAGATTCCTCATGGAGGGTCAAAAATTCTCCAAGAGGGCATTGGAATTGGGCTTGGGATTGTCCATGCCAAGTTACAGAGTAACTGAGTAGTATGTTGATTCTCCATATTAGATCCATGATTTTACAGGGTGGCATGGGCATTCTCATGTGGGCACTGGCAATGCCAATGTCATGCTGGATATTCTTTCAAAGGCCATGGGCATTCTCATGGAGGCATGGAGCTACCTCATTTCTGGTTTAACCATGCCCAGGTTGTGTAGATATGTATTATGCTGGCTTTGGTATTCTTTTAAACAGTGTAGACCTTCCTATATCTACTTACTAGCCCCTTGTTGTACAACTGTTGGAAAATCCTCCAAAGTATATGTACATATATGTCATGAGTACAACAACTTTAATATCTATGTCTTTTTATTGGCAGCTTGACTGGTGAAGAAGGCAAATAACCATTTCCAACATCCTCCAACCATCCCTCATCATCAGTAAGCCCTTCTTCATCTGACTGACCCATATTACACCCCTCTTCAAGTGCCATCTCCTCAATCCCCAGCAATAATTCATCATCACCTTCTGATAATGCACCCACAGCATCAGACTCATAGCCTTCAGAGAAATCATCTGTTGGATGCTCTGCACCATCCTCTACACTAGGGGTGTGACTTGCTGGGGCCAGATAACTAGCAACATCCTCCACTGTGGGTCCCCAATTTTCAGATGGCACCCATGCATATGGAATATGCTGGACCTTTTCCTTCCAGTCCACATACACTGCAAGAAGGGTATGTTTGTGTGCTTTCAGGTGGTACTTGTAATTCTCAGCTACACTTTGTGTGAGTTGGCTACATGACATTGACACCTGCACTGACCTTCATTTTGCAAGGCCCTATGGAGGCTCTTCCATTCCATAGAAAACCATTCCTGCAGAACAGACCACTCTCTTGACAATCTCCTTTCTTCTTCATTGCAACGATCAACTTCCAACATCAACCTGATTCCCTTACACACTGCTTCATCAGCAAGCCATCATGGAGGTTCAGAAGAACCCTCTCCTGGTTCACAATCCTGCCAAATATTACTGTCCACATCCAGTTGAAAAAATGCCCTTGGTAGGTATGGGCAAATGAGGTATGGCACCTGGTGGTGCTTTTTGAAGCTGTATCATTCCCAACAATTCATCACAGAGGTTGTTGTAAGTGGTGATTAACTGTGATATTGCAGGCTCTCTTCGTTTTATGGCAGACTGCACATGTGACTGTAGATGATTGTCTACCACACAAGTTATTTGACCATAGAAGTTGGAAAGACCACCCTTTACTTACCATTGGCAGAATTCTGGAATGACCCTTCTAGGTGCTGCAATTCAAACTTGTGCTGCCAAAGGCATTCCCTAATTCAAATCTTCAATGCCTGTGCATTGGTATGAGTTTGGAGCCACTTGTTATTCCTCAGGAGATAGAGATCAGTTTGTGATGAGACTCCTAGTGCACTTTTTTTCTGTTGGAGAGCCTTAGTTGCCTTTGAAAGCAAGCTTTTGGCTGCAGCACACTGTAAATCAAAATCGATGATATCATTGACATGATCATTAACAAGGTCCATTTCCAGCTGATCCACATGGCTCTGATAGTCCTGAACAGATTTTTCCAGGGAAAGTATATGTGCCAATAAGTTAGCACCCTTGTTCTTTGACTGCCCTATGTTGTATGGTCAGTAATATGATGTCAAACTTGGGGGAAATGACTGACAGGGTAGTGGTTGAGTCTGTGAATGTACCTGGGCAGCCCACTCCTCTCAAAGAGTCTGCATGTCAATGTGCAATGCATGGAGGGACTCCAAAGCCAACATCTTGCTTTTGCAGAGGGTCCATTTCTTGTTCAACCACTGGCCAAGAGCAGCAAAAGCCTTCCTGTCAAAGTGACGTATTTGGTTGTCAATAACAAATAGCCTCTGATGATACTAAGCCAGAATCAGCACTGGATGATAACACAGGAAGATCAAATACTTACACCAGACACTCATAGAACAGGAATGAGCATCTTCAGAGAACTCCACAATCGCTCACACCCCTCACCATCTGACAAGCCAAAGCCTACACATTTACGAGGGTGGTATACTATCTGGCATGGCCACTGATGACCATAAGCATGGAAAACAGAGATGCCAAACTTCAACCTGGAGAGTATCCCTTCATCAAGCAGCTTCCACTTGTGGCAACTGTTCCAGTTGACAACCAATGTCATATAAGAGACCAACAGTTGTGGTTGTAGGGAGATGTTCAAAGAGATACTTCAATAGTACAAGGGCATAGTGCTGCTTTTCTCCTGCTGATGTCATATTGACTAGCCAGAGAACATGATCATGACAACAAAGCAAAGCCATGAGCCCTGTGTCTGCAAAAAAATTGGTGCTTGCTTTCTTCTGATTCTCATCTGCTGCATGAAAGGAATCTCCACATCCATCCAACACAGACATAGGCACTCTCATTCCATCCTCAAAGCTGTCCCCTTGCAGTTGATGTGAAGAATCATGATGACCAGGTGCAAGGGATCGCTGTTTCCCAATGAACACTTCCATAGCCTTCACCTCTGATTCAGGAATGAATACAGTGCTGGTAGGATTGGGAGGGTCATGGGTAGCACTATTCTGAGGATTATTTGTTTGCTTCTGGGTGAAGCATGCATCCAAACACACAATGCAGTCAAGGCTACAATTACTGAAGGTCAGAATCAATCACCAAGAAACTTGCCATTGGCTTACTCTTCCTGGTCAGTGTTAGCCTTCTGTGGCACACCACCAAAACATAGTGGACAATAGGCACATAGGTATTCACTGGGTTGAAGCCTAACTCCTTGTTGCACAGAGGCTTGGGGGGGGTGAACTAGGCCAGTGATATGGTCATCTGCATATGTTGCTAACACAGTATACCAATGATATGCATTGCTGAACCCCTGCCAAAGGTTATCCTGATTGCATGGTAAGCATCTCTTATACTGCTAGGGATTTGATACATGACTTTGTACAAATAAACTGCTAGGACATCTGTGTGCCCAAACTAGACATAGGAATGTCTAGGAAATTATAGGTGGGAGATGAATGGTACAGGAACACACATGGGGCAACAAATATTATAGTGGGACTCTCATCAATGCAACATACCTTTGACTGTAGCTGGTACCCTTGACCATCAAGGAAGCTTTCAAGTGCTTCACACCAGGCAGTTGTGTTGGGCATCAACCACACAAAGAGTGTCCTCATAAACTCCAATACACAAAGGTCAACTGCAAGGGTGGGAGCAACAGGGGAGCATGCAAACAAACCACTCTCCATGAGGTGAACAGGAGCTGGGGTGCATGCACAGTAGCTTATCTTAATCTCCTCCAAACCTGGTATGCATCAGCATGATACACATGAGCACAATGGCAGGGCCACATATGATTAAAGAAGAGACAACAAATGGTAAGTGGATGTACTACACAAGTGAGGCACTGAGTCAGATGGTCAACTTGGGAGTCAACTACTACATGCAGGCTTTCTGATGCCTCAAGGTATTGCAAATAGGGATTGAGAAGTGCAGGGATGACATCTTGTGACCACCACTGCCACTGGATTTCTCGCTTCTGCAAAGCACTTTTACCTGAAGGGGAGACAACCTCATTGTTGATCTGAAACTCATCCTCATAATCAAAAATGCCAGGCCCACCAGCAGGTGGGTGGTGATGGTGGCATGATGTAGCACTTGGATCTTGAGCAAGACATTGGTGACCTGGAAGGATGAAGACAGGTGGAGGTGCAGGGAGGTAAAGTCCTTTTGTACAAGGTGGGTGGCAGTGCCAAGCTAACAGAGGTGGAACAAACATTGGTTGAGGGCCCTAGCCACATGTGGGTATGTGCACTTTCTTTAAGAAAAATGAGACATACCAGAGGACCAGATTCTACATGAATACCAGATGATGATGAGGGGACACTTGAGGGCATGTTACACAGCTGACTAGTTGCAGCATAGGCTGAATCATTAGTTTGCTGAACAGAAGATAAAGTGATCTGGAATATGTTTCACAGGTCAGGTCCACATACCAGAGCACCAAGAACACATGTTGATGCCTGATTATGTGATAAGGATGAGGGAGCATTTGCTGCTACATCGGGTAGCTGAGCCAGTGCGGTAGAGAGACCCTGCAGTGAAGACAAGTAAGCTAGTTTGAAGAATATTTGGCAGACAAAATGCAACATACCAAAGGGCCAGGAATGCGAACTGATGTGTGATTGTCAGATGAGATCAAAGGGGGGGGTGCGGCTATGCTGGGAAGCTGAGCTGTTGGGGACACAATGGAAGGAGTCTGTAGGAAGATAGGATGACATGAATGCAAGGAAGTGCTTGATGAGAAAGACTTATGATATTAGAATTATCCAATGCACAGTGCATGGAAGGGGGAGCATCATGATTCCTGCAAGGCTTTGGGCACCAGACTGACATTCTGTAGTCAACCACTGGGACATGAAGTCAACTGTGTATATGTGGGACTTGAAGTCACCACTGAGGATCTGAGACACAAAGTCACCAGACTACAGGTCAGTACAACAGAGGATTGGCTATGCACTGCGATGAAAAGTTGATGTTGGAGTAATGGGCAACACAGACAAAGCACTCGATAAGCAGTGATGAGAATGGAGGGAGATGCTGGCCCTCAGAGGGAAAAGAGTTTCTGCTATCAAAGAATTCATGTGAGTATACCTGTGGAGTTCTGAATCATTAAGGTTCATGAACCAAAAACACATTATAATTTTTTGGGGTTACACAGCAATGGTACTAGACGAGTCTGCAGAGAGCAAAACAAATCTAGACAAACTGAAATATGTGGGGGAGGGAGGGTTGCTGTCCAAGGAGATCAAATGCTGTTTGAACATAAAAATGACATGCCAGAGAAAAAACACTGTACACCTCCATATCATCCTGACCTTTCAACTCAACAGGGGACTGCAAACATGCAGGAGCTCCAGGCCACACAGACATCAACTGGCAAAACTTGCTGATGTATGGCAGTGAGTTTGGCATGTCAGTAGCACATAAGCCTAACTCACACGAGTGGCATGGTAAAGACTCTGACCACATCACGAGACCAGATTCGCCAGGGAAGATGCCATAGAGAAGAGTCTGGCAGGTTATTTGCTCTTCATTGGATGTAGTCCAACAATCAGGGACAAGGGCCTGATCAAGCACATAAAGTTCATAGTGGAAATTGAGTTCATACAGTTCCCACAGAAGGGACCGCATGAACAAGAGGGGAGGATCTGAAAGAGATGAAACTGGAACCTACATAACATATGAGTACAAAGAGATGAACCAAAACCAAGGTAATACTCCCCTGCATTCCCTGCCATGTAATTTCCTGTGGTGCCCCTGTCAAACCCTGGGCTGAGTTGATGATAGCTTCACCCAAAATATCCCACATGGCCAATTTCATTGATGCAGTCTTTGTTGAGGGGAGGGGATCAGTGTCAATGGTATTGAGAAAATCCCTCCACATCTGAGGGGATGGGAACTTTGACAGCAGGTGAATGTTGACCTGACTAATCCAAAGTGGATGAGCAGATAGCCAGTTGAGGAGGTAAGTTTTCTTTTTCTCTGGTGTAGACACATTGACAAAGAGCATTGGCTTTGGGAAGTGATAGCCAGGGTCCACAACACCAGACTTAATTCTCTGTGAGTTTGTGTTAGCTTCCCACCAGGCTGTCGCAAAGAGGCTGTGTGGCTTTGGAACATCTGGAAGGTTGGGTTCCTCCCATTTGGACTGCCCAGCTGTGGATGGCAATACTAAAGAACAGTCAAAAACATGAGATGAGAAATGAGATGGCCACACACCTTGAGAGGGGCCTGCAGAGGCTCTTTCCCTTGCAGTCCTGGACAGCTTTCTACTGGGTTGCTTGCCACTACTGGAAGAAGAACACGACAAGGAAGGATGTGTGACAGGTAGGGGCTCAGGGGCATCAGCAAGAGTACCCTCATAACTACTGCATGTATGATAGTGATGGAGGACATTGCTCAGCCCACACCAAATGGAAGGGAAGGGCTTGGCCACACCATTTTCCATGTACATGGCCCTGACAATCTCATCAGGGTATGAGAGTCATACTGAATGCACTACATTCATAGTCAGAGAGATGTATGCTTCACTACAAACAAGCCAAACAGGTACCCCTGCAAAGTACAATGCCTCGCATACTTCCATGCTCTTAGTAAAACAACCCATCCAGTTTTCATTTGCATGCAGAGGATGTGAGGGAGGAGTCTTGAGAAGTGGGTGGACAAATTCAATGTAGTCAAGCAGGGCATGGATGTCAAGTAGCTTGTGCTGAAGCTGTGCAATGAAAATGACAAGGTCTCAGAAAAGAAGGGGATGGTGATGGAGGCACCTAACTTCATGATTGGCCAAATGCATGAGGACATGCAACACATCTTGACCAATGGGTCGATCCCACAGAGTGTGGTAGTGGCTGCATAAAGTCTGAAGGGCCACCTCAAAATCTGTGACCTTCGTGGCAGGGAGTGTGCCTACTGTGAACTGGGAGCCAGCCGGAACAGTGAAGTTGTCAAGAGTTGGATGGTACCATGCAGTATGGAGAGTGGGGATGGAATCCTTTTGGGGAATACAAGCAGAATATTCATATTGTCTTTTGTGCATCTGAGGCCATTGAAAACAATCTACTACTCCAAAGCGACCATCAGCATGACAGCACAAATCTTCCTCCTTGAAGATGAATGGTTCTGGTACATAGTCCATGTTAGGGGAGGTTATTATGATGTTCCCCTTGCATGCAATGGCCAGTGCATCAAGGGAGGAAAGTTTACCTGTGGATGTAAGATCCTGAAGAAAAAAGGAAAGGAAAAGAAAGAACATACAATCACTGGGCTGAAGGAATGGCTGGAAATGGTTTGAATCAGACACCATAGAAGAAATAAGAAGGGATGTCAAAGATCAAGGTGAGGCTGGCTGGAGAAAAGTATTAGAAATAGGATGAAAGAAATGAGCATGCACCAGGATTCAAATACTAAAATCGATCAAACAACAGATGGGAAGGTGGATAAGGTCCTCGAGGGGTGGAGCCACACTGAAAGAAATACTAGCAGTCAGCGACCCCAGCAATGCAGAGTCAACTGAGTGGAGATTGAAGTAACACGAAGTTAACTTCAAGTTGATGAGTGGCACAAAGCCAGCTCAAAAGCAAATGAGATGGCGATTCTGGAAATAGCTTGAGGATGGGCCAGAACACATTAAACATGTTGAGGGGCGACGATGACAACAGTGATGGGGCAAGAAGTGAGCAACCTGGATGATGGTTGAGTAGTGACTGTTACTTCAGATACTTCGGGTCATTGATATGTTTGTGACCTGGTGTGACACAACAGGTATATACTGGGTAGTTCACTAGTGACCATACAACAGAGCACCAGTACACACCTTTGACATTCACTTGAGTGGTCACAAATATTTGTTGATGAGCATCTTTTGTTTCTTTGTATAGTACACAATGCCCAATGACGAAACTAATGCATGAAGTATAGAAACAAGAATGATTGTGTGGATGGATGCTGAGAGGTTCGAAGCAAGTGCAAATGAAGGAGAGAGGATAAGAAAGCACAACAGGAAGCAAAACTGTGCAAAGGACAAAAGAGAAAAAAGAGTTACTATCACATACCACTGCTCATGGCCACCATCCCAGAAATGTACAGAGGAAGGGAGTGGAGGGTATAGATACAAGGATACCTTGTCCATTAAACAGTGTATTGCTGCATGGCCAGAGAGGGAATGTCATCATATATATATGTTTTGGACCATCATCGAGACAGTCGAAAATGGTTCTACTATGAACAAAAGGAGTGTGAGGAAGCAGAGACAAGGACTGGTTACCACACAATGGGTGATGCGAAGGCGGGCATCTTCCTCTTTGATGGGGAAACAGGTACATGCTCACCAAGGAATATCCTGGCGAAGATGATTTCCACCAATAGGTCTTCAATGCCAATGGGTGTGGGTGGAGGTGCAGAGGAAGTCGGTGATGTAGATGTAGATGAATATGATGGGGAGGCCTCTGGGGTGTCTGAAGGGGAAGAATACATCGAGAGGGCTTGGGCAGTCCATGGGGGAGAGGGATGGCAATGAGCATGAGGGGGTGATGGTGTGAAGTTCAAACTGGGATGGGCAAAGGGATTGGCAGACAGAGGGGGTGTTGACTTTTCTGTTGACAGTAGTATGTAAGTGGGGAACAGTCCTATCCCTATGAAATCCTTCCATACCATAGCTTTGAACTCACTTAATGTCATCAGGTCCACATTCAACATTCAACTCCCACTCCAAATACTGACACATCTCTCTCTCCATCTGATTAATCTCCTGCAATTGAAACATCCCTTGTGCGACGATGCTCCATGACTTGTTCAAATACATGTTGTTGCAAATTACCTTGCTGGCAAGCATAAAAGCAGATATGAACAAATGGTGGCTGGACGAGTCAGGGGCAGTAGGAAACTGAGCCTTCAGTAATTCAAGCCCTCTCAATATTGTCATGTGGCTGGAGAATTCCCAGGAAAAAAATACCTAAGCCATGGGAATCCCTTTGTGCCATCCATGTTAACTGCACCATTCACCTCATCCTCAGCATCATTGTTGAACCTGCCTATACCTCTCTACTGTTTCCTCCACTGTTTGCTACTGTCCATCAGTCATGGAGCCAGAGCTGGCTTTGTGCTGCTCACTGATTTGAAGTTGACTTCAGGTCACTTCAAACCTGTTGACTTTGTGTCACAGAGGTTGCCTCTGATTTGACCATCTTGTGTCCTATGCTATTGTTACAGTGTCCATTCAGTCAAATGGTATGTCACCTTGCTCGCCATTGTTTTCCTGACCTCTTGTCCATTTGATAGGCATGATCTTTCTGGCATTCCCTCATATCTAACTACATACTCTTGTCCTCCCTTCCTCCCACCTGTACTTATATTCTCCAGATGGGCATTACCTTGTCCCATTCATCCAGAGTTTTCCTCTACCTTACTACTCATTATTGGGTGGCATCATTCCTATGTTGATCCAAAAGGAGTGAGTCTTTTACTCTTTTATTGTGCTACCATCATCCCCATTTTCATCACATCTAATCGCACCCACACCGTCTCATAACACAATCTATGATTGTGTGTAGTCATACATCGTTAGAACTGCATAAACTTTATATCAAGCTATGTACAATGTCATAGTCTCATTCATCAGGTCTATGAACTAACATTCAACAAGCCTTGACTCAACTCTTTTTTTTTTTTTTAGGTTTAGTTTGGCGGGACATGATGTCACACTTACCCATACCAGCAGTCAGAAGGTCAATTTGGAAGAAGCTTTGATAATCATTCCCCTTCCCAGCCAGCCATACCTGCATCCCAGCAAGTCATGCAATGGTGTTCTTCGCACCCCCCCTTTTTTGTTTTCTTTTTTTTATATATGTGCAGCCTTGGGTATTCTGCTCTGGTAAGTTCTTAGACCGGATTTTCTGTTGACCCTCATTGATTCCTTAGTACAAAATATACCTTCTACCACTGAATGTCATTCTACCCTATGTCAAATATCAATCATTAAATTTGCTCTGTCGACCCTGCCTTATGTCTTCCCTGTCTTCCCTTAATGGCCGTAAGGTTTCATCCAGCAAGATAGGAACAAGTAACAGAACCAATTTGTACTACGAGTTATCTGGAGAGTTCATTCATCATTCCCCTGAAATAGTCTGTTGTACCTGTATCTCAATGAGTCCCCCCAATGGAGTCCTTTGTTACTCTCTAAATCTTTTTCATGCTTTTTTTTCTTTATTTATTATATTTTACATTTCTCCAGGACCAAAGGCATACCCTACTGACTGATTGTTTGCTTCAACATTTTAAACACATACTGATCTTTTTTTTTTTTTGCTCTCATATTCTCCACTGATCCCTTCCCCTGTCACCAAACACCAGTAATTAAACTCTTGCAGGCGAGTGAATATAACTTGATACATCTATTCAATCACTGTAAGGTTTCATCCATGGGCTACATGGGACAAGCAGCAGCACCAGTGTACATTAGGTGTGCAACCCTGTTAGCAGAAAACATAAATAGGCCACTAGCCATGTTTCGTCCCCTTATCTCTTGTGACTCTAGTCATTTGTTCACCACCCACTGTTGTCTTTCATTTCTATTAAGAACTTGGTGCATGAATGTGTTGGCCAAACTCATGATGGGCCACTAACCATCCTTCATCATCTTGCACCTTCCCACTCCAGCCAATTGTTTAACCTCCCACCATCACTCTTCATTTCAAGTGAGCTCAAGTCATGTGGGTAAACCTATTGGCTAAAAAAATGTAGACCACTGACCTTTATCTTTGGGAACCCTCCTAGCATATCGACCATTGTTTTCTTTCTTCCTTTCTTTTTGTTCTTGCTTGAATTTGTATCAGCAAGGAACTGGGTAACTACATGTTCCCAAAGAAGACCCCACTGCATGACTCCATGTCTGCTGTGGAGTTAGTATGTCCCTGCAAACATCCCCCTCTGATCCCTCCATTTGGGCTAGAAGGTTGAAGAGGCTCCAGGCTGCCATGCCATCACAGACCAAAACCCAACCCAACTATGGTGCAAAAGCCTGCCATCATGTGGTAAAACCTGGTATGTCCATCCAATTCACTGAGTTTCTCACATATGTGCTGAGCTTCCCCCAGCAGCAATTAGTGGCCATGACACTTCTCCCAAGGTCAGACCTACATCAGGCATTCTTTTTTTTTTGGAAGGGGGTTTGCTGACCCTTGTTTCAGGACAATGAATCTGGCTCAGTGGCTCGATGTTCAACTCTCAAGCCCTGCCCATGGCACCCCTCACAAGGTTTAACTGGCAAAGAATGCAAGGAACAGTACTTGGATTCCTTTTGCACCAAGATAGTGGCACTCAAGGATGGTACAAAATTGGATTGCCATATGGCTCTCAAGCAGCTGCATAGGGGCACCATTACCATACAGGACATAGAGGATGAGGATGGCTGTGACCAATGCAAGTGTCCCTTCTATTCAGCCATATTTCATCTCATATGTTCCTAATAGCTGGTCCCCTTGAGTCGCCTTCAGATTCACACCTACCTTCTGAGTCTCAAGATGTGTTCAATGACCATGACACCTGTGAACAATGTAAGTTGCTCTCTTATGTAGACATATTCCTTCTCAAGGTCACTGGTCATAGTCTCTCCCATCCCTCCTTCAGAGAATGTGTTCCAGGATCAGTCTTCACAGAGTGAAGAAGACGAGCAGGAGGTGGAAAGTGGCATGCAGAGTGAACATCCAGAAGACTTTGACCAAGTAGAGGTCAACCATACTAGTGATGCTGAGAATGGGCCCACAGGTATGTCATTTGATTCAACTGACCATTGGTGACAGATCTCTAACTTGTATACTCATTCAAATAGGCAGCACTGCTGATGAATCTAGTGATAGTGACTGGTCTGATACTGAGAGGCACTGACTCAAACACGAGCAGACTGCAAGAGAGATACTCACTGGAAATTATGATATTGATGCTCACCCATCCACTCCCCTTGACTTTCCTACATCTTCAGAGGATACTATGGATACTGAAGATGCTGATCAATATAGGAAGTCTAAAAAATCTAGTCACATCCTAACTACAGCCAGCAAAGACTCTGACCTGGCCCAAGAGGATGTGCTTGGTGTGCAGAGTAAACTGCAGGCTCACAGGCATGGTAGACTGCCATTAGCAGCCATCAAGAAGGCTCAAGCACTCAAGATGTGCACTGCTTGAGAGGCCCAGGCAATCACAGATGAATATGGCAAAACCCTGGCGTCCATCATGGCTGCTGCTGGGCTAATGACAAAGCCAACCCAGGCAGAGCCAGTTTGGAACATGCTGTAGATGACTGTGACAGAGAATATGCTCAGCCATGTGATAATGCACTACTGTACATGCAAACTATGCAAACCTGCAACAGAGAATATGCTAGTACCGTGAACCATCAGTCTCATCTACCAAGTAATGTATAGTAAACATACCTCAGTCGTGTGATAATGCACTGAGGAGAAAGAAAAGAAATGCGAGCTGTATCTATGTGTATAAGTGTCACATGATGATGATGGGTGTCGATGCTGCAATGTCTAAGGTCTATAAAGTGAAACCATACCGAACATATCCTAACACACCCCCTCAGCGAGACACCAGTGATAAACCCATTTGGTGACCTTGGAAAGACGTGTGTGCGAGAGGTTTAGTAAGAATATCTGCAATGTTCTGATGCATTGGGATCCACTGAAGAGCAAACACCCCCTTTTCAACATGTTCCCAGAGAAAATGATAGTGGACATCGATGTGTTTAGTGCAAGGATAGTTGACTGGACTGGAAGATAGGGAGACTGCACTGGTGTTGTCAGCATGAATGATGAAAGGAAGTGTGAATGGCTGATGAAGAGAAAGCATTGCCAAGTGTAGCCAAAGGCCCTCCTGTGCACAAGCAGCAAGTGCCATGTATTCAGCTTCTGTCAATGAAAGGGCCAGGGTGTGCTGCTTCTTTGATGCATGAGCGACTGGACTGCCATAAAAATACCAGATGTAGCCTGTCACCGAGACACGATCTGTTGGACACATTGCCCAATCCGAATTGCTGAAAGCATAGGGAAGATGATTAACATTGGGATTTCCATAATGAATGCAAAGGGACTTTGTCCCCCTTAAGTAACGAAGCAGGCGTTTCGTGGCAGCAAAGTGTTGTGGTGCTGCATGACTACACTGTTGGGCTAAACGTTGTACTGCCTGAGCAATATCTGGCCAGCTGCATGTAGTGAGGTAGGTTAGTTCGCCAACAATCTTCCTATATGCATGTGCCAGATCCAAAACATTGGGAAAGACATCTGTATCCTGCCCGAAGGGATGACCCGGATCCATAGGCAGCGACACTGGGTTTGCATCTCCTAGTCCATACTCCTCGCAGAGGTGGTCGATGTATGCCTCCTGGTGGATCCAAACCTCACAAGTCTCCTGCCATCTCTTGATTTCGATTCCAAGGTACAACGAAATGGGTCCTAAATCGCTAATGCCAAATTGCTCACCAATCTTTCCCTTCACCCAGTTAAGAAAATATCTATTGTTGCATCTGCCTAATCCATCATCAACATGCCACACGATGATGCAGATTATCCTTCGTCCGTCTTCCCTGACCTTATCCAGAATGAATACCACCAGATTGATGCTGGACCTAGAAAAACCGAGTTCCCTGAGGAGTTTCAGCAGTGTGAGGTACCAGTCATAGGCGGCTTGCTTTAGCCCGTAGAGAGAACATAAAAGTAGACATATGAGGAGGGACCCAGAACTGTTATGTTGTTCAAACCCATGTGGTTGCTTCATGTATATTTCCTCAGTGAGTTTCCCATGAAGAAAGGCCTGCTTTGCATCGAAGCAGTCCAGCTCCCAATTGTTCTGTGCCACCATTGCAATTAAAAGCTTTACCAATGCCTGTCTCACGACCGGTGCATAGGTTTGATGAAAGTCTATGCCTGGTACTTGAGAGAAGCCCTGTGTGACTAGACGTGCCTTAAACTTGGAACCTCCTTTTAAGTCAACCAGTTTGAATTCAAAGACCCATCGGTTTCCCACAAGTTTGTGACCTGGTGGTGGCTCCACCAACTTCCATACTCCCATCTCCTTCATCATTCCCAACTCCTTTTCCATTGCTTCCTTCCATCCCATATGATCTGAATGTCTCATCACCTCATCATACGTTGCAGGAGGAATTGACATGTCATAACCTGACTGACCAGGGTCCTGTCATCTGTTGCTTCTAATGGAAAGGTGTGATTGTTCTGTTATGATTAGATTGACCTGATGTTCAGGGAAAACCTCACTCTCCTTCTCTGGCTCAGCTGTTCCCTCACTGGAACTATCATCGTCCACCCCCTCACTCGTTTCTGGAACCAAAGCACAAGATGCCTCCCTATCCCTTATCCTCTGAAGATCGTCTGCCAGGGCCCTTCCTTTCTCAGTTAGCATCCTTGTACAAGTTGAATGACGCGGCTCCTGCAGCACCCCCTGCGACATGGAGGGAATGAGTGGCAAAGGTGTCAGTGAGGAGGAGGATGAGGGCAGTGCATCTTGCAGTGAGTGATACCCCATGGACAAATCTTTGGGATGCATAACTGACTCCTCATCGAAGATAATGTCCCTACTGTTGAAGAAAGTCCCAGTAATGCAGTCTCTTAGCCTCCAGCCCTTTATTCCGTCTGGATATCCCATGAAGATTGCCTCAGATGAGTGCAGTCCATTCTTCACCTGATGCTCTGGTGGTATACGAGAGAAGCACCGCAATCCGAATACCCGAAGGTGAGAAATGTCTGGTTTGTAGCCATAGAGCATTTCGAAGGGAGTTTTCTTGCCAGGTAACACCCACATACCTGTCAGATTCCAGAGGTACCCAATCGTGAGAATGGCCTCTCTGAAGTAGGCCGCTGATAGCCTGGCTTGATTTAAGGCTGCCAAAGCCCTTCCTTCAATGGTGCATATTCCCCTTTCTGCTTTACTGTTCTGCTGATGGGCATATGCCACCAACCTTTGATGCTCAATCCTGGCTTCCAACAAGCTGCCTGTGAAAACACTCCCCATATATTCCCCTCCATTATCTGTCTGTATCACCTTGAATCTGGTACTGAACTTATTTTCCCAGCATGCCTTAACCATTAACCATGCCTCATAGGCCTGATCCTTGGTTGCCAGCAAATGCATGCTGACAGCATTCGTGTAATTGTCGATGAACATGATGAAGTAACACTTGCCATGTAATGTCAAGGTGGGAAATGGTCCGCATAAGTCTGTATGAACCAACTCAAGAAACGTTTTTGTAGGTGGCAAAGTGGAGGATGGGTAGGGCTGACATGGATGTTTAGCTATAATGCAGGACTCACAGCATGCCTGAGCCACCGTTGAAGTAACCTCAGCTCCCTTCACCATTGAAAGGAACTTCATAATGTCTCCTCCAACGTGTCCAAGCTGTGCATGCCATAGATCCCAGGTGAGTGCGCTTGGGGTAAAAGCAGTGAGGCCAGATGTCTCAACCAAACCAACAGCAGGTGGACAAATGAACTTGATGTCTAGGATACAAAGCTGTCCCTGCATGTCGACGCATCCAAGGGACTTGTTTCCATGAACCAGCTCGCAGCAGTTTGGTGCGCCCTTGAAACAAATCTCCCATCCATGTTCCATCATGCATCTGACTGATAAAAGATTGGCAACGGCATTTGGTGCATGTAGACAGTGTTCTAGTCGCAGTCAGATACATTTACCATCCAACTTGAGTATGGTGACACAGTCACCGTACCCCTTGGTGCCTAGACTTCCCTGATTTGCTGTCTTCATGGACACAGTTGAGTCATGAGTGAAGGTCCAGAAGAATGAGGGATCTTTAATGAGGTGCATGGTCATACCAGAATCTAATATGGTGGAGGACACCACTGCTGCCAAAGACATCAAGTCCTTGCTTTCATTTACCTCCCCCTCTAACAGTTCCTCCACAACTGCACAGGATAGATCTCGGAAGTAGGCATCGGTCGGAGGACAAGGTATTACTGCTGCTGCTACTGCTTGTGTACCCGTCTGACCTTCAGGTTGCAACTGAGATGTTGTAGGTGTTGCCACTTGAGTTGCTGCTGCAGCTGTCTGTGTACCACCAGCTGAAGCCTTACTTTTCTGCCACAGTGCTTGCCCTGCCCTTCCACCCCCTTGTTGAAAGCAATTGTTCCAATCATGATCAACTCACTTTCGCCCTAGACAAATCAGCATGGTGCAAGGCATGCCACTGGGATTATTCCTGGTTTTCCTTAGACCGGTGGTGGGGTTCACCTCTCCCCATCCTCCACGTATGGCCGCATTCGCATACTCTGACCATGGGCCAGGTACTGATCCTTCATTTGTCATCTGTGTAGCTTCCTTGATGATCGTTTGAGCAGCATGTTTAAAGGTGTACGTCCCTGACATTAATGATGCAGCATGTGGGCGAGGAGTGAGATGCAGTGGGGTAAGGAAGGGATTCATGAATTGTTGCACCAGAGTAAACAGATTGTGGGGTGTGATGGGAGTGTTGGCTGGAGGCAGCCATGCTGACTGTGACATGGCTGGGACTGCATTAAAGAAACCTGGTGACACTGTGCGTGCAGACTGTACGCTGCATTCCAACTTAGTTTCTATGTTCTTTCGAATAACTGGCCATATTCCAGTTCGTGGCAACCCTCACAAGAGTGCATATATCATGTCCGGCTCTGATGGTTTCACTCCCATGCGTGCCAGTCTATCGTTAGCATGCATATGCAATGCCACATACTTCTTGGCATCTGCAGCTCCCTTCATTTGATAGGTGGAGATCTGAGCATATAAGGAGAATTGCAAGGAGACATCGGACTGATCATAAAGTTCAGTGAGTGTGTTCCACACCTCTCTGGCCATTATGCTGACATTGTCTGGGATCAGTGTTAAAACTGAAGAGTTGATTTTCCTCAAGACAATAGACTTTGCTAGGCCATCATCCTTGAACCACATCTTAAGTGCTTCTTGTTCTGCTGCCGTTGGTGCACCTGGAATCAACGGACATGGACAAGTTGAAGTGTATTTAATGTAGTCAAATGGATTTGTTCCACTGCTGACATGGTTATACACTCCCTGTCCTAGCAGCAGTTGTTCAGTCTGTCGTCTCCATTCATAATAGTTCTCCATCCCTCGCAATTCCAGGATGTTCTTGAATTTCCCCATATTGCAGGCTGCAAATGTGAATATATGCGTTCAATTTCTTGTGCGTATGGTTTTATTGTCCTTTATCTTGTCTGTTCTAGTCGTCAACGAGTCAAGCTTGCCCTTTACCTGGCGAGCTCAGGGCTCATAACCTGTAGACAACTGCAACAGAGAATATGCTCAGCTGTGTGATAACGCACTACTGTACATGCAAACTATGTGAACCTGCAACAGAGAATATGCTAGTACTGTGAACTGTCAGTCTCATCTACCAAGTAACGTATAGTAAACATACCTCAGCTGTGTGATAACGTGCTGAGGAGAAAGAAAAGAAAAGCAAGCTGTATCTATGCATATAAGTGTCACATGATGACAATGGGTGTCGATGCTGCAACGTCTAAGGTCTATAAAGTGAAACCATACTGAACATATCCTAACACATGCATCAGGCTTGGTATGCGGCTACTGACCCCAAACTGTCTGAGGGTGGGTAACCTCATGTTTTTGAAGGCATGCCCTTCTAGATCCTGACTCGGTTATAGAGGACATGAAGGACTACCACTGTCGCCAAATGAAGCACTATGAGAGTCACAAAGATGAAGAGGAATTTCCTGACCTATGGGTGGAGATTCGCAAGTTCTGGAGCAAGAGCATCAGTGGCAGTAATGATCTGAGTTCAAAGGGAATGGTAGGCCAGCTAATGACCTGTAGAGACTCGTTCACACAAGTGGTATGTCATCCCCCCTTTGTCATTCATTTCTTACCTACCTCTGGCTGCAGGCACAAACCTGGTGCAATGTGGAAAATATTCACATATTTGGATGTGTCATCTACAGTGGAAATGATGAAGCTGTGCACCAAGGTCAAGGTATCTTTGCTGGCTCTTCACTCTGCATGCAACTTGCAAGTGAGAGGCAGACAGACATTGCAAGACTGTTGGATTACCTTGCCACCATTATCAAGTAAGTATGGTTAGTGTGGGTGGGGTACATACTAATAATGTCTTCTAGGTATAAAGTTCTTGACTCGAGTGTAAATGTCCCCCTACCCACCTTTAACATGCTATCAGGTATATCATATGACCATGTTCTTGCTTTAAAACCCCTTGAATCCACAAGGGATAGGAATCAGCAAGTCTTACCTTTGGTAGTCATGCACAAACTTCATAAGCCTATTCTAGTTTCTCTAGTCATCCTTTCACACAAAGCTGTTGCAGACAAAGTTGAGATCACACATGGACAAAAGAATGTTCCATGGAAGACGTTACTGGATTTACTTTTTACTCACAAGCATACAATCATTGACTGGCCAGCTGGTGTTCCTGCTATTAGTTGCAACTTCAATGTTAAACACCTTACTGCTGATGAGCTTCATGCTCTTACTGTCCCATTCCTTAAAGAACAGATGGGCAAGGATTATGAGATGGAGGCTACAGTTGATGATGAAGATGACCATGGTGATTTTGTTGTCCCAGTGCCCACATCATCATTTTGTCTTGAGCCATGGACTGCCGGTGAGCTGTATTGATTGTGGATGGCTGTACTGGCTAGCTAAAGTGTGGTATTCAGATCAGCTTGCACTGGTGCACATGATGAACCCGAAAGCCTTTGACATTCCACTGGTGATCAATACTTTTGGTCAACCCCTTTGCCTTCTTTTGGATTCACAGGCATTTCTCAATGTGGTCCCCAGAGGTATGCACTGTGAGGACACAGATGAGGAAAGAGCATCTGCCCCAACTCCCATTCCTTCCTCACCTCTGGTTGGGACATCACAGCAGCCAGCAGCACGAGGGCACATACCATTATGGGTTTGCCATACCAGTCATTCAGCTCTGACATCTCATGACTCGCCTCTCCCTCCCTCTTCACCACCTAATGACTCTGACCAGTCCCCTCCTCGACATATATATCATCCCTCTTCAGTGACCCACCATCCACAACATACTGCTAGTCACAGTTGCTCACCAGCCTCACACTCTCACCACCATGACCATCATCAGTCACAAAAGTGCTGTCGGGAGTATCATGAGGATGTAAGTGATGATAATGGACAACTCCCAGAAAGAAGGACCCACCACAGGTATGTGATTACATGGTCATTCTATGCTGTAACTAACACCACACAGTGTAGTGGAGTATGTCTATCACAGCCCCCCTCATAAGAGATGTCACCACTACACCTCTGATGAAGAGAACCATTCCCACAGGTGCTATGCCCACTACTGAGGTGTGTTGTGTATATTCCAACATCTGATCATCACTGACTCCATTCATGGGCACAGTGCTTCTTGGCAGTACCCCCTCCTATGTTTTTCTTCCCTCTCATTCCTCCAGTGACATTTTATTTTGAATCTACATTCCTATCCATCAACTACTTAAGGATGGGTACTGATTCAACTCATGCTCTCCTTCGAACTAAGTGTCTACACAGCTTGTGAGATGTGATACCCAGGTTGCTCAACCATCCTCCTTTCTTTGCTTATGGACTTTACTACTCTCATTTGATGGTCCATCTAAGTACAACATTTGAGCTAGGATGTTGGTAGTATGGTAACCATAGTTCTACACAATGTAATTGAAGTACTTGCCTTAAAGATGTGGTGACTACTGTCACTCCCACTGTTGTGAGAATTTTTCAAGCAGGGGTTGAAGTATTATGTTACTGTTACTTGGATTATGTTCTTCTGACTCAGCCATCCATTGGAGTGTGATGGTGTTTAAAGACAGATTAAGAGGATAGTAAACTATACTATTTGTAGTCAAAAAGAGGAACAGTACAATAGTTCTATTAATGAACTACACTACATTGTGGAAGTCAAAAAATGTGAATTACTATATTTTCTGACTGAACAACCCAATACTTAGGGGTTGAAAAAAATGCAGACAAGTACACATTTTCCTAATGAATTCCACTACATTTTTGACAGTCACAATAGTGGAGAATGTCCATACCTTCATGTGGAATCTCCATGGCCTCCTGGGGAATCTCCAATGATGCAGGGCTAAAGGATGTGTCATAGGTTTTATGGAGAATATGGGAGAATGCCAGTGCATCACTAGGGAATGCCTGTACCACCCTGGGGAGTTCCTAACCTTCACTGGAGAAGCTCCCACCCACATGCTGGAGAATCCCATACATCACTGGAGCATCCTCATACCTCCCCTTGAAATCTCCAACCTGGCATGGAGGATCACCATATATCACTGAAGCATCACCATACCACATGGGGAAATCTCCCACTCACCCTGGACCATATATCACTGGAGAATACCCATACTACCCCAGGGAATCTGCAACCATCCCAGGAGAATCTCCCACCTGCCCTGGAGAATCTCCATACATCACTGGAGAATGCCCACACCACTCTGGGGAATCTCCATACATCACTGGAGAATTCCCACACCACTCTGGGGAATCTCCATACATCACTGGAGAATCCCCACACCACCCTGGGGAATCTCCATACATCACTGGAGAATCCCCACACCACCCTGGGGAATCTCCATACATCACTGGAGAATCCCCACACCACCCTGGGGAATCTCCATACATCACTGGAGAATCCCCACACCACCCTGGGGAATCTCCATACATCACTGGAGAATCCCCACACCACCCTGGGGAATCTCCATACATCACTGGAGAATCCCCACACCACCCTGGGGAATCTCCATACATCACTGGAGAATCCCCACACCACCCTGGGGAATCTCCATACATCACTGGAGAATCCCCATAACACCCTGGGGAATCTCCAACCTAACCTGGAGAATCCCCATACCAACCTGGAGAATCTCCATACCTCACTGGAGAATCCCCATACCAACCTGGAGAATCTCCATACCTCACTGGAGAATCCCCATACCACCCTGGAGAATCCCCATGCCACCCTGGAGAATCTCCAACCCCCCCTGGGGAATCTCCCACCACCCCCAGGGAATCTCCCACCCACACTGGAGAATCCCCATACCACCCTGGAGAATCTCCCACCACCCCTGGGGAATCTCCCACCCACCCTGGAGAATCCCCATACTGCCCTGGAGAATCTCCAACCCCCCCCCCCCCCCCCCCCCAGGGAATCTCCCACCTACCCTGGAGAATCCCCATACCACCCTGGAGAATCTCCCACCCCCCCAGGGGAATCTCCATACCACCCTGGGGAATCTCCCACCACCCCTGGAGAATCTCCAACCCCCCCTGGGGAATCTCCAACCATCCCTGGAGAATCTCCCACCCACCCTGGAGAATCTCCATACCTCCCTGGAGCCATCCCCTCCACAGATTTCCCATACATTCCTGCAGAATCTCCATCCCCCCATATCCCCATACCCCTGGAGAATTACCAACCTGACACAGAAATTCCCCATGTCCCATTGGGTCACACCAAACCTTGACTGCAACTGTGCACAACAGAAGCAATGTGTTGGTAGTGAATAATAGGCTTATGAGGAGATGCACAGCTAAAGGATGGGCCAGTAGGTGAGTACCTCAGAGATGTGGACCTGAAGGAAGGTGATTGCAGACTTCAGTGCAGTGGCACATGTTGCTGTGGGAGGGGCTGAGTAGCATGAGGTATGTATAGGGGTAAGGGACCACACTCCTTATGGGCTGCACCATTGTAGTGGTAGTGAGACCAACATGACCAGCCTAACATAAAGAGCCCCAATGCCCCCCCTAGGATCATACCAAATCTTCACTGCAAAGGTGAACATTAGACTTCCAGGTAGATGCAGGTCTGAAGGATGGGCAAGTCAGTGAGTACTTCAGAGATGTAGGACTCAAGGAAGATGATCACTGAATTCACTACAGGAAACCAGGTGAGAATGGAAGATGCTAAGGACCACAGCAGTGAGATGAAGTAATGATATTTGTGGACTGCTCACCAGTGGTATCAGTAAGAACCAAAGGGGCTTAATGGAATTTCCAACCATAGTAGGAATCCCCTGAACTCTCATGCCCCCAATGAGAATCTCCAACCCGGTATGGAGATTCTCCATGTTCCCTGGGGAATTCCCCCTCATCATGGAGAGTTCCTGTTTGGTATGGATAATGTGCCACCCCCCATGGAAATTCTCCATCCCCCAGAGGGCATCACCAACCCTGTGTGGACACTCTCTATGCCTTTGTTAGGGAGTTGTCAACCCAACACAGGGAGTTTAGCTTTGGCAGGTGGTGAATTTACCCTGGAGAAATTGTGGTTGCCACCATGGGTAGGTCAAATCAGCATGGGGAATGTCCAGGATTGTACTGGGAAATGTGTTTGTTTACCTTGGAAAAGTCCCAGTTGCCACCAAGGGGAGGTCAGGTCAACATGGGGAATCCCAGCATTGGACTGGAAAGTAGGTTAATATAGCCTGGAGGAATCCTAGTTGCCACCCTGGGCAGGTCAAATCAGCATGGGGAATGTCCAGGATTGACCTGGAAAGTAGGTTGATGTAGTCTGGAGAACTCCCAATTGCCACTTTGGGTAGGTCAAATTACCATGGGGAATGCCCAGAATTGGACTGGAAACTAGGTTAATTTAGCCTGGAGAAATCCCAGTTGCCACCATGGGTAGGTCAAATTTGCATGGGGCATGCCCAGAATTGAGCTGGAAAGCAGGTTAATTTAGCCTTGAGAAATCCCAGTTCCCACCATTGGTAGGTCAAATAGGCATGGGGAATGCCCAGAATTGAACTGGAAAGTAGGCTAATTTGGCCTGGAGAAATCCCAGTTTCCACCATTGGTAGGTCAAATAGGCATGGGGAATGCCCAGAATTGAACTGGAAAGTAGGCTAATTTAGCCTGGAGAAATCCCAGTTTCCACCATTGGTAGGTCAAATAGGCATGGGGAATGCCCAGAACTGAACTGGAAAGCAGGCTAATTTAGCCTGGAGAAATCCCAGTTGCCACCATTGGTAGGTCAAATTGGCATGGGGAATGCCCAGGATTGGACTGGGAAGTTGGTCAATTCAGCCTGGGGAATACCCAGAACATGCAGGTAATATCTCGGAAAAAATCATATTTGGACCCCAGCCACTCCAATATATTGACACCCAAAATGTATTTATTCTGGAGAAATGGATTTCCCCCATTTTCTCCAGCACCTATTGCATGGCAGGCCTGGAGATTCCCCAGCCATGAGCTGGAGAATCTCCAGAGGTTGGGAATTCCCAACCAGTTGACACCTATTAGGCTAATACATCTATAAGAATACATAGACCTAATAGGTCCCCATAGGTGGTTGACTGAAGTGTCCAATTCACCTGCCTCAGCCCTGGTATTCTTTGTAGCAAAAAAGGATGGCAAGAAATGCCTGGTCCAAGACTACTGGTACCTCAATTCCTATACAATCCATGATTTGTACCCCTTTCCAAACATTCCACAAATGATTGACAAATTATGTGAGTCTAAATACTTCACCAAATTTGACATCAGGTGGGGGTTTACAAATGTGAGAGTGAAGCTGGAAGACCAGTGGAAGGCAGCTTTCCTGACACCAAGGGGTCTCTTCAAACCCACAGTAATGTTCTTTGGACAGTGCAATTCACCACCTACCTTCCAGCATTTCATGGACACCACTTTCACATCACAAGTCCACAAAAAGCAGCAATGCCAATACATGGACAATGTGGTGGTCCATGCTAAAACCATCCTGCAGCTATGACAGTATGTCTGTGAATTTCTTGAAGTGTGTAGAAAGGAATGGCTATGCCTGAAGATCTTGAAATGTGTCTTCAAAGCCACAGAAATCAAGTTCCTGGGAATGAAGATCACTCAAGGAAATGTACAAACCATGTCCATCAAGACCAATGCAGTGGAAAGCTGGCTGACCCCCCAAACCTCAGGGATGTATGCTTGTTTCTGGGCTTCTGTAACTTCTATTGCAGGTTTATCCCCTTGTTCTCACAAATTGCTTGCCCACTGCATGACCTGTCAAAGAAGTATACAAAATGGCAATGGATGGACGAAGAAAATGGTGCCTTCAAAAGAATCAAGTCTCTGTTGTGTTCAGCACTGGTACTCCAGATCCCCAACCATTGCAAGCCATTTGCCCTGTTTATAGATGCCCCTAAAATAGGCACTGGAGCCATCCTTGCACAGAAGGGTCCTGACGATGAGTGGCACCCTTGCCATTTCCTTTCTGAGTCACTTAAGGGTGTGGAACAATGATACCAGGTTTTTGATTTGGAGATGTTAGCCATGATCTGAGCACTTGATGCTTTCTGGCATTGCCTAATTTCCCCAGTGGAGCCAACAGTGATCTACATGGATCACAAAAACCTTACTTATTGGTGCCACCTGCAGAAGTTAACCCCTTGGCAAGTGCAATGGCTTGATATGCTCCAAGGTTACCCTGTCCTGTTCTTGCACAAACCCAGCAAGCTCATGGGGGTACCTGATGCCCTTTCCCATCAGCCCAATTTTGGAGAAGAACCTGCTGTTATGGCTGCAGCCTTGCCTGAAGCCATGTGGCTTGAGGGGGGGGTGAATTCTGACATTTCCCTGGTTTCCAATAGCTCAGCTTCTGATAAACCCAGTCAGCTGGCATGACTTTGGATCAATCCTCATGAAGGACAAGAAAAAGGTTGACTGACATTGCAAAGGGATCTATGTCATATCAAAAGAGGTCTATGATCATGCCACAAGCAAAACACCAAAGGATATGACCTTGTCTGAAGAAAACCCTGAGATACAAAAGGCCTTGGATGGGACAAAGTGATACAAACAGTGCCTCTATATCCCACCAAAGACCAGGAAGCAGTGTCTACAGTAAATGATTATCATGATCACCCAAGCACTGGTCACCATGGAGTAAAGGTGATGACAAAGAAGATGATAAAGGAGGTATGGTAGCCTGGAATGTGGAGGTCAATACATGAATATGTCAAGGGCTGTCCAATCTGTCCAGCAAACAAGGTCATTACCCATCTGATCATGCCACCCATTGTGCCAAATGATACACCCAAGAACCCACTCCTGTTTCAGCAAATATCAATGGACCTTGTAACTGACCTCCCTGAGTTGAAAGGCTATGACTCGGTCCTTACAATTGTGGATCAAGGGCTTACAAAGGCAGCAGTGTTTGTACTGACCAACAAAACCATTGACTCAGTCAGCTTGGCAAGACTCTTCCAGCAATGCATGTACCAATGCTATGGACTACCCAAAGCAGTAATATCTGATTGAGGCCCCCAGTTCACATCCACCTTTATGAAGGAACTTTACAAAGCCCTTGGCATTCAGTCCAAACTTTCCTTGGCCTATCACCTGCAGACCAATGGTGAAAGTGAATGTGTTAACCAGGAACTGGAAACATATCTCTGTTGCTACTGTGCCAAATTTCCCAATTCCTGGTCCTGCAAGCTCCCAGATGCTGAGTTTGCTCACAATTCTTGTATCTGCTTGGTCCATGGTCAAACCCCATTTTCCCTGCTCTATGGATTTGACCCCTCTCCATATCCCATTGCTCACACCACCACCACACCTTCTGTTGATGATCAGGTGCAGTCCCTTGCCATCAATTGCAACATTGCCCAGTTGTCACATGAATGGGCACAGGATGTGATGCAATCAAGATCAAAAGGAACATACACTGAGCCCAAGGTTGGTGACCAGGTATGGTTAGATTCAGGCAACCTTTGCACCCAAGGCCAGTTGTCAAAATAGAGCCATGCAGGTTGGGCCCTTTCCCTGTAGTTGAGGTCATTTCACCAGTGGCCATAAAGTTGGGACTCCTGCCCACCTGGAAGGTACACCCAGTCTTTCACATGTCTTGGATCTTCCCATATACCAAAACTGACAAATATGGAAGTATGCCTCCTCCCCCACTTCCAGATTTGGTAGATGATGAGGTTGAATGGGAAGTGGAGATGATACTCAACCACCACAGCAAGGGATGAAGAAAGGGCTGCAAGTACTTGGTGAAATGGGCTGGGTTCCCTCACTTGTCTAACATGTGGGAGCCCAAAGAGAATATAAAAGAGCATGCTGAAGAAGCCCTCAAACAGTACAAACTCACTCATTGCCTCAACTAGATGGCATCTCTGCATTCTGTTAATGCTGAAAACCCTGGTTCTGACTATTTTTACTATGACAATGCTATCCTTACCTCTGACTTTGCTGACAACTTCATGGAGGTCTCCCTGACCTCTGCTGCTCCAACCTCCTCCATTCCCCTCCCATATGAGTTACTTGCCTATCTGCTCTCCAGAGATGGCACATTAACTGACAGAGTGACATCCACCTCTGTTGAACCCATTTCTGATGCCACTGGCTTCTGCCCTCTCAGAAGCCTCATGCTCCAACACACAAACAAGAGTAAGGGCAAAACCCAAGCCTGACCACCAACACCCATGCCTTCCATCCCCCTCATTGATTGACTTTTGGCTGCCCCCTATGAAAATGATGCTCTGACCAGAACCTCAGCAGATCACTGACCCCTACCCACTTTACCTGTCACCACCTCTGTTCCATGCCAGCACCTACCAGAAGGTACTGGGCCTGCAGTATCCCTACCCAGATTCAACTCAGTCATGGAACCCATGATGGCACAGTTCTTCAACTATTGCTGGCTGCTTATGAAATACAACCCAGGGGACCCACTTGTCAGGGTCACATGAGAACAGGAGCAACATCTATGGATGTTGTGTCAGATCTTCTGAGGATCAGACATAGTTGCCTCTCATGTCCCAAAGTTTCTCAATGTCATGATCAAGGTACCAGAGTCTGAAGGCAATGCCATGTTCCTTGAGAACACCCTCTGTGCTGCTATCTCTGCTATGGGTGAAGTCCAATATGACCTCATCCAGATCCTTCATCAAGATCTTGGTCCAGTCATCACTAACTCCTTTCATCACTCAACATCTGATCAGCCCAGATGCACTGGTCTGGATGTCCTATGCCAGGTGGCTGCTGTTGCAGAGAGAGGAGGATCAGGCTTTCATCATGTACAGCCAGAGGAAACAGACTGTTGGAGGGAGTTCAAGACATCGATGTGGAACACTGACACTGCAAGCATTTCACAATTTTTCTCCAGAAAATATGCTGAAAAAATACAGGGAAGAGATACTCTTTTATTTTAGATGTTGGGAAAGAAAAAATGCAGAAAATATTATTTTCTGCCACAAAACATGAATTGATGCTAATGCCCATTAAAGTAGAAGCTAATGGTCATTACCATCAATCTATATTTCTGCACAGAGAAGATAATGTTATATTTGGATTTTTTCTGACACATCATGCAAAATAAAAGAGTATCTCTTCTCTCTATTTTTTCAACATGTTCTCTGAAGAAAAATTGTGAAGTGCTTGCAGTGTGACCCCTGAGGAAGACCTCTGACTCTGGGAGTTGACCCTACAAGGTTATCTGTCCCTCTGGTTAAGGTGGAGATGCCTCCTCTGGCCCCAGAATCAGAAGAACAAATGAAAGAAAGGGTCTTCCAGCATGCTGCCATTATCCTAGCTCATCATTCAACCACTGGTGCTACCATCTTCAATTGGCAGGCATTTCTCAACAAAGTGTGTGAAAGTGCCAGGGGCATAGCTGATCAAAAGACTTGTAATGCCATCCATGCTTTAAATGACTTCCCACCCTTGCCATTTATCATACTCCCCCTTGAAGTCAAGCTTCATTTCTACCTTGGTGGTCAAATCCAGGTCCCCTCCAACCACCCTCTCTGCATCTATACATGTTATGACTGCAGCTACTTAGGACATTGGTCTTGTGGACATGGGGCAAATTCTTGCTGGATGGATCTTGAACATGCAGCTGCTGTTTGCCCATATGGACCACTCAACTCTTCCCCCTCCTTGTCTCCCCTTGTGTCCACCTCCTGCTGTCATTCATCCTTGCTGCATACCCACTGACCTTGTTGACCAGGAGCTCACCACCCTTGAGGGGGGGTGATGTTATGCCTCAACCTGGCACCTTCTATTTCCAGGCTAGAGCTGTGGGTCTGTGCCTTCAGCCCAGTCATTCTTGTCCTCATCAGCTGTATTATCATCACCTGCCTTATTGGCTATCAGGTCATACTTCACAACTGACCTGATGGCCTCTATCTATGGTGACTTGATCTCTGATTGATCACTGTTCTATTGGGCATAACCCCAATACCTTACCTGGATATGCCTTTAGCCCTTCAATGGGCTTGTGTCCCTTAGGATACATTCATGTCCTGTTTCCTCTTCTTTTGACTCATCCTTGCTCAGTGCCCATTGTACTTTAGCTGCACCCCTGCTGCACATAGTTGCTTCTCCAACCCTAGCCCATTTCATGTGCTAGCTCATTGGTTACCATTACTGACCCATTTGTGTCCATTGCCCATTCTTACTGTGCATGCCAGCTGCCCATTTGTCTTGGGCTATGGACCCATTTTCATTTGGGCCTCTGGCCCCTACAGCTAGTACTATATAGACCCTACAGTACTTGCTGTATTCCTTAACTTTTTGCTACCTTGCAAACTCACTCATATATTTCCATTCTTTGGGAATACGTGTGATTGAACCAAGGGAGCTCAAAGTCTTGATGATCTGAGGTCTTGTCATACCACTGACATTGGTAGCTGCACCATTCTTTGGTGCTCCTTGCTACGAGCAACATAACACCACCCTTCACCTTCTCTAATCACCCAGTTTGTCAATCCCTCTAACTCATTGCACTGATTGGATTCAAAACAGATGATCATGTTGTGCAATATCATGCAACATGTAATCCAGTAAATGTTGAATATAAACTGCCTCTCCTGAGTAGAACATACCTTGGGTGCAAAGATTAGTTGCTTACATCAGCAAAAAAGCGGACATACCATAGAGTAAATTTTCTCCTAGTCTCCTCAGTAGCTTGTTATTACTGGGGAAGTACAGTAATTATCTGACAGTAAATTGTAATGTGTAGGTCCTCATCTTTTGTCACTGCCTTAAGCTGAAGTTCACAAAGTGACTGAAATCAACCTTTTACAGCAGCAAACACATGCTCTACTCTAATGTGGATCTTCAGAGTCACACAGAAGACTAGCCACCTGGAAAGTTTTAAGGTACATACTTCGAAACATAGTGGTTGTAAATATTCTTCCTGCATGTTAGACTTCCTCCACATGGCCTTTTGAATGGCATGGCACACCATGTCTCACTCAGATATGCTGAGTGAGCCCATATCCAGTGGTGAGGAGGGAGGATATTGGAGGGGTCTTGAAAGATTTGGGTTCCTCAGAAGGCTGCACATCATGTACACTACCAGGTTGACCCAGGACATAGTCAACAATCATAAGATTTTGAGGCATGATAATGGCCTTCAATCTTAATAGTGAGTTTTGGTCCATGGATATGTTGAGTTAAGCTGACCTGGCAATTTAACAAGAACCAGGACTTTCAACCATAAAAGCTGTCTCCAAACATGCCTGGCTGTGTAAGTAGGGAAACTGTGACCACAAGGGAATCTAGGATAGAATGAGTGGCTACCCAGGTTCAGTAAGCTATTGTAAGTGGGTATAACAAGTGGCTCACCTCAGTGTTGGAATATGATGACTGAGGTGTTCATGAGCTGAAGCCTATGTATAAGTACTGCTGCAGCTAATTACAATGTGTAACATGCATGTCCTTGCTAGGTGGAGCATGGAGTTAAAACAGGTGTAAGTGATGTGATTCCTACATGTAAAGACTTGAAAAGAAAACAACAAAAAAAACTGTGGTGTTACCTCCAACACTCCCCCTCAAGTCTAACACAGTCCTAGCATCTCAACTATCCTGAGTAGCTTGGGACATGGCAACACCTTGGTAAGCACATCAGCAACCATTGTGTCTGTGGGGCAGTATGTGGGAAGTACCTTGTCCTCCTCAACAGCCCTCTCAAATGAAATGGTAGTGAATGTCAATGTGTTTGGTATGTGGGTGAAACTTGCTATTGAGTGTGAGTGTGATGGCTCCTTGATTATTGCAATAGAGTGGAGTTGGCACAGCGATTGGTGAATGGATTTCTGCTATGAGGCTTTGAAGCCAAAGGATATCCTTGAGTGTGTTTGTCATGGTGACATATTCAGCTTCCATTGATGATAGGGCAACTATGGATTGTTTCTTTGACCCCCATGCTACTGGCATGCCTGTGAGTGACATGACATGGCCTGATATTGAGTGCTAGTGGTGCTGCGAGCCACAGTCAGCATTGACATAGGCAACAACACCTTTGTCTGGGTCCATGAGGTTCAGTGCATAGTTGCATGTCCCTTTTAGATAGTGTATGATCCATTTACCTGCTTCCCAATGTGCATGCCCTGGGTTTTGCATAAACTGGGACATGGTTGATGCAGAGAAGGAAATATTGGGTCATTTTGCAAGTGCCAACCATGCAACAGAGCCAACAAGTTCCTTGTATGGGACATGGTGCATCTCAGCTATCTGACATGGTGTCAATGGGCACTGTGCTGTGGACAATGTGGTACCAGGCTCAAGGGGTGTAGAGATGGGACTAGCGTCATCAAGGCTGAAACATTTGGCTAGCTTGTCAACATATGCACCCTGCGATATTGAAAGATTTTTTGTGTCCCTTCTGTACCTTATTTCGAGCCTCAATAACCATTTTACCTCCCCCAGATCCAAGATTTCAAACCTTTTTTTAAACTTGTCCTTGACCCAGGCTATCATCTCCATGGAGTTACCAGTGATGGCCATGTCATCTGTTGAGACAGATATGACAGACAAGAATGTTTTGCCCTCATGTTTGTAAAACACTGCATGGTCAACTGCTGAGTGTGTGAAACTGATCTTGGTGAAGAAGTCACAAAGAGTTTCATACCACTCAAAACCAGCCTGTTGGGTACCATAGAGACACTTCCATAGTCTGCATATCTTGCCTTCCTGGCTGGGTTTGAGGTACCCAGGTGGCAGATACATGTACACAGTCTCTGTAAGTTCAGCATTGAGGTAGGCATTTTTGACATTGATCTGGTGGATTTCCCAGCCCTGGCTAGTGGCATTTGCAAGGATGGCACAGACAAATGGGAGTTTGGCAACAGCAGCAAACATTTCATTGAAGTTGAGACCCTCTCACTGTGTGTTGCCATTCACAACTAACCTGGCTTTGCAGCATGTGATCTCACCCTTTTCATCCCATTTTACCTTGAGGGTAGAATGGGATCTGATGATGTTGGTGTCAGGAGGTGGATGTATGAGCTCCCAAGTGCCATTCTTCTTGATTGCAGCTATTTCCTTGGCCATTGCACATTTCCAGTGTTCAGTGTTAGGTCCATTTAGGGCTTCATCTATTGTTGGTTCATCATCCTGCAGCAGGATATCAGTGTGCTTGGTGGCTGCACTAAGTTCTTCACACTGTAGCAAGCTCTCTTCATCATCATCTGTCATTTCCAAGGCTGCATTTATGCATTCATTGCAGTTGAATGCAGTGCAGCTGTAGTACCCTGGCAGGAACTTGATGCCTTGAGTAGTATGCTGGGTAGCAGCTGGGAGAGAAGGGTCTAGGGATGGGTTACCTGGATTTACTGGAGGTGTCAAGGGCTGTGACATTGGTGGAGTAGTGAGGGGTGATAATGGTAATGGTACAGTGGCAGGTGAGGTTGGTGTTGGTACATTTGATGACTGTGACTGTGTAGGTTTGATGACCATGTCATCCTCCCCCTCAAACCAAACATCAGTAGTGTTGTGTGATGGGGACACCTCATCAGGTGGAAAACACACATTCCATTTGATGGATACATGTCATGATTCAGGCCAAAAGATTCTGTACCCTTTGCTGTTGTAATCATACCCTATGAAGCTGCCCTGTTTGGCCTGCTCATTGAGCTTTCCAGCTCCTTCAACCTGGGAATAGATGGGACACCCAAAATGACAGATGTCAGATAGGTCAGGCTTTGAGCCTTGAGCCATCTTGTGGGGTGTTTTGTCGACCAGTGCTCATGTGGGTGACCTGTTTTTTGAGGTAAGCAGCATGGTTGACAGCCTCTGCCCATAAGAACTTTGGCAGCACAGCATGGAAAAGCATTACAAATGCATTTTTGACCAGTGTATGATTTGTGCATTTGGCAACACCATTTTGCTGTGGGGAGTCATGAACTGTTAGTTCATGCTTAATGCCTTGACTGGTGAAGTAGTTTTGTGCTGTGGTAGGTATGTAAGTACTCACCTCCACAGTCAGAGTGAATGAACCTGACAAGCACACCATCCTGTTGATTTTGAACAAATGTGATGTGCTCCATGAGTTTTTGGAACATGTCACCCTTGCTCTTTACAAACTTGATTGTTGTTTCACATGAATAGTCATCTGCGAAAGATACATAGTACCTTTTCCCTCCCAGTGACTCAACTCATGCAGGCCCCCAGACATCAATGTGTATCTGTTTGCCATACTTTGTTGCTCAGGTCTTTGATTCATTGGGAAAAGAATGTTGAGTTATCTTTGCTTTGACACAGGAGTCACAGAATTCATTTTCAGAGTCCTGGGTGAGCTCAACACTGTGCACCATGCCCTTTGCCATCATAGTTTTAATTGTGCTGAAAGTGATGTGTCCCATGCATTCATGAAGATGCATAAGGGTCATACATGTCCTTTTCTGTGGCATGGATTGGGCTGTGGCTGCTGTTTGCTCAGCTCTGCTGTCAACATGGTACAGCCCATTAACCTCAGGAATGTGTGCAACAAGTTTTTGGTCTGGCTTTGGTGAACATATCTCACACCAGTTTTCTTCCATACTGACAGCAAAACCTGCTTTGACAATTTGGGTGGTTGAAATGAGAGTGAGAGCAATGTCTGGGACATAGAGAGTGTCCTGCAGGGTAATAGTGCTTTGTCCACCACCTTTAGGCAGCTCAATGACCACATCACCTTTCCCAGTGGCAAATATGCTTTGTCCATTGGCAATTTTTACCAGTTTCAGGGTGATTTCACTGAAGACCTTGAAGCTATTTTGGTTGGGACAAAAATGGGATGATGTGCCAGAGTCAACAATAGCACCTTGTTTTTCAGGAGGAACTGCAGCTATAGTGGCAGAGTTGAAGAAAGTGGAAGTCATGAATGCATAGTCATCAGCAGCTGTGGCTGTACTGGCTGACTCATTCTTCTTCTGGTGTGGGCCTTGTGTTATGCCACTGGTTGTGAGAAGTGCCAAATAATGGTGCAGCAACCAATGTCAGTGGTATGACAGTACCTTGGTGCATTATCAGTTACTTTGAGCACCCTTGGCATGATCACATGTATACCCAAAGAATGGAAATATATGAGCATGGTTGCAAGGTAGTGAAAAGTTAGGGAAATACAGCGAGTACCATAGGATCTATATAGTACAAGCTGTATGGGCACAAGGCCTGAGTAAAAACAGGTCCATAGCCCATGACTAAGTGGGCACAAAGCATGTACAGTAAGATGAGCAACAGACACAGGTACATATGGATCAAGTAACCAATGGGCTTGCACACAAAGTGTGCAAGGAACAGAAGGGCAACTATGCACAGCAGGGGTGCAGCTATAGTACAAATGGGCACACAGGCAAAGGATGAGTCATGAGAAGGAAAATGGGACACAAGTGTATAACTGGGATGAGAGCCTGTTGAAGGGCTTGAGGCATATGCAGATAAGGTATTGGGGTTGTGCCCAATGGAAGAAGTCAGTGACTGATCACTGAGATTGGGTCACCAGAGATAAAGTCTGGCAGGCCAGTTACAAAGTATTACCCAGCAGCCAATAAGGAAAGCGATGACTGTACAGCTGATGATGACGAGGATGGCAGGGCCAAAGGCATGTATCCACAGCTCCAGTCTGGAAATGGAAGGAGCTGGGTCGAGGTGTAACACCTTGACCTTCCTTGCCTCCACCTTTGCACCAGCAATCACCTTTTGTGTGACCAATATGACTGCAATTGTCACATTTGCAATCTGATTTCTTGGACCTGGCTTTTTGGAAATGCCTTCAGCTTTTTGATGAGTCAGCTGTTAGGGCTGTGTCATTGGTCATGGAGCTACCACTATTATCAATTTTGATATTGTCAGCTTCCTCAAACATGACCATGATGATTTTGTCTGATGTAACATGTTGACCAGATGCTCATATGGCAGCAGTTGTTGTGCAAATAAGTGTGCAAAGGGATGTTGGGAGGGAGCCATTACCATGGCAGTGAAATTGCAATCATCAACAGGGGCACCCATGCCTGCAAGTTCCTCATGGAGCACCATCATGTTGGTGAGGTGAGTGCAGATGTCATCCTTGTCACCACATTTCATATTCTGTAGGCAGGCTCAAAGGTCAACCTGGACCAGATCACTTGTGGCCTTGTAGATACTGCAGATGGCTTTCCAGATCTTGGCTACTGTTCCTTTTCCCTGGGACCCAGATAAGGACAGTATTCAGGACAGTAGCAAAGAGCTGTTGGATGGCCAGTGCCTCCTTCTGTGCATAAGCATCATGGGCCACATAATTTTCCTTGATCTCTTCCTCAGTGGCAAGTTTAGACTTGTCAAACTTGAGTATCTTCCCACTGTCATTTGGATCACATGGTAATGGCTCAGGGACTTTGACAGTTCCTTCTAGGTGACATGCAAGTCCCTGTGCCTGTAAGGACATTATGGTCTTTATCTTGAACTCAACCCAGTTGGTGTTAATCAACTTTGGGACAGCATAGATACCAGATGATGAGGTAAGCGAGGTGGATGGTAGGGTGCTCATAACCTGTAAGTAGGGAAACTGTGACCATGAGGAAATCTAGGATAAAATGAATGGCTCAGTGTCAGAATATGATGACTTGGTTTTATTAAGTACCTAGGATAAAATGAGTGGCTACCCAGGTTCAGTAAGCTATTGTAAGTGGGTATAACAAGCAGCTCACCTCAGTGTTGGAATATGATGACTGAGGTGTTCACAAGCTGAAGCCTATGTATAAGTACTGCTGCAGCTAATTACAATGTGTAATGTGCATGTCCTTGCTAGGTGGAGCATGGAGTTAAAATGAGCATGAGTGATACAATTCCTATGTGTAAAGACTTGAAAAGAAAACAACAAAAAAAAACTGTGGTGTTACCTCCAACAGGCTGTTCATATAGGTTTACTGTTAATCCATCAGCAGTGAAGATTCTGTTTTGCCATACATGACATGTCAGACTCTCTGTAAATGCTTGAGCCTGATGCATCTCCTCAGAACAGACATGCAGAATAAAAATAAACTGGTCATGCTGATCCAGAAGCACAGCCATGACACAGTGAATGCAATTAACCACCATTCCAATGCTAACCCCTGCCCACTGTGCAACATCTTCAGGTGCACATGCATTATCATAATGCCCCACTTGGAAGAGAAAGACTGCAAGTTGGATGGCAACAGGTAATTGTCTGTTGTTTGATTGGTTCTGGAAAACAGTGTGACCACTGATCTGGCCTAGGATGTTGTCAAATATTAATGGGTCTACTCATTTCTGTGCTGCATTGGGCATCTGTTGTACTGCCACCTTCAGATGGTGCTTTGAGTTTGAGGGAAGGAGCTGCATGATTTCACTTTCCAATTCTTCAGAGCCTGCATTTGACTTGTCATCTGAATGATCATCTGAGTCACTTGAAATAGTACCATTGGTATCAATCTCCTCTTCACTCTCCAACCCAAAAGAATCATCCCTGTATACACCTGCAGAGATTGCACCAAAGATATTTATGACATGCTCAGCCTGCTTTGAGGAGAATTCAGTGGGGAAGCTATCCTCAGCCTCAGGTATGTATGGGATCTAAGAGTTATTCATGAGTCCATTTATTTCAACTGACCCTGTGGCTCAATGGATGTGATGAGTAGTTATGACAATACATACAATACAAGCAACTTACTGGTTCCACTTGCTCTTCTTGTATTGGGGTTTGCCTGAGAACTGTAGGCTAGGTCATGTGAGCATTTCACCCATCACACAGATGACTTTGACTGACTTGCTGAGTATCCACTGGTGGTACACTGCTGCCATGGGTAGAGCACTCTTGGATAACACACTCATTTGCCAATCCACTGTCTGTGCACTTGTGGCATGCAGAAGCTCCTGCAGTGAACTTACAATGAGTCTTTCATGCTTGACAGTGTGAGCAGGCTCAGACCTTCAGTGCAGGGTCTATCAGGATAATAAGCAATGGAATGACTGTAGTGGATGAGCCTGCCAAGAATGACTGCTCCTTGGGTACTAGATACATTCTCTGCATCACTTGCCACAAATATGGAACCTGCCCATCTCTTGTGCTGCTTGGATGCCATAGATGTGGAAGTCAGTTGGGACAAAGGTAAGTGCACCTAAAAAAATTGTACTGAGTGCATCATGGTGAATAGCTGACTTGGAGTAAATGTGACAACAACATTGAATGTAGTACATAAGATAGCATGTATGTATCATACATATCCACAGTGTGCATACCAACCAAAGGAATCTTCTGCAGTAATGATGTAAAGTGCTCTGGGCAATGTGATGTAAATCTGTTCATCAGACAGCTCTGCCATAGCCATGCACATGTAGTCCCCATTATGACATAGGTGATGTTTCATAGCAGACCATGCAAGTTCAATTGGTTTAAGATCAGGGGAATATGGTGGTAGGAATTCACAACACATTCCTCTTTATGACAATCAGTACAAGAAATATAGGATATTTATGACCACTTACCTAGCTTCAATCATATCCTGGATTTCCAGATGCTTGTGGGTCTTGCAATTATCCATGACAATAACAGAATTGTGAGTGGGGTATGGTTGCATCTTGTCAAGTAAGCATCTCATAGAGCACTGAAGGTTTCTGAGTAGTACAGTCCCTCCACCACATCACAGTGCACAAATCTATCATGCAGCAAGAGTTCAGGGAGAACAGAAAATCTTCATGATAGTCAGTCAGAATCATAATAATTACAGGCAGTAAAAAAACTGACCAATGTCCATGGACAAAAAATGCCTTATGCTGTGCTTGAGTCCCTCTGACTGACCATGTTCATCCATCATAGGTCGTATGATGGTCAACAGAGCTTTCATCAACAAAAATGAGCTGTTCAGCCTCATACTTCCCTATCCTAGCCAGGTACTCTAAAGCATTTTTGTGTGGATTGTTCCACTGCAACAGGTGTGATCTGAAGAAATGGGTAAATATATGTCTACTTATTGTCAGGAACATACCTTCTTCATTGTGAATCCAGCCCTGTGGAGTGTTTTCCAGACTATTACTTGTGAAATATGAACACCACAAGAGGCCCACCTACATCTCTTGAAGCTCATCTAAATACAGATCTGGTGCTTTCTGAATGGTGCCAAGAAGAATTGTAGTGATACATGTCTTGGATCAGTGCCAAGTGGATGATATAGTTCATGTCTTTCCTCAACATCAACATCTTGAAGATGTCTATTAGTCTTATGTATGCTCATCCTGGATTGGCTTCTGCTCTTGGTTGGGAATGGTCCCATGTGTGTGAAAATACAGAAGGATGTGTCTGACACATCAGAACAGGCAGCAATTTGATCATTTTTGAGCAGCCATGACAGCTATGTGATAGCCCATTGGAATCTCATCTCCTTTCTGAAACCAAGCTTGGGTTCACAGACTACCTCCCCTACATAGAAAATTTCCCATGGACTACTTCCATGTATGGAAACTTTCCACAGACTACCTCCCATATATAGAAATTTCCCACAGACTACCATGACTGCAGACCACTACCTCCTGCAGACTACCTGCAGACCACTACCATGTAGAGGTAAGTGGTCAGCAGATTGCCTCTAGGGATAGGCAGCTGGTCACTGATTCTGAGCAGTGTAGATGGACTAGCAAAATCCCTGGGTGCAACTCTGGCAGAATGTCCCAGCTATGACTAGTCTGTAAAGTGTCTCAAAACAGGCAACTGGTCACTTATTTCTGAGCCATGTTATGGATTAGTCAGTTGCCTTGGTGTGATGCCTGCAGAACATTTTGGTTCACTTCTAACCAAGTACCCAGTTGCTAATGAGGGCAGGCAAAATCAACATCCAAAAGACATTTCCTAATGGTGAAAACCAAATGGGGTTATTTCTCCATTGGGCTTAGGCTGGTAGATGATGGTAAAATAGATGTGTGTGTGGGAACATATCCTTTTTGCTTCTTTCTCTCTTACCACCACCATCTCAGCCATGCCCACCTTCATCTGCTCCTGTGATGAAAGCTCTTCCAACAAGTTTGCCTATACTTCTCACAGCAAGAAGTGCTCTTCCCAGGCCATTCAACTACCTCATACCAGCCAAGTCACTGTCTTAGAGAGGAATGAAGAGGGTAACTTCATCTGCCAATGCAGTCACAAGGATTGCCCCATGCCATTCAAATATGCCAAGAATCTCAGGACTCACATGATCAAGGCTGGGTTTAGATGGGTTGGACTTGAAGTAAAGGTGAGCTGTGAGAAAAAGTTTCCTTATTTGGAAGTATCTCTGACACTTGTTGAACAGAGGGGCCCCTCTACCATGGAACAGTCCAACTTGGTGAGCAGTAGCACTATCAGATGGTGAAATAAGCAACCAGTCACTTATTTGCCCCTTCACAGCCTACCTCTGGAGCAGATCAAGAAGCAGCACCTAGTCCTGGTGGAGCCAGAATAGATTCAGTGAGTTTTTTTTTCCTTTTTTTCCTGGAATGACCATGAGCAATTGATCACTAATCTGCCCATGACAGCCCCCTGGAGAGGTTAGAGCAAGACCAGGATCCAGCAGAAATCAAATGGACTTGGTGATCATGGCTTGCTGCAATGAAAATAGGCAGCTGGTGAAGAGAAAAGATAAGAACAGGCTATGAATAGGATCTAAAAGCTAGTTAGACACTGAAGGGGATCCTGCTGAAGAAGAGAACTTGTAGAGAAAATGAAAAGAGAAGAAGCTGGAAACACTCAGCTGAAAACCTCACAAAAACTCTCAATCCCACCACTCTAGGACTCTGAACTGTCCTGACCTCACTCTCAAGGGCAGTAACAGAAAAGACTGCCACAGGTTGGTCTCACTATTCTGTGCTCACCAGTCTCAATAGTGGTGATTGTTTTTTTAGCTAGTGCAACTCAGGTCCAAGTCTGAACCATGCTTACTAATCAGCCACTTGCCTTGCACCTAAGTCCCAGACCCAAGAATGAAATGGGGATTGTGTCCCTTAGAAAAATAAAATAAAACTGCACCTCAACCACTCTACCATCACCCAAATCCCTACTAGGGAGTACTCTCTCCCTACAACAGTTACTTATTTTCCATCAAAGGTCCCTGGACACACTGTGGGTCCTGGTCCCAGCAGAACCCAAGTGCATCTGGTGAGCTCCTTTGCTAGGAACTGGAATAGGCAACCAGTAACTTATTAGTATGATTGATGTAGTGCCAAGAGAGCAATAGTGAGAATGACACAGATGAGGTGTGTTCCATGATAGCCACCTATGAAAGGAGGGTTGACAAGCCAATTTTGCCACATGCTAGTCAGCTTGCCATGATACTGGGTCATTGATGAGTGCAAGATTCATCTTGGCCATGTGGAACTGACCATGGAAACCACACTTAGGCTTCAAAGGAAGGAGGTTGAGTGGTGGAACAGGATGAAAGGATGCATTCACCTACACCACATGGTCCACCCCTCACTCCCCCTCACCATCAATTGAGTACAGTGTGGTGAGTGCCAACCATCCATGAACAGGCAACCAGTCACTTATTTTGCGCTGGCATGGGCTTAATAATAGCCACCACAGGATGATGTAGAAATGAGATCACCCAGGTCTGACAGGTCAGCCCCCTCCCCCAGACAGATGCTGCAACCACTGCCATCCCTGATGGTAAGCCCATCACAAGTATGATCTGGTCCAAAACATTGCTCAGGCTTGCCATAGTTAGTGATGCAATCTCACAGCCATCCACCCAAGACTACTAATCAGGCCAACCAACTACCATCATCCTCAACCTTCATCAGCACCATGCCTACCAACCACACAACTGGATTACTTCACAATATATATCTGGTACATGGACCAACAGTCCAAGATGGAATGGCTTGCAACCAGTGTTCACTCTTATCCAGGTCAGCAGGACATCTATGACAACACCATTCCAAGCACAATCCTACCTAGCCAAGGCCCACTTCTTGGAGATACAGCAACTGAGGAGAGGAGCAGTAGAAGCACAAGTACTATGGGAGGTGGAGGATGTAGAAGAAGAGAACCATCCCACATTCCATCAGTCCTTGATGGACTCAAGGAACTAGAGCCCACAATCCAGGTAGTGCAAATGCCACTGGATGGTTGCATGGTCAGCCCTTGGTTGTTGACTACTTGATAGCACAGCACATGGCTGGCAAGGACATCAAACAGCTGTGTAGCTTGGTTGCCTTTCCCAGGAATGAAGATGCCTTTATCCCTGGACTGAGGGATGCTGTAGAAGCATACTATGAAGAGGTCATCACTTTGCTAGACAAGACTGGGGAGCTGGTCTTGCAAAGGTTGAATTCTCCAGACCCCACCAAGATGTAAGCACCCCATGGCCAAAAAAAATAGGCAAATCAGTTGCTTCTTTGCTATCCCACCAGTGGCATTTCCAATACCCCCTTCCCAAGCACCTGCACAAGGTAACCATGAACAGTACATCCTCCCAGTGGTGGCTCTGCTGGCCATGTTGATCAGACAATAATATATTGGAAAGCCATTCTCTGGATCTAACCACAGGCTCATGGACTTCCCAGCAGTTCTTCACATCAATGACCCAAAAGGCAGGGACACCATAAATCTCATCCATGAGTTGCTGTTAAGGCATGGACCACTGCATTGACACCTCAAGAGGATGGGGAAATTGTAGATCCCACCAAAAGGTGTCTGGCTCTACTGACACTCAAACAAGATGGCTTGTTCAAAGACCCACACAAAGTCACCAAGCCAATCTCAATGTTCAAGTACTGCATGTGCCTCACCTTCTTGCAAGAGATCCACTGTTGCTTGCATTCTGACCCTGAGAGTGATGAACTGGAACATTGTATGGATCTGGAGAGCTTCTTTGTGGAAAAGACATGGTACATGATCTTGCATCTCCACTCTTGACAGCACTGAGCAAGCTTGCTGGCTTATGACACCATGAGCCTCCCTCAATTCTGGTGGACAGACACCAAGACATGGAAGACCATACTTTACAGGGGGGAAGAGGTCCACTTTGTTGATCTCTGCAAGGTCTTCCAAGAGACAGGAGCCAAGCTGATGCAGATCTGGGAGGAGGGCATCTTGATGGGCCAAGACATCAGAGTTAAGTATGACAAGATTGCAGATGACCTCATCAACAAGGATGTAGGCTACTCTTTCCTGTCAGGTGCCAAAAATCCTCAACTGACAGGTCAAGATGGACTGCTGAGGAGGTGTCTCCATGACTAAGATGCCTTCTCTCACTTTGCTATGATATGGGAGGGCAAGATCATCTGGAGCAGGAGTGCACTGCAAGCATGGTTGAGAAGCTATGCAGAGCTTCAGAGCCCATTGCTGTTGCAAGCACAGATGCTCAGCAGTGCTCCAAGTCATGGTATGGAGCTGACAGCCATGACATATTGCAACACTCAGACCTGGCCCACTTGTAACTTGGTAGTTAGGCAGTAGGAGGGCAGCATTGCATTGGTGAGGAACTGTTGGGTAGAATTCTACAAAGCTAAGGGAGGTGGTAAAGATGCATCTGGAGAGCTGGTGTTATGCCACTGGTTGCAAGGAGCACCAAATAATGGTGCAGCAACCAATGTCAGTGGTATGACAGTACCTTGGTGCATTACCAGTTACTTTGAGCACCCTTGGCACAATCACACATATTCCCAAAGAATGGAAATATATGAGTGTGGTTGCAAGGTAGCAAAAAGTTAAGGGAAGTACAGCAGTACAGTGGCTCTGTATATACTACTAGCTGTATGGGCCAAAGGCCCGACTAGGAATGGGTCCATTGCCCATGTGAGATGGGCTACAGGCATGTACAGTAAAATGGGCAAAGGACACAGACATGTACAGATCAACAAGCCAATGCATTACCATTTTGTATGGTCATGATCAAATGAGTTGAAGGGAATTAAATCTGAGTTTAGTAAATGGTACTCACCCTCAGTAGTCTGGCAAGCTACTGAGGGACTAGGAAAATAGTCTATTGCTATGTGTGATGCAAAGTGATTAAGTAGGCAAATAAACACACTGACACTGGCCAGTTGCCACATATTCCAACATTTCCTTGATGATGTCATGCACCAAAGGTGTTTGGCAATGTGAGCATGGAGTCTAGCTGGATGGAGGAGATTGAAGAATACAGCTCTAATGCAAAAAGTGACTGGCACATCTGACAGTCATCCTTCACACAAGAACCATCCTTAACACTAGGAAAGAAACCATTTAAGTGCTGGTCAAACCTTTTTAGCACTCATGTACAGCATTCCAGTTCTTTGAATATCTAAGGATATCAACATCATTCCCATGCTCACTGACAGCTCCTGGTCATGCCATCCTTCCCTCCAAATTTGGTAACAATCCTCACCCTCCATGATTTTCTACAGCATTACTGCCAGCAGACACCCATTTTGCTAATCCTCATCACAATGGCCACCTCATTGATGATCTCCTTGCTTGTGTCCTGTGCTATGGACCATAACTACTTATATCTCCCAGGACTTCCCACTAGCATCCACCCTGAAGCATCCTGGTTTGTCCCTTCCTCATCCACTCCCTCCCAATCCATCTCTTTGGGACAGCACATTCTCTTTGTCAGTATGACATCTAGGAGGACATTCTTTGGTCATCTTGAATCTGTTGTCAGACTTCAAAGGTCTTACCTAGCTGTTTTGGTCTCTCCAGTTGAGGAAGTATATGGATTGTTCATTCCTACCCCTTGCTATGTCTACCTCTCCCTCTCACCATTTGTTCTTCCAAGGCTGTGGCAGATCCAGTACCAGTTACTGTCATCTAAGCTGTCTGATTGCATTCATGATGATTTTGAAGCATTTCTCCCTGCTCTGATGGGAGAGGATGGCCCCCACCTTCCTCAGACCCTGCTGAAGACTAGCCATCAATGCAGCACCCTTTTTCAGAGGAGCAAGAGGGGGAAAAATATGAAATCCAATTCCTTGACACCTCTGGAGACCCCCAACATTAGACACCAGGTACAATCCCCTGTTGTTCTTCATTTGGAGTTGCTGTGTCTTGACCTGTCACATTGAGATCTGCACAGTCATACCCCTTGCTCAGCAATGACCAATACCTGACTCATTCTCTTCACACATTCATCCATTCCTTTCATGACTCATGCTCATTTCACATCACTTATTGATAATCTTTGCCATGCTTACCCCTGTGTTTACCAATCACTTACTGTCCTTACCAAGCCTTATTGATCATCACCAATCCTTTACCAATCACTGACAGAGTGTTGATTCACATTTGCTGGAGGCTACACTCTTCTCTTGTATATAAACCCTGCAGTTTCAGATAGCTGGCCCAGTTAGCTCAGAGTTAGCTCAAGTTATATATCTCATTCATACCAAGCATTTCACAATGTTTCTTCAGAAAACATGTTGAAAAAAGGGAGGGAAGAGATACTTGTTTATTTTAGGGAAAAATTGTGAAATGCTTGCAGTGTAAGGGCCTATCCACTGATCTTGCTTCACTCAAAGTCATCCTCAGGCTCACTGGAGCCTATTATCTTTGTCTCCCTTCATCTCCCTTTGTCTCCCTTGCCCAGATCATCCCCCTCCCTCTGCACTAGCTGCATGGAACCCCTCCCCCTTCAAATTCTACTGTATAGGCCTTTCAAGCAGAACACTGCTGAGGAAAACCACCACTCACATCTTTGTCTTGGTGTTGGGTTTTTGGTGGTTCTTGCCATTGATCCATACATTGACTCACACCAGGTCTAGATATGGGTTGTCCATCAAGGGCACCAAGATACATATAGTTTTACCTGGGAAATGTTCACAACCAAGTGAATATGCATGTTTCAGGGTAACTTTAACTTAATGGCATTGGGGAGGACATCCAAGAACTCATACATGCCAATCCACTTTTTGGTTAACTTCCAGCTCTGCTGGTCTTTCAAAGAGAGAAGGTCTGTAGCTAGCCAGACCTGAGAACCAACAGTATACATAGGGGAAGGGGTGCATTGTTTATCTGCCTGGGGTTTCTGATGCTGCCTAGCTTTTCCAAGCAAGTCACATACCTCCTGGAACACCTGGAACCAAGATCTAGCAGTTTCCTCCACTGCCTCTGCCTTAGAGGTCATTGGCTTGACACCCATTCATGGAGTATATGAATGAGTAACCTCAAAGGGGCACTTTCCAGTAGAACCAGACTTGGAATTATTATATGCAAACTGTGCTAAGGGCAGCCATTCCTCCCATCATTCCTGCTGATGGTTCACATACATCCAAAGGTACTGCTGAATTTCATGGTTCAACCACTCAGTTTGACTATCTATTTGTGGATGAAAGGCTGTAGAGAGTTTTTGCTTGACTCCCCACATTTTAAATGATTTGCCAGAAAACTGTGAAGCAAATTGTGGTCCATGATCTGAGACAGTACTGTAGATAAATATAGTCCATGATGCTTCCAGATGCATGTTAAATTAAGCCACACCACACTAGTGGCAGTTTCTTTGTCAGTGCATGGTATAAACTTGGCTTCCTTAGAAAAGTGATCTATAATAACCAACACATGGGAATTGCCAGAGGAGGACTTCACTCCTACATCCATGAAATCAGTAGTAAGATTGCCAGGGTTCACTATCAGTTCTAAAGGTAGATGACATGAACCAGCATGTGATCAACTCCTGAGTTCCTTTAACACCACAATGACCTGCTAAGGGTGAATCATGGAGAGCAGCAAGCACCTTGCTACAAAGTCCTTCAGCTACCCAGACCTTGTTGCCATCATACAAAAGACCATCCTTAGGAGCAAGTGTCCAAGCATCAACTCCAACCATTGCATGATGAAGCTCTGCTAACAATGTAGAGTCCATGAAAACCAAGCAAACCTGCTCAGGTTTAATAAGTAATGACTCTTCTGTTTTTGAATTTTCTTTATTTTCTACCAAGTCCTCACAATGAGAGTGTGTGTCTAATTGTCCCATAGAAACACTGGGTTTATGGATGATAATACAGTTAAAGTGACTGAAATACTGCGCCCACCATGCCTGGCAGGGTTGAAGCTTCTGAGATGTCATGAACCACTTTTGATTGGGATGATCTGTCCAAACTTCAAACTGGTATGGAGTAGCTTCAAGGTGGTGATGCCATTGCTCCAGAGCACAAATGATGGCTAGCATCTCTTTGTTGTGAACCATATAATTTTGCTCTGCATGAGAAAGGGAGTGATTTGAATAAGCTATGGGTCTCCAGAGGCCATCTTCACACTCTACTGAAAGCACAGCTCCAGTAGCATAGTCCAAAGCATCAGTTTCAAGATGGAACTTCCAATCCTGATCAGGGAACATAAGAATAGGGCCAAGGTAAAAACTTCTTTAAGCATATTTAATGCTAGCTGACACTTGTTGGTCCACCAGAATGGCTTTTTCATCAAGTCATCAAGGGGATGAACCACTTGGGCAAAGTCCTTAATGAAATGTTGGTAAAAGTTTGCAAGGCCAAGGAAGCCATGAACTCCATGAATGGAAGTTGGAACAGGCCAGTTCCACACAGCAGAGACTTTGGCAGGGTCCATTCTAACTCCATTAACACCAATGATCATTCCAAGGAAGTCAACTTCCTGCTTCTTAAACAGGCATTTCTCCAGTCTGACAAACAGCTCAGTTTCCTTTAAGTGCCTCAACACCTCCAGCACAATCTTGTCATGTTACTTTTCATTGTCCCCCTTTGTAAATATCATAAGACCATCAATATATACAACCATAACATCCTCCATTCTCCAAAGATGCCATTCATCATATTTTGAAATGTGGTGGGGGAATTACAAAGCCCAAAGAACATGACCAGTGGTTCAAAGGCACTGTGGTGACAGACAAAAGCAGCTTTCCAGTTGTCACCTTCTTTGATGTGTATGTTGTTATATCCCCACCCAAGGTCCATTTTTGTAAAAAATTTACAACCCTTGAGCTTGTCAACAAGCTGTGAGATAAGTGGGAGCAGATATGAGTTCTTGACCACATGTTCATTTAAATAGTGGTAGTCCTGTACCATGCACTTCTTTCCATCCTTTTTGGGACAAAGAACATGGGAGATGTCTGCAGAGACTTGCTAGGCTGGATATAACCTTTCCTGAGTTGTCCATCAATGAAGCTACTAACTTTGGCCTGCTCATTTGGGGAGAGAGGGATCAACCTTCCCCTTTGGGGCACAAATGATTTCTTTAGTTCTATAGCATGGTCCCAACATTTCCTAAGTGGCATGCACTTGGATTCCTGGACAGAAAAGCCTGACAAATATTTGTGATATTCTTTTGGAACCAGTTCTTCAGGGGTTTTGTTGATCTTCTTGACTTCCCCCTGCTTGTTGGAAGCCACAGCAGTGATGTACATAATCTTCTTGTGCTTGCAACTCTATGGCATCCTCTCTATTCATCTGACAAAAGCCAGTTTAGGGGCAAGCTGCCCACAGCTAAAAGGACACCTCTTCATTGAGATTTTGCCAGTCTTCCAGTTAACCTTGTGGTTGTGCATGGCTAGCCAGGGGTGACCTAAGATCATGTCATGGGATCCTAGATCTGTGACATCAGCTATGAACTCTTCAAAGTGGTTACCAAACTGAACATGAAGCAGCACTGATGAGTAATCCCACCAGCAGAATTAGCTATACCATTGACATTAAATATGTCCACAGCTTGTGGCAAGGCCAGCTTGGGGAGTTTCTTTTGATCAATGAACTTAGAGTCCACAAAAACACTGGTAGTGCTGCTATCCAGTAATGCCTGCACAGCATGTGCATCTCCTTTCCTGGTGCAAATAATTAGGGGAACAGAAACATGATCCTTTTGGTTGAGCATGTGAATTTGGCATTTCAGTGGTACTGTTTCCATGTCTCTGCTAACCAAGTTAGATCCTACTGTATGAGAAGAAGAAGCATTTTTTTGGTTTTCATAGGCTGAGGAATTAAGCAAACCACATTTAACATCTGGTTCCAAGCCCAACTGGTGACCCACAGCAGCTAGTACATCAGAGTCCATATTGAGGTCCATGGTATCTACAGATAAAGGAGAAAACCTATATACAGTAACTATGTTCAAGAAAGAAACCTTTTTTTGTGTTTTTTTTTCTTCTAATTTTGTATTTACTTTGCTATTTTTAGAAGAAAGAGAGGAATGAGATGAAGAAGAAAATTGTCCAGTACTAGAGGGGACTGCAGGACCCAACTTCACTGCAGCTCTGATTCTTTTAACTGTCTGATATGAGCAACAATCTGTCCAAAGCTCATCCCCCCCATTGCTTTAAGGTGGGGGTCAATGCCTTTGTAACATACCCGCCATCCCTTTCCTTCGTTTTGCCCTTGTGGGCAGTGTGGTCTTATGTGACCAGTTTGGCCACAGCCATAACATTTATAATTGGAGAAGTCTTTTCTTGCAGGACCTCTTGACCTGCTTTGTGCAGCACCTATATCTATGGGCATGCCACTCCCCAGAGTAACACCACCCAAAGGCCAGTTGTAGGATTGGCTCCAGCAACTGCCAGAACCTGAAGATGTTTGGAGTCTTATGGCCTTGAGGGCTGCTCCCATGTTCTGTACCTCAGGTTCAAAGTCAGCCCAGGTGTTCTTTCTTCATCCTTGAATATAGATCTGTTGGAGAATTTGGGCATTGTAAAGTTTGTAAGGAAAGTGGTAGGAGATGTCCAGAGAGGTCTCCTGTTGGAAGGGGCTCTTCAGTTTGACCCAGGAGGCTGGAGTTTGCCTGGTAGGGAGTCAAAGAGTAAGGGGAAAAGATCAAAAATGTGCCCTCTAAGTCCAACAATGAGTCAAGATAGCATACATATACAGACTGTCTAGACGTGAGAAACTGATATCCTGAGCCCTCAGTCTTGGAATTCTGTCTTTTTGTCTGTGGTAACATGCCTGTTATTGTTGTAGGTACATACTGTGTACTTGCACATGCTGGATTACATAAGCCACAGCATGTGCACACACTACTTCAAAATAATAAGTAAAAGATAAAATAAATAAAAGTGTAGGAAAGAAATCCTAAGTAAAAACAACAAAATAAAATAAAATACCTAGTCAGGAGTATTCCCTCCCTACAGCACATTGCCTGCTCCAACATCAAGATTGCATAGTCATCAGATACCCTGGATGTGGTCCTTAGTGCATTAAATTTTCCAAGAACTCCTTGGTCCTGGCATTGCCTTGTTGAATGTTGGCCAGCTGCTTCTTGGCCCAACCCACATTGTGTAGAGGGCAGAACCTCCTTTCTACTTTGGCCTTCATCTCATTGAATGTCAGCCACTGTTGCACTGCAAGGCACTGGTCAATTCAGGCTCTCACATAAGCCACAGCAATTGGTCCACTCATACAAGACCAGACTGCTAATGCATTTTCATGAAATGTTTCAAATGCCATGAGTGCAGTATAGGCCTGCATCTTGGACCACCACTTTTTGAACTTGGAAATTGAGCCATCAAATTGGCCTGGATTAGCAATACCCCATTTGGTGGGGTCTACCTGCTCATCTCTGCCCTGCTATTCCTGGGGCAGGTTGGCAATGATGGTAGCAGCAACCTGCTGGCCAACTATCAAAGACAGTTGTTGCATAAAATTGAGCATTTCATGTTATAGTGATGCGGTGACAAGGAGGGCAGATGGTATGCCTGTTTCATAAGTTGTATGAAATGTGTATGACAAAGCTTTGGAGATTTGGATCCTCCTCTTCAGCAAGGGGGAAAAGGTGAGGGGTGGGAGTAGGAAAGATCTGGCACTCAAGCAGAGTCACTGATCTGGCAAAAAGTGCAGGTGGAGCAGGGGTCTCTCGTTTGATGTATGATGAGAAAAATAAAACTGGAGCCACTGACTCTGACTTCTTAACATGAGGAATCTTGAAAACTTCAACAATTTTCCCTGACCTCTGTGCCAGTACTCTGTCATCAACTATGTAGGGTAATGTATGTACATATGAGTAGTAGATATACAGTAGTATGCTTTCTACCTCCTGAGTGTTGGGGCACTACTCTAAGCTATGTGCTTCTACCCCCTACAGTTGGTTGCACCTTCACACTACCTTGATGGATAGCAGGGCTACTGACTATGAGTCTTCTTCAACACAACCTCCAGCCAGAAGGAGGATGAGACTAAAGGCATCATCTCATAAAAGAAGAGAAAAGAAGAAAACAAAGCTCCTTAAGCCTGGAGTCTGGGTATGGGTTTCCCTTTATGCCTGGGAGCTAGCCAAGTGAGGAAGTTGTTGGCAATCAAATTCAATTGTAATGCTGGCAACAAAATGTTGCAACTTGGTCACTCCTAGGACTGATAAACAGCAAAGGGAAAAGAGTTAATGTGCAACAAGCAATAAATGAACTTGATTGGAGTGTACTATGACAAGAGAGCCCAGTATTTATACCACTAGAGTTGTTTGTACCAAGGAATGTTGTAAAACAAACCAAATCAAAGAGAGATAAACACGATTGACTGCAGCGAACATGTTGAGTCAATATGGCAAGAGCTGACTAAGCATTTATACAAGCATCTGTGTAACCCTAACCAGAGAGTAACTATAAAAGGAATGCTATGCTATGAAAAGTTAAAGACAGTTACAATTACCACTTTTGATTTGATTTCTGTGTAACAGAGTGATAGAAAGTCTTAGCTTGAAAGTAGTGGCATTAGCAAAAAAAAGTGTAGTAGTGGCACTCTCAAGAAAGTGTAGTAGTTGTATGAGCAAAAAATGGTAGTGTTATTAGCAAAAAACATAGTAGCATAGTTGTATTAACAAAAATGGTAGTGGCATTAGTAAAAAAAGCATGGTAGTTGTATTAGCAAAAAATTGTAGTGGCATTAGTACAAAAAGCATAGTAGTTGTATTAACAAAAATTGTAGTGGCATTAGTAAAAAAGTGTAGTAGTTGTGTGAGCAAAAACATGGTAGTGGCATTAGCAAAACAGCATAGTAGTTGTATTAGCAAAAAAAAAATGGTAATGGCATTAGCAAAAAAGTGTAGTAAAAGTATGGACAGAGATATGGCCTGTACACACCTGGATAGAGGGGGGTGGTGTTGCTGATGCATGACAACCATTTCACAATTCTCTGGAAGTCCAGGGGTTCCTCACTGGGAAGCCATCAGAAGAATCTATTGTTATCTCCTCAGGATGAGAGTGCTGAGACTCACATATGGTGGAGCACCAAGTGTGCTAACTGGATATGCAGATGTAGATGGAAGCATGGCAGAGGACTGCAGGGCAGTCTTGGGGTACACTCTTCTAATTGATGGAGGGGCTGTATCATGGTCTTCTAAATGGCAGGAAATTGTCTTGCCCCCAATGACTGAGGGTGAGTATGCAGCAGCCACACATGTGGCCAAGGAAGCCTTGTGTCATGCCCCATTCCTCTGTTCTGGACTACTGACCCTCCCCTGCTCTGCTCCGCACTTGCCTGCTCCCTTTTAGCACCCATATGGTGCACTCCCACCTGGTGTAGGGAGTCTAGGCTCCCTGAGACTGCAAAGTGCCTTCAGTGGCAATACTTACTTTCACCAATCACCTGATCACACATCCCTTACAATCACAAGACAGCCTGTAAACACATCACCTGCCTTGTTTCCTCGTTGTCACGTGGCTACTGCTACCCCTATCACCGCCAACACCATTGCCACCTACTTTGGCACCTTCGCGAGTCCCGCTGATCCGTCACATGTCACCGTGACACCCTTGGTGTCTTTTGTCTCTCTACATGCACTGAGGCAGTCCTTGCCCTTAGAACCATGGCCAGCACCCAGCGAGCACTTCCACCACCCAGGCATGTGGTCTTACTGCCTCACCCTTACTTACCCTTGTTTCCCACTTTTACTCATTTTCCCTACCTCTGTTGTCGCCACATGCATGCCTACCCTAGAGTCGGACTTTACATTTTTCTTACCTTGACATGTGACAGATCCAAAATATGCCAAATTTTACCTTAGATACCACTGTCCTTACGATACAAAAGCCAAGATACTTAGAAAAATAGAACAACCACCTTTTGGCATCACACTGTGAGTTTCTGAGAGTTCCCTTCGAGTCTAGAGAGCCTTCCTGGGCCATTTTCGAGTTTTCAAGAGTACCCCGAGTCCCAGAATTCCCTTTGCCGCAACTTCGCCACCATTGAGTCCCAAACATCCCAAAAACCGTCCTACAAGCCAACTATTGCTGCCTACCAAGTTCCAACAAGCTCTCAAGTTCCCCCTTTGTATATTTCCTGCTTTACCACCTAGCACCCCCCTGTCATATGCATGTATTTAGGTCATGCTACTAGTAAGTACACTACCGGTAGTTATCTGTTTTCCGGTAGTAGTGCATGCGAACTCCGGACCGGTGTCCACCTCCAGACCCTCTGGTCTGAATCTTGTTCTCTGTTTAGTCTAGCACTACCACATTCCTTAGTACAATTAGTTATTACTGTGCATTTGTCAGACCTGTGTCTACTACTGGTAGACAGGTTCCCGGACTTTCCTTAGTCACTCATTTACTAATGTTCATACATAGCCTCTTAGTTATTATCAAGACTACTGGAACTCCGGTAGTGCCCCCCCGGACTAGTAGTATAAATACTTAGTTAGATCTGTACTGTAGAGCCAGTCAGATAATTGACCTAGAACCCAGAGTATCCAGTATCTCGAACCACTACCCGGACCTGTCCAAGGGCACAGTGCATGAGCTGAGGCCAATTTAGGTAGTGGGCCCCTATCGAGTCTGGGCTTCGACCCCATGGGCCACATGCCACCCAACCCTGGCTCTTACGAGCTCCAGCACAGTAGCTCGCTCTGGACATGCCAGAACTATGAAGCCCGGCTTAACCCGACTTCGGAAGAAATGTTCTTAACACCCCCTCATCTGTCTCCTTCTGACTCAAGACCCCTTGGGACGAGCCTAGGACTTACCTACAGCTTTTCCTCTCTTATTTCCCTTAGCACTCTTGCAAGAAGAGTCGCCCACATCGTTTTGGAGCCCACCACAAGGGGTCTGTAGATCTGGAAAGGAGATCTCTATGACCTACCTGCCACAGAACAGAACTTGAAGAGCTCTTAGAGCCCTTCCGCCATCTTTCTATATCTTCCTCTGATATTTTCGTGCCCACTATTAACCCCCGTGATATTCCAGAGCCTAGTTCTCCAGATGTAGAGCTTTCCACTGCTGGATCCCCTCATCATCCAGAATCTCCCTCTCTTTCAATAGCCAATATACCCAGTGCCTTTGAGCTCGATGAGTCCTTTGCACCACCACCTGATTGTCAAGAATTATCACTGCTTACCAACCTATCCCCTCCAGTTTCTTCATCAGCTTTGACCTTTGCTGCAGAACAACTCCTCCTCCCATTGACATCCTTCACCACCTCACAGAATCCCATTCTACTGCTAGCCCATACTTCCCAGCCGATACCTCAGTACCCCCTTCCACTCTCATTGTCATTTCCCACAGCCATGTCTGCTACTACCAACCATTGCAAAATGCCTCTTAGAGGATCTAACAAAGCCCCCAAGTTTTTGGGAAAAACAGAAGATATTTGTGCCTACTTTGAAGACGTCGACCAGATCTGCACTGATGTGGGAATCACCGATGACAGGGTTAAGATTAGGTGGGCGATTCGCTATGCTGACAGAAACGAGTTGGAGCTATGGTCCTCCCTCAACTCCACTATGGGTGATGACTGGGAAGACTTTACTAGAGAAGTCACCAGTTTCTACCCTGGTGCCAACGTCAAAGGGCAGCAGTATACTAAAGCCGACCTTGAGACTCTCCTCCACCACCAAGTCCAAAAACCCATGTCATCCCTCAAGGACCTCAGCAAATATGTGCAGGAATTCTGCCGAGTCGTGGCCTTAATTAACAAGAAGAAGAGACTCACCGATGACTATGTTAATGAGAAGTTCCTCGAAGGATTTCCCCCAAAATTCCATAGCAGCCTCACCACTCACCTCCAACTCAAAGATCTAGACCATGACATCGATGACCCATGGCTGTTTGATGAAGTTTACAAGCACACAACCTACCTCCTTAGTGGGGCCTGCCGAAATGCTGTCCAAATCAATAGTTCAGCCTTATTCCCAGAATCCTACTCCCAACCAACTTCACTGCCCACCATTCTTAAAAGGGAATATGTCCAAGCCACTGACCCTGCCTTGGGCAGCCACCAGACTCAACCCGCAGAACAGCAGTTTTGCTGCTCTTTTGACCCCTGCTGCTTCTTCTGTGGAGGAACTGATGGCCATAGAACAGCCGAGTGCGAGCTCTGCAAGGAGTATGTCCACCTAGGGAAATGCGTGTTTATAGGTGGTGTCATATGCATGTATTTAGGTCATGCTACTGGTAAGTACACTACCGGTAGTTGTCTGTTTTCCGGTAGTAGTGCGTGCGAACTCCGGACCGGTGTCCACCTCCAGACCCTCTAGTCTGAATCTTGTTCTCTGTTTAGCCTAGCACTACCACATTCCTTAGTACAATTAGTTATTACTGCGCATTTGTCAGACTTGTGTCTACTACCGGTAGACAGGTTCCCGGACTTTCCTTAGTCACTCACTTACTAACATTCATACATAGCCTCTTAGTTATTACCAAGACTACCGGAACTCTGGTAGTGCCCCCTCCAGACTAGTAGTATAAATACTTAGTTAGATCTGTACTGTAGAATCAGTCGGATAATCAACCTAGAACCCAGAGTATCCAGTATCTCGACCACTACCCGGACCTGTCCAAGGGCACAGCACACGAGCTGAGGCCAATTTAGGTAGTAGGCCCCTATCGAGTCTGGGCTTCGACCCTGTGGGCCATGTGCCACCCAACCCCAGCTCTTATGAGCTCCGGCACAGTAGCCCAACTCCGGACATGCCGGAGTTACGAAGCCCAGCCTAACCCGACTTCCCGGAAGGAATGTTCTTAACAGGTGGTAAAGTCTTTATGAAAGATGGTTCTGACATTCCTAGGTCTGCAGCAGGGCAGAACTTCAAAGAGAAAATTGATAACTTCCTGGCTCTCAGAGAGTCTATTATGGCGTCAGCTAATCTTGTCTCTATTCAGTCTCCAGGTACTGCCTCTTCAGCTAGAGGGCATGATACCCCACCCCACCTCGTCAATACCATGTTCTTTGGCTTGGAAGACACCGCCGAGTTTCAGGTCGAGGTCCACCCCTCGTCTTACCTTGTCGACCAAGAAATAGAAGATAACACTGACGAAGAAGATAAGCATGCACTCACCAGAGCCTATGCTCAGGTAGAGGAGCTTAAGAATGCTATCAAAAGGAAGAAACCAGCCCGCTTTGATGGCATGGAAATCCCCACTCGTTGCCCTCGAAATGCCACTATGGCCAACCCTCCCCCTTCCAACAACCCTGTACCTACCACGACTTCAAACACCCAGCCAGGACACAACAAGATGCAAGCTAAATCTAATGCTGCCAAGCCTTCAACCTCTAGGCCTCTGTCCAACCTTACCCCTCAGTTTCATTACCAGAGCAGCTTTGACGAAGCTGCTGCCACTAAACGACTCATGTCCCAAGTTTTAGAGGCCAAGATCAAAATCTCGACCCAAGATCTTCTGGCAGTCAGCCCAGAAATCTGCAAACAGATAAAAGAGATGGCTATGACGAAGAAAGTAGTGATTGGTAGCCTCGAGACCACATTGGAATCATCCTTGTTGTCTACCTGGGCCTCATATGAACAATACCTCATTAAGGATACCGATGGCAAGTGTGTCAGTCTCGCCACCACCCCTCTCCACGCAGTAGATGGTGTCCTTATGGACAAGCTTCAGGTCGAGTGTATCCTCAACAGCAGCTGTCAGGTAGTTGCCCTCAGGTGTGAATTGTGGGAGGCTTTAGGGCCCCCCCTCCATTCAGACATGTGTATGATGTTAGAAGCCGCTAACCAGTCTAAAGAGAGCACTCTAGGTGTCATTGAAAATGCCTCTCTTCAAATTGGACTGGTTGAAGCTCACCTACAGATTCAAGTCATTGATAAAGCCCCCTTCGACCTCTTATTAGGCTGCCTGTTCTTCTGCCTCCTCAGCAGCATCCTTTGAGACTTCCCTGATGGTGAACAATCTCTAGAAATCCGTGACCCCAATTCAGGCCACCAGTTACTTATCCCCACCCACCCTCAACATCATCTATACCCATATCCCTGATTTTTGAACCCAGATGATGAGGCAGAATACTTTGCCCACCAGAGTCACCGCTGCCAACTCCAAGAGAGCGAACAGGGTTTTTAACAATGGTCAATGACTCGATAGGGTTATGAGGAGACCAAGATAATATAGTATCTGTGTGTTCCCTTTATGTTTCAGATTCACTTTCTGCCTTGAGAAATTCCGCTTCTCCTCTTTCTACAGACTTTAAAGAAAATGCTACAGCAGCACTGTTGCTCAGTTATACCCCAGATACTGCGCCTCCTGATCCATTCAATGCCAGTTTCATTTTGCCTAAAGACCCCTTCCTGTTTACCACTAGCACTACAATTTCTCCACTGACACTTTCTGCCCTACAGTCTACCTTTCACTATGACCCAGTTTTTCACATGTTAAAATACAAGCCTGTAGCAAAGAAGTCTACCTTTCACTATGACCCAGTTTTTCACATGTTAAAATACAAGCCTGTAGTGAAGAAGTCTACCTTTCACTATGACCCAGTTTTTCACATGTTAAAATACAAGCCTGTAGTGAAGAAGGTGAAGCCTATCCTGACTGCAATGCCTGTTGAATTCAGGGTGGAGCATCAGGAGGTCGGCAATCCTCTCGCAGAATTGCCTGTATTACCGTACCACCCTCCCTTATTCGTTCCTGGTTCTAGATTTACTGCTCAAAGGGCAGAAGAGCTCAACCTCAACCCTACCAAGTTCCTTTGGCCAGCGGAGTTGGATCTTGTTTGTTGGCTCGTTCAAACACATGAAGCCACCTTCACTTGGGAGACCTCAGAAAGGGGAACCTTTTGCGAAGACATGTTTCCCCCCTTAAAAATCCCAACTTTACCTCACAAACCCTGGGTCGAATGTAACATCCCTATCCCACCTGCCATCTTTCGAGATGTCATCCAAATAATTAAACAAAAAATTGCCACTGGTGTTTATGAGCCCTCAACCTCGTCATATCAGTCCAAGTGGTTCTGCATTGTCAAGAAGGATGGGAAATCTCTGCACCTCATTCACGACCTACAGCCCTTAAATGCAGTCTCTATCCAAGATTCAGCCATCCCTCCTTTCATCAACTCAATTGCTGAGGCTTTCACCTGTCACTTGGTGTACGGGATCTTGGACCTAATGGTTGGCTACAACCACCAAGCCATCCATGATGATTACTGCGACCTGACTACTTTCCAAACCCCCATTGGCACCCTTAGGCTGACAAAGTTACCTATGGGGTACACTAATGCCATTCAAATATTCCATGGTGACGTCTGTTGGATCCTAAAGGACAAAATCCCCAAGGTCTCCATCCCATTCATCGATGACTGTCCAATCAAAGGCCCCAAGTCTCGCTACCTAAATGCTGATGGGTCTTATGAAACGATACTGCAGAACCCTGGCATTCAGCACTTTATCTGGGAACACCTCGAAAACACCAATTGAGTTCTACACCGGCTTCGCCACACAGGAGCTACTGTCTCCGCCAAGAAATGCGTCATTGCCACCCCATCTATTGTAGTGGTGGGGCATAAGGTTTCGTATGACGGGAGGATCCCTGACAAAACAAAAGTCCAAAAAATTAGAGACTGGCCTTACTGCGCTAATGTCGCTGAAGTTAGGGACTTTCTAGGTCTATGCTCATATTGCTGCATCTTCATTAAAGACTTTGCCAAGCATGTGTGTCCTCTCGTCAAGCTCACAAAGAAAGACATTTTATTCAAGTTTTGCAACAAACACCGAGCAGCAATGGACTATCTCAAAGCTGCTATAGTCACCTCCCCAGTGCTGTGCCCTATTGACTACAGCTCCTCTTTTCCAGTCATCCTCGCCATCAACACCTCCAACATTGCCATTGGTTATATCCTCATGCAGGAGGGAGAAGATTCCAAGAGGTACCCTGCCTGCTTCGGCTCCATCACTCTTAACAACAGAGAAAGGCAGTATAGCCAAGCCAAACTCGAACTATTCGGTCTGTTTCGAGCGCTGCATGATGTGCAGCTTTATGTTTTTGGAGTGCAGAACCTGGTTGTAGAGGTCGACACAAGATATATCAAGGGTATGATTAACAATCCAGACTTACAGCCTAATGCCACCATCAACTGGTGGATTGCCAGTATTCTACTCTTCGACTTCAAACTGGTCCATGTACCTGCTGCTAAGCATGCCACCCCTGATGGGTTGTTGAGGAGACCAAGAGCTGAAGAAGACCCTGAGGTAGACGAAGAAGAGTACAAAGACTGGGTAGACGAGTGTGGAGCCTTCACCATGGAACTCGTGAATTGCCAAGAGCCAAGAACTCAGATGCTACATCCTCCAGAAATTCCACCGTCCATATACTACTCATCTAAAATCTTGCCTCAGGACGTCAGAATATTTATGGCAACTGGTTCACCACCAGAAGACACCGAGACCAAAATCCCACAAACTGAGAAGGTGAAACAGAGGGATGAGAGGCTGGAGGTTGTGAGGAGGTTCTTGGAAACGAAGAAGCCACCAGACAAGTTGGGAGAAAAGGAGCTGCAGAGTCTTGTGCAGCTAGCAACAAGGTACTTCGTAAAGGGCAGGGAGCTTTGGAGGAAAGAGCCCCAAGGTCACCACCAACTTGTGGTCTGCTGCCACAAGTGGCTCGAAATTATCCATCAGGCCCACAACAAGTTAGGCCATAAGGGTATCTTCTCCACCCATATGTGCTTGCTGACACGGTTTTGGTGGCCCATGCTCGAACAGGATGTTCACTGGTACATCAAGACGTGTCACAAATGCCAGATTCACCGCCTCGATCGAATCCATATTCCCCCTGTCATGGCAATACCTGAGCCCCTGTTCTACAAAGCCTATGTCAACACTTTTGTAATGCTGAAGTCCAACGGATACCGCTACATTACTCAAGCCCGATGCTCCCTCACCAGCTACCTGGAGTGAGCCATGCTTTGATCCGAAACTGGGAAGTCAATCAGCAAGTTCTTATTCAAGCAGATATTGTGCAGATGGGGTGCTGTAGCAGAGGTCATCACTGACAATGGTGGTCCTTATGTTCTAGCACTTGACTGGCTATCGAAGACATATGGCATTCAGCATATCTGTATCTCACCTTACAACTCGCAGGCAAATGGTATTGTGGAGCAGCAGCATTTCAATGTCAGAGAAGCGATGGTTAAGAGTTGTGAGGGCGAAGCCTCAAGATGGTCAGAAGTGGCCCCATCCATATTTTGGGCAGAGAGGGTTACGGTTCACAAAGCTATGGGGTTTTCCCCTTACTATATGGCTCACGGTGTCCACCCTAGACTCCCTTTTGACCTCACCGAAGCAACCTTTCTCACCCCTTTTGAAGCACAGTCATACTCTACTACCACTCTCATTGCCAATCACACTCAGCAATTGCAGAAGCGCCCAGAAGACCTAGTGCTAATACATGATTGAGTCCTCAATTCCTGCTTCGCTTTGGCAAAGGACTTTATGGCTCGATTCGAGAGGACTATCCATGACTTTGACTTTGAACTGGGAACCCTTGTCCTTGTCAGAAATTCCTGCATCGAGAAAGAACTGGACCAAAAGACCAAACCTTGTTACCTAGGTCCTATGGTAGTCATACACCGCACCAAAGGAGGCTCTTATCTCCTCACAGAGCTTGATGGCGCTGTTTTGAAGTTTCGCTTTGCCACATTTCGCTTATACCCCTATTTCCCAAGAAACAGGTCCTGTATTGAGGTCACTCATCTGGTTGGCCTTGACAGGTCTGCAATAGATCAGCTTGAAGATGACTCCCTTCCTGACCCAGAACTGGCTGGTGTCCTTGGGGATGAGTCAGATGAGTAACCTACATCCTACGTTCCTGTTTCTTTTCTTTTCTTTTTGTCCCTTGTCTATCTTTTACAGACGCTTTACCTATACAAATTACTGACACAAAAAGCCAAACACAAAAACCATAAAATGATATAAAAACCAAAAGCCAAATTTCCTTGTCTCCTCCTTTCCCTTGACTCATAGTTTTATTCACTGTTTACCATCTATAGAATTCAGCCAAAACTAAAATGACAGCTGCCGCTACCTACTCAGTCAGGATGACAGTACTATACTGCTCGTTCTTCCTTCTTTTCACTTGTGTTCTTATACTATTCTGACCTTTCAATCTTACTGCCGAGGTCTGTTTTAGACAGCACACACATGAGATGGGATTACCACCAACATACAGAACGACAGCAGAAAGGATACTTGCTCAAGAAACTACTACTACTGCTCTAGGGGAGGTCAGATGGCCCAGGAATGAAGTTCTCCTGGTGCCATGCCTTCAACGCCCACAGTTGATGTTTAGACTGGCAGAGGGCCTCGCATACTTGGGTTGCCGTTGTGTTAACCTGCACCATCTGCGAAAACAGGTCTATCAGGGCATCCTCCCCCCATTTGATTGACAACTCCATGTTGGCAATTCATTTGTCCAACTCTTTGATAGGATGGATATGACTACCATGCGTGCAGCGCTTACCTTTCACAGGCAAATGAGTTGGCCCCATAGGTGTGGCATCCTCCTCGGACTTGGTCAGATTGATTTCGACCTTTGGAGTACCAGTGTCCTTGCTGCCTGCGACCTCAGGAGCCTGTTTGCTCTGGCCCGACTCAACTTGTGTGCTGAGGAATTCACTAGAGTCTCTTGAGGACTCTGTTGGTTGATCGGTGGGTTTACTGGTGACGTGGGGGGTAAGGGGAACTGGGGGTCTAGGAGTGGGAGTGGGAGTGGATGGACCACTGGGGAGGAAAAGAGGGAGAGGTTGTGGTGGCAGAGGATCCTGGGGTTCGTTCACAACTGCAGTCGATGTTGAGGCAGCGGGTTGAGTAGCCATTGAGCGGCTAATGAGACAGGGTCGGGGTCGTCCTGTTGTAGGGGTAGGTGCTGAGGGAGGAGGGGGAGCAGGGTGCGCCTTAGCCTTCTTGCTTATAGAGGCTGACTCGGGCTGGGGACCCTCTGGGTTTTTGCACTGCATCGCACCGTCACTAGCTGAGTGTGCTGTTCAACAAGCCTTACTCACCTTCCTACCTGGCTTCCCAGCCTTGTTGCATTTCTTCTTGCTGTTGTGGCAAGCTTCACAGGCCGTCCACTCCTTCCACACACAGATAATTCCCCACTTCACACATTGCTCACAAGGTCCGGTACTCCCTGGCACAGGGTTGACCTCCATCACGTCCTCCTCCACAGTTGAGTCACCCAAGCCAGATGGCACCACTCCTTCCCCAACTCTCACTGGCAAGCCACCCTTGGTAGCCTAACCAGCCCCAGGCATTAGCATACTGTTCAATGCCAATGGGCCATCTACATACCGATGCCACCTCTTTCCCTTTATCAGCAGATTTTTCTAACTGCCATTGTGACTGATGTACTGCCTCACTTCCTGCTTGAGGGGTATCTGAACTGCTCACGGTCAGTTTAGGCTTGGGTTTCATTGCACATGGTGGGAATCAAGCTTGGAGTGCCATTAGCGCCAAGAAGGCATTGCTGATGGCAGTTTTGGTGTTGTTGGGGTAGTTGGGGACCTCGGTACTCATGTCCAAGGTGAACTTGCATAGTTGCTCAATATGCCCCTGCAACCAGGCATCAGAAGGACATTACACTGTCAGTATCATGCAGGCCACTCACCAACAACTCTTCGTACCATCCCAACCACGCTCACGCTGTCTCCTCATCTGCAGACTCACCAGGTATTTCCTTCATCAGGACCTCCAGCTTCTTCATCTGCAATGCCCACATGCCCAGAACGAGATCTCTTGCAGTATTGGGAGTAACGAAAGGTGGTACAGAAACAGAGGCACTCTGGGAGGATGACATCATGTTGGGAGGGGAGGGACTTGGTAGCGATGAGTGGGCAGGAGTGAGGTTGATGGACTTAGCAGAAAAGAAACGAACATGGCGATTACACTTGGTGCGTTAAGCAAACTTTACACTGCAGAAGCATTTTCCCACAGCACGTTGTAGGGAGCCTAGGCTCCCTGAGTCTGCAAGGCGCCCTCGGTGGCAATCCCAGCTCCCCCTACCTGCCAGATCACGCACCTGTCACAGTCACGGGATTGTGTCGCCACCTACACTACGCTTCCTCCCAGTCACATGCCTATTACCACCAGCAACATCGCCACCTGTCACGTGTCACTGCGCCTCCCCGCAGACCCTCCTTTAGCTATACCGCTCCCGTCACCCCCTGTCAGCTTCCAGGATGCGACCCCGTTGCTCAGACGTGTAGCTGTGCCGCTTTGCCTTGGTTCGTGTTTACCTTCTCTACTTTTGTTTGCCTTTCCTTCGCCGCTGTCACCGCCGCGCATGTGTCTGTGCCAGCGTCAGACTTTGCCTTGTCTGTTATTACTTTTGACATATGACAGATCCGAAATATGCTGAATTTTACCTTAGATACCACTGTCTTTACGATACAAAAGCCTGGTCTACTTAGAAAAAAAAAACACCCACCTTTTGGCGTCACACAGCAAGAGTCTGAGAGTCCCCTTCAAGTCTAGAGAGCCCTTCCTAGCCATCTTCGAGTTTTCAAAAGATCCCCGAGTCCCAGAGTTCCCTTTACCGCCATTTCGCCGCCATTGAGTCCCATACATCCCGTAACCCGTCCTACAAGCTAACTATTGCCGCCTACCGAGTTCCAACGAGCTCTCAAGTTTCCCTTTCGTATAATTCCCGCTTTACCGCCTAGCATCCCCTCTTCTGTCTCCTTCCGACTCAAGACCCCTTGGGACGAGCCTAGGTTTTACCTACGGCTTTCCCCTCTTATTTCCCTTAGCACTCTCGCAAGAAGAGTAGCCCACAACGTGCTCGAGAACCCTGTCACTTGTGCTTTGATCCGTGCACAGCCACTTTTGTTACAAAGGCATTCCATCTCCATCTCGTACCTAGTCACATGCACTTGACCAAGGACAGTCAAAGTCTAAAGACCCCAGGAGGTGTAGGGAGTCTAGGCTCCCTGAGACTGCAAAGCGCCTTCAGTGGCAATACTTACTTTCACCAATCACCCAATCATGCATCCCTTACAATCACAAGACAGCCTGTAAACACATCACCTGCCTTGTTTCCTCGTTGTCATGTGGCTACTGCTACCCCTATCACTGCCAACACCATTGCCACCTACTTTGGCACCTTCATGAGTCCCACCGATCCATCACGTGTCACCGTGACACCCTCGGTGTCTCTTGTCTCTCTACATGTGCTGAGGTGGTCCTCACCCTTAGAACCATGGCCAGCGCCCAGTGAGCACTTCCACCACCCAGGCATGTGGTCTTACCACCTCACCCTTACTTACCCTTGTTTCCCGCTTTTACTCGTTTTCCCTACCTCTGTCGTCACCATGTGCATGCCTACCCTAGAGTCGGACTTTACATTTTTCTTACCTTGACATGTGACAGATCCAAAATATGCCAAATTTTACCTTAGATACCACTGTCCTTACGATACAAAAGCCAAGATACTTAGAGAAATAGAACAACCACCTTTTGGCGTCACACTGCGAGTTTCTGAGAGTTCCCTTTGAGTCTAGAGAGCCTTCCTGGGCCATTTTCGAGTTTTCAAGAGTACCCCAAGTCCCAGAATTCCCTTTGCCGCAACTTCACTGCCATCGAGTCCCAAACATCCTGAAAACCGTCCTACAAGCCAACTATTGCTGCCTACCAAGTTCCAATGAGCTCTCAAGTTCCCCCTCCATATATTTCCTGCTTTACCGCCTAGCATCCCCCTCATCTGTCTCCTTCTGACTCAAGACCCCTTGGGACAAGCCTAGGACTTACCTACAGCTTTCCCTCTCTTATTTCCCTTAGCACTCTTGCAAGAAGAGTTGCCCACACCAGTTCTCTGTCGGCCACTGTTGGTCTTTGTCGGGTCCACCATGTGACTGTGGTTTATCAGTCAGGTGACACCTCCCACCCTTTTAGGGGTCACCTTCCTTCTGGGTCGATGGGCCAGCCCAGGCACAGCATGTCTACTGCACCGCATGGTTCAGCACAGGGTCACTACCCATTTAGGCTTTCGGCCTGTGTCCTGATTGGTTATCAGCAGGCACTCTGAAGCCCCTCTGTCTGTACTATTCCTTTTAGGTGTTTTTCCTTTGTCCCATCTTTTACCTCCGTCATATGTACCATTCTCTGGTTGAAGTTTTCTGACATTTCTGCCCCTTGAAAGTTTACTGTACTCCATATGTTAGTTCCAACATTCCAATACCATACCGCCTTGATGGCCCGTTCAATGTATATAAGCCCGCTGCACTCAGCGGTGGTCCCTCAGTATGAATATCAACTTAGTCCTCCCTCCTCTGCAGTCCTCAACTGGCCTTCTCTGTCATCTGTTGGATTCTCCCCAACTCCCCTCTCTGTCTGAAATCCAAGGGCTGGGCTCGTACAAGGGGGCAGCACACGAGCTGAACCCGATGCCCTCTCCCAAACCCCTGTCACGACCGTTGGCCAACCTTTGGCCAATGTCACTGTTCATCAGCCCCCATCAGCCAAGCATCGGCCTATGTCAGCCAACCTCCATGTACTTCCCACGGCCTCTGTGAGTGTCGGGAACTGTCAGAGTAGGCCCAGACTTGACACCTTGTGGCTTTGGTCACTCATCAGAGAGCTCTTTATTCCACTTCCCAAACCCACCACATTGTTCTCAGATAACCAGTCTGCTATTGCACTCACCAGAGATCATCAGTATCATGCATGCACTAAACATATCAACATCCATTTCCACTTCATTTGCTGGGTTGTAGAAAACAACAAAATTAACCTCACATATTGCCCAACTGCAGATATGATTGCCAATACCCTAATGAAGGCTCTACTATCCCTGAAAGTAAAATACTTCACTGTCAAACTCAGCCTATGTCTGACATGAGGGGGAGTGTTGGATTTTTGCCAAGTCATTCATAGTCTTTGTTTGTTAAACTAATGCTGCCTTTTTCTTTTTCATGAGAATTACCTTCCATTTGTGGGCCTACTAGACCACAGCACCTTGTTCACCACTTGCACACTACTGTACAGTATGGTAGTTTGTCTCTTTTTTGTTCTAATGTTTTTTTGCTTGTTCCTGTATTTAAGTGCAGGAGGGCATTAAGCCCTATGTTGCACTACTCTAACACTTAATAGCTGACTTGGGCCCCCTGTGGCCTGCCTTGCTTCACCAGTGCACAAATGCCCTACAGACAGACCTATGGTCCCCTGCAATCCTCCATTCCCACTGGCCATTTTAGATGCCACACCTTGTGTGGTGAAGTGGGCTTAAGACATCTGTCTAGCTAGTACTTTCTATCCTACAACTTCCCAGCCACCTCAGAGATGAGGTGGAACTCTGAGGGTTTTCAAACTGCTGTGCTCTGTGTGACCCTGGTCATAGTTCTGAGTACTGATGGTGAGTTCTAATGTTTGGCCAATTGGTCATAGGGTACACTTGGGGTGGTTGGTGTTGGGGGAGCATTGCAGGTTGGGGAACCCAACCATGGTGGGTGGGGATTTTACTTTCAGCACATTGCCAGGGGGTGGGAGTGGTGATGCATTTTGAGTCCCTGTTATGTCTGTGCCTTCATTCTGGTCTGTACTGTGCTACTACCAACCTCTCCTCATATCAACAGCCCCTCTCTGCTCTGCTCCACACCCATCCACTTGCTCTAGCACCCATATGGTACATTCCTGGCCTGTTCTCTGTCAGACCCTGTTGGCCACCATTGGGACCACCACATGACTGGTGTGTCTTGGTCAGGTGACATCCTCCCTTGACTTATGGGTCACCTTCCTTCTGGGTCAATGGCCTGGTCTAGGCATGGTGCAGGGTCATTTCCTGTTTAGGCTTTCAGCCTATCATCTAATTGGCTATTGGTGAATGCTCCAAAGATACTCCATTCCATGCTATTCCTTTCAGATACTTTTCTTTATCCTGTCCTTCACCCCTGTTATCTGTACACATACTCTGACTGAGATTTTCTGACACTTCTGCCCCTCGAAAATTTACTGTACTCTGTATGTTAGTTCTGACATTCTGATACTGTACCACCTTGATTGCATGCCCACTGTATATAAGCCTGCTGCACTCAGCAGTGTCTCTTCAGTACAAATATCAACATAGTCCACCTCCTCTGCAGTCTGCAATCAGCTCTCTGTCTTCTGTCAGGCTCTCAAACTACTCTCTATCTCTGAAATCCAAGGGCCAGGCTCATACAAGGGGGCAGCACACAAGCTGAACCCAAAACCTTCTCCTGAACCTCTGTTGCTCTCTGTCAGCCCTTGTCAGCCAGTCATTGGTCAATGTTGGCCTAGCTTCATACTCATCCCCTGGCCTCCACCAGTGTTGGAGACCACCAGAGTAGGCCTGAACTTAACAGTCCCACATGAGTGTGCACTTGACACCATGTTCAGATATAGGGGATATCTGCAGCATGTGTTACTCCTGAGTGGGTGGGGTTATCAGACTCTCACTGAATGTCATGCTCAGACTCTTCATTGCATTTATGTACCATAGTATGTGGGTTCTTGCTTCTGGTGAGTTGAGCAAGTAAGTGGTCTACATAGCCTTTCTTCCTAATGCCATGTGTAATACAAGGTGTTCCCTGGCATACCCTAGGCATTGAAACAGGTAGCAGTGGACATTTTCTACAGCTGTGTGGTTACATTGCAGGCAAGTTGGCATGTCAACTTTTTTGATGCAGTGCAGATGATGGTTGAGGGGATCATGCCTGGTATGTAGCTGTATGTACAAGCCAGCTTGTTTCTTGTAGAGAGTGCCTGCCAAGTCCAGGAATGCTTGGGATGGGAGGTCAGACATGATGCTCATGTTGCATCTGTATCTTGGTCATTTTTTCCATTCCCTAGTCCAAAGTGCAGTCAGCTTTTTGCTGTAGCACTGTTTAGTGGCTGAGACACTATGCAGTAGTGGGGACTGTAACTTTACAGGTAGGCTGTTCTTTTGGACTTGAGTTATTCCTGTCTACTGCTGCTGCCTTAGCTTCCTTGTTGGCATGTTCATTCCCCACTATGTTCTTGTGCCCTGCTATCCAGCATATAGTGATGTTGTTGTGGGGGATTTTTTCCTCTTTGAGTACTCTGCATAGTATTGCTCTGAAATGTGACAGTAGGTAATGTCTGGGTTTTGCATAGGGTCACTCACTGGAGAATATAACTGCCTAGTTGTCAGCCAGTATGATGGCTGGGTACATCACTTTGTCCCTTGTTGCTAGCAGGTGGGCTGCTAGTATTAGGGTTGTTGCCTTTGCCTTGAAGACAGTGTGTTCCATGTCTGAGCCCAGGTGATACCTTAGGGTAGATACATGTACCAAATCCACAAAATGTGATGCTGCTGCACTTATGTGCCCTCACTGACTGGATCCACTGGTGAAGATCATAGTGCAATCCTCAAGGTTCCCAAAGTCATTGATTGCATTGTCTTTGTTGGCTGCCATGGCCATGATGTGCATGGGGGGGAGCTGGGCAATGTTGGGCAAATGTGCATAGTTTCAATGTCATTTGGAGTCAGCCCCAGGTTGTGCATGAGTTGGTGCAGAGCTAAGCAGTGTCCACATATGTCCTTCTTTGCTACTTTGCACAGGAGGGGGTGGAAGGGGTGTTTGGCTGGTAGGGCAGCCAACCATAGCCAAGCATTGTGTAGCATTCTTTGGAGGAGGATGGGTGCTGGTTGGAGGTTTGTGTGGGCAAAGAGAGAACCTGTGGGTATGGTTCACATCACCCCTGTGGCTCTGATGGCTGCTGTGCATTAGACAGTGTTGATTTTCCTAGTGATGCCTACTTAGCCCTTTTTGGTCTTGATGAGGTTGGGCATGTAGGTTGGGTGCATCCAGATGCTTGCTCCATATGTAGGTTATCTTGGGCAGTACCATTGATTTGAACAGTTGGTGCATTAGTTTGAGGAGGATGCCCCAGGCCGTTGACAAGAGTCTGCATAGCATCATTGCTTGCCTGGTTCCTTTAGTGATTGCATGAGCTGTGTGTGATTTCCATCAGAGCTCATGGTTGACCATAACCCCTATGAAGCAGTGAGTGGGGGAGGGATCTATTCTGATGCCATGTAGAGTGATTGGTGCTCTTTGTCTTGATCTGCTCTGAGTGAAGTCAATTAGTACAAACTTATCAATCTCAAAATGGGAATTACATATATTGCCACCCATGAGGCATGTCGCCAGCACAGTGACTCACCCTCCCCAGCCTCCTCAGAGGTTGCCAACCCTAATGATGTCACATCCCCCCCTAACTCACCAAGCCCTCCACACACCCCCTTCAAACTACTAATACAGCAGGATGATGGCATTATGGCACCTGATCCTGATCCCCCCCACTGACTCACCACTGTTCTATCTTGCATTGACCTACCACCCATGTTCACTGGGGCACTCTACTCCCTGGTCCAAGTAATCAACAACCTCCCTCATGATGCAGTAGACATCCTTAAACTGCAGTTTAGGGGTAGCCCCCCTTTCTGCCTGGCAGTGTGTGCTGACAGGTCCCTACACACCATGAACTTGGCCTATGTTGACCACAGTTCAATCACCACTCATATCAACCTCCCCCCTGATCCATCAGTACCTACAGCCTGGGGGTAGCCTGGCCTGCATCACTCACCATGCCTCATGCCCCCTTTATCTTCTCTACTCCTCAGCATTGCTCCTTCCACTAACCTTAGTACAGTCTCTGTACTCCTCACTCCTCAGCCTGGCTGGTTACATGTGCATAGTAACCTGCTCTTGTGGTCTGACTTCCCCCACCTTCATAGCTTGCCTCCTCTAAAGCACATGTGTAGTATAGTGTAACATAGGGCTGGTTGCCCTCATGCACTTTAAACAGATATATATATATATAAGGTTTTGCTGCCATATTCTGAGTGATGTCACTGGGGGTTCTTGCTGGGATTGTTCATTTCTGTCACAATGATCTCATCATTGAAGTGGATGAGAGTGGCTGAAGGGGACAGGGGGCTGGGTCAGAGGGTGGAGGGGGGCAGTGTAGCTGGGTTGTGGGAGGGCTGCTGCACCCTCCTCTCATTCTCCTGGGGGGTCCTCTTTCCTGGGTGTCATACTGGATTGACATAGCTTCCCCTAAGGTGGTCTGGTGTAGAGTTCTGGCAGTGTTGGGTTTTGCTGGGCACTGAGGTGTGGGGAGAGGAGGACTTGGGTCCATGGTTCTTCCATGGGGAAGTAAGGCATGTTGTTCTCAGGAGTATGGTCATCCAGAACATTGCAGCATTTGATGAACATTTCCTGTCAGAGCTAGAGTGGGAGTCAGTTTGGCAGTTGACACAGTGGGGGGCTGGGGGAAAGTGCAGGCTGTCAGATAATTACTTCCTCAGTAATAACAAGCTACTGAATTGATATGCACCTGTCAGATAATTACTCTACAGGTAGTCAGTAAGTGTAGGGATAAACATGAAAGGGTGACTTACTCCTCAGTAATAACAAGCTACTGAGGAGGCTAGGAGAAAATTTACTGTACTCTATGTCCACTTTTTCACTTATGTAAGTGACTAATCTTTGCACCTAAGGTATGTACTACTCAGGGGGCAGTTTATATTCCAACACAGGCTGTGACACAGTGATTGTGGCCTGTACAGGTTCCACAGGTGTCTTCATGATGTGCACATTCCCTCAAAAGGTGGCCAAAATGCTGGCACTTGGGGCATCTCATAGGTGCTTTCTTGTCCTTGTGCAGGTGGAGGTGATCCATCTGCACATACAGCCTGTCCTTAAGGATCTTGTTTGCCACCTCTGGGGTGGACAGTGTAAAGATGGCATGTGCCACTGTTTGGTTCCTGCTTTGTTTGGTGGGATCTTTTACCCCCCTATCAGTCACTATTGTGTTGGCAGGTATGTCATTCTCCTGTTCTATGTCTCATAGGGTTGCAGTGTCTGTTATGTCAACTGAAATGGGGAAGAAGGGGACTACTATGTGGTAGAGCATGTCCTTTATCTTGATCTTGCCTCCTAGTTCATTGATGAAGGTGGGCCTGTTGGTTGCATTTCTTATCCAGTTGGCAGCTTCATGGCTGTTCATTTCAAGTACTATGCCTCGGTTTTGGAGGCAGGTGATTGGTTTGAGTTGCAGCTTGGGGCTTTCTAGGGTTTCTAGCATGTCCATGGCATCTTTGAGTAGCCTGATGAGGTCTTCTTTCTTGGTGTCACTCTTGATGGAGGGGTGGTCATGGTCTGGGTCCAGTAGGATTTGCCTTTCTTTGATCACTGCATGTGCCCCTGTGAGGTCAGAGGTTGGGTTTGCTAGTGGGCTTGCAGCAGTGGTGGTTTTGTGGTGTTGCACTAGCAGAGCATCATGGTAGGGTGATGGCATGAGGGGTGACCAGGTCTTGGCCATCATCTTAAGGTCAATAAGTGCTTCTTTGATGGAAGAGGTGCCAAAGGCCAGGGATTGGAGTTGCAAGTAATGCCATGGTGACAGTCTGAGAGTTGTAGCTGGTTACACACCCTGATGCCCTCTATAGATTACTCTAATTTTTGATTGGTTTCCTTTAGGGATTTGGCTGCTGAGAGGATTCTTGTGACCTGTGGGGAGATTGCAGCTACAGCAAGTTTTCCAGTTTTGATGAGACATCCCTGACCACAGTCTGTGCAGTGGCTGACATGGACAGTTCTTGGACCAGGTATGCTGCCAAGTGAATTGCTGATCATGCTGTTGTGGTAACTCCCTTCATATGCATGATGTAGAACAATACCTGGGATAGGTGTTCTGCTGTCATGGATTCTCCTGGGACCATGTACTGGAATTTGTCCAGGAAGTTTCTGGCTGAGAGGGCATCTCAGACATTCTCATCTTGGCTATTGATAATCTCCATGAGGAGGGTGGTGCTGCTTCTGGTCATTGGGCAGGTGGGGCCACCATTGGGGGTGGTGCAGTTTGGCCCAGTCTCAAGGGCAGTCACTCTGGGTGTGACATTGTAACATGAGGTATGCATTGTCCTTACTGCCTGATGGGCTATCTTTGCACTGTGTAGGTCTAGAATATGCTACTTTACACCATAGTGGGGTATGGTGGGCTCTATGGTCATTTGGTCAACAATGCTGGAGGCCAGGTTTTGGTGTCCTAGTCAGGGTGCCAAGTGGAGCAGAGTCAAGAAGTGTCTGTTCTAATGTTTTACTTCATACCCTCAACATTGTAAGATCTCATGCTGGGGACTGTCTTGTTATATGACACCTGGTTCAACATCTGTGTCTTGCTCTTGTCTTCCACTTAGTGTATTCAGTCCCATATGAAAGTAATGCTGCCTCAGACATTTGCCACTACCCAAACATGACTGAGGTGGGCATAGTTTTTATTGTCTTTGTATACATGTACCCAAACTCATGCACTACCTTAGTCTTGGTATAGGTAATGCTATCAGACATTTACTGCTACCCACACACAACTGAGTCTTGGTATAGATTACTATAGATCTTTTACAGATGTGTTTTTACTTTAGCTTCATTTACTTTGGGCCTATATGATGTGTTATCAAGAGTGAAGTTCAGTGAGAATACAAGTGTACCTGATGAGAGGAAACTTTGGCCACTTGACTTGACCATGCTTGTCAAAGAACTGCTGGCACTGATAGCAGCCACATACTTGGCAATATGCCAAGTGCAAAGGTGCCTTCAACCTCCCATACAAGGTCCCACAGTCTCAGCACACATTCTTTCAAGTCATCACTGATACATCAATTCACCATGGCTGGCACAGGGTTGTGGGAGGAGTGAAACTGCTACTGCAGCATACGGAGATGTTCCCTAATTAGGACAAAACTGAATGTTTGCTCAATACAAAAACAAAAACAAAATGTCAGTTCTCCGACGAACAGCTGTAACTCCAGTTCAGCAAAACCAATCGCATCACCGCCACAAATCCTCCAACGTCTGAGAATCAGAAGCAACCGTCGTAAATGCATTGTTTGGGTCCGACTCCCATATCACTGAACCCACATCTTTACGAATATACTTGTACTGAATGGGTGAATCTGCAGGGAGTGAAACTGTCGCTGTCGATCACATATACATGAGTAAGACCACAAAAAGAAGGTACTAACACAACATACTGCTCCAGATTGGATAGTTGGCAGAGGACATCAAAATTGCAGTGGACGCGTCCCAATTGCTGAGAGCAGGAATTGAGCCAGCAAGGTATATATTCTCTATTCCAATGTCATCAACAACCCCATTCCTTGCACCAGTACAACTGCATATACATACCTCCAAACACAGTCGTTGCGTTAACATTGAAAGTGACCGAAACGGGACTGTAGCATGTAGAAGGAACCAACAACGCCTGTGCTCCCCAAGTCACTGGTGCCTGTCCTTCAAGGGCTGCAAACGCAGTCAATGCCGATGCGTAGCTCCACGTAAGATCCTTTGCGCTAACAGGGGTTCCATTTGTTCGGCTGTACTGTTCCGCAAGACTCCCATCGGTAGGCGTATAATTGGCATTGATTGCTATGAACCCGTCTGCGAAGGCTTGTATTGCCCGCATAAGTGTCCCATAGGTCGAGCTGGAAGTGGTGTATGTTCCAGTCGATACCGAGACGTCAAACATGCGAAAAAAGTCCAGAGATACATCTGTCACATTCATATACCCTAGCTTAGCCCAAACAATAAGTGCATCGTATAACTGCTCTGCGACTGCAAACGTGGTCAGATACCAAGGCTGCTCAGCAATGAGCACACATCCAAGACCATAGGCAGACCGACACACGTTACCACCCTGATACGCATCCTCAAAGTACCTGCCGGTCGCAATGGCCTCGTTTTCCGGGATCACAGAATTGATGGTGTACACCCTCCGGAAAGAGTCCACATAAACTTTTAAATTTGCTAATGCCTTGTCAGAGCATGGTTGATACGTTGTAGCGTCGCAACCAGCATCGACATCGAAGGTGTGAATAGACGCCAGGACAGTATTGGCATCGATACCAGAGCGCTGTACTCCAGGATTGGCGACTACATACCCTGACGTGGAATTCCAAAACGACTGTCGTACGTGAGTATCTGATGAGCGAGCAAAATTCTCCCCACCTGCAAGAAACAAAGTAAGTGGTCAGCCTGGAAAGCGTAGTTGGCTGCAAGGTCGGAATGTCCAAGTGTCGTAGCTAATGCCGAACCTTCGCGAAGGGCACGGTGCTGTACCGCTGAGGTGAAGAAAGAAAGAGCGTAAACCTCTTCCCATAGATCGTACCTAGAGGGTAGGGAAACGTGATCAAATCATCCCAAGAATGATACAAACGACACACGTAGACAAGTTCCAGCTACTACCAACGTAATCCAAATCAAGTTGAACGATGGGCCAAAGCACGCTCGTCACATACGAGGCATTGTCCTGCTGGAGAAGCCAGTTTGCATAGGTTATAAGAGTTGTCGCACGCAGCGCCGGTCCGTCCCGCTGAGGACGGCCCCATGCACCTGTGAACGCAGCCTCATTAATCATGAATTTGGGTTCGCCAAGTCCACCCATAGTGACATTTCCACTTGGATTAGTAACTTGCTGGATGTTCGCCTCGGCAGTGACAAACATGTCAATGAGGCTCGATATAGACACGGCGGAACCACCACCGGCGATAAGTCGGTCGACAAGCGCCTTGAACACAAGAGAAGAGTCACGGGTCCAGGTGTAGAGGTAGTCAGGGTCAGACATGCTAGGGCTAGCAATGACAATCCCAGGCTGGATCGTGGTTCCATTAGCCTTCTGGTATAACCACAACTTGACGTTTCACACAGAGGATTCGCAAACTCACATAGGCACCCGACGACTTCACACCATTTGGACCTATATTAGCAAGTAAACCGGCCAGAGCGATTGGGAGCTCATTGGTAACATATGCATTTACGATGGCAGATCGCTGTAAAGTCGACGCACAAGAACTCAGAGCGGACAGCGACAGAGGATGCATGAACATAATTTACACATACAGAGACTTTGAAACTGTGCGCGTACCTCCGGGTACCATTTACGTGGGACTTACATAATCCCCGCTTGAGAGCAGTGGGAAGACCAAGGTGCACGTGGAGATTTGACGGTGACGACAGAATTCTAACGTGGATATGCAGAGGCGACTCGACAAGTACTGTACAGTCGACTCCCTTGTAACCGATACCCTATATACCCGATACTCCCTAAAATCCGATAGCTTTTTGGATCTCCCAACTTGGTTCGCAGTAAATTCGTAGCCATACCCGATACCCCATAACCCATACTCATTTTGAGGGGAAAACCAATAGGTCTTACCATATTTGGAAATATTATTATATAATATCCTTCGTGGAAATTGGGCCAAAAAGTGCTTCTCAAGAACATCAGTTTTTCCGATTATGAAATCCATTACTATGGGTCCCACTGACACTCTAAAAAAAGGCCTCGAGAAGCTTCAAGATCAAATCCGTGTCCACAAAGCTTCACTTGAGGCTACCCTGAAGGCTAATAAAACAATCTCTGCTGCTGATGAGGAGTGGTTAGATAATGCAGGAAACTTAGTGGATGAAGAATGACTGGTTGATGAATTGGAGAGGGCTACAGACTATGAGAGTGCTCTTGAAGGCTTAAGCCCACAGGAAAGGTCCATTGTCGAGAAACTAATAGGGATTGCCACAGGTGATGGGAAACATCAGTAAAATGACAAAAGTCATTTTCGTACTTTTCGTACTTATTTGGCTACGGATAGTCAGAGAAGTACAAAAAACATTCACAATTTTTTAAGTAGGTCCTTCGTCTATCCTGGCTTCTTTTCTCACTATTTACACTATCACGACTTATCATTGTGGTAGCCATCCGGACAAATCATATCGTAGTTATGTTGCAATCTTACCTTTTCCAGCTTGCACTTCACTCGCGCGTCTTAAAAGTAAGCGATACCACGATGATGATTAAATGAAAAGCGAACGACGAATGAGCGACATAGTATTGTAGTGACGGTGTGAAACGAGCGGGTGAACAAAGCAATTGCTGACACGAATGAGCACCATTACCGAGAAAAATCGTAGTGAAAAACGCAGGAAGGGGAGGAGACTGGGGAAAGGCTGGAAAAATACGCTGCAGATCCATTTGGTATCCTGTCAAACCCGTCAGTACAGTTTGCGAGGTAACAACAATGCCTACAGATGCTCATGCGCTGGTTGGCAGACACCAGTAAGTCATCCGTCAGCACATCGTCAGGCGAGGTGCCATCCTCCGCCATCAGGCTATCCATAGTAGGCGCGACAAAGGCACTTGCTGATACGACAATCTCCTTCAGCGCAGCGTTGTTGCGTTTGTTGATTGACATAAAATACTGACGAGTGCACGCCCCCCAATTCTGCTCAGAGAATGACAGCGCAGTGGAAGTTTCCTTCCCGGACGACTTGTTGAGCTTGAGGGGAGTCCTCGCAGTGGCCTTGCCACGGGAACTGAACTGGTCATTGACATGGAGTTGTCCCCTTTGGAAAAGACGGATCGCACGTTCGAGCTAAACTGATTGTTAAGCTGCCATTCCCATAGGTTAATCGTATCACATACAGCCGCACAGGAGAGGGAAATTGCGCCTTTGACACCGTGCTCTTTCAGGGCATCGGTGTCGAGTCTCGGGACATCCGGGCAGCCAATGCAAGGCCGCAAGTGCGTGTGGGCGAGGAGTTGCAATAGAAACTGCGATCGATATGCGTTTTCTGGCTTTGAGGGATCAAGATCTTGGAATAAGAAAGCGAATCCATCAAGAAGCTCATTGCAAGTTTCGCGAACGGGGGGCTGTGTGTCGTCAGTGCTTGATGCGAGAAAATGAGCCATGATGGCGAGGGCGGTAGAGCCAAAATTGCTACGCCAAACGCTAAGCCATCGAGTTGCCTGTCCAATAAAGTGAGTGAAGAAAACAGTGAACACAAAGAGATTGAGGGTACGAGGACGAAAACGGGGGCTCCGGGTCGAATTGCAGATAAATCGCCAAAATTCGGGTTAACAGTGGTGATGATGATTCGGAGGGCTCGCATTAGGTCCTGGTCCGGGATTACCCATGGATCACCCAAGCTTCCGGCCCACGTCACCAGAGCAGGAAGTACCAGCTTGGTCCACTTTCTATTCTCTTGCAGCGAAGAAGGCAAGTGGCCATTGATGTAACGGACGCGTCTGCTGCCCGTATTGCTGGTTCCGGTGGTTGACGCATGACTTGTAATCGTACTCGCCGGTGCTGAATGTCCAGTTTCTTCAGCCGTGATATCATCATGCAAGCTAGTCCGTGGTTTCTTCGCCGGCTTATCAGCGTTGACATTAGTCTGCCGCTCCATGTCAATTAGTAACGGTGCTGAATGAACTAAAGTACAGCACGTACCATTGCAGTCACACGCAGGACCTTTGTTGTCTGTGGTAAGTCGGAACCTACGTTGCGGTGTCCGGTATTGGACACCTCATCGTCCACGTCATCTGCATCGGATGTGCTGACGAAACGAGAATTGCTGTAGCCTGCATGTCTACGCTTCAAACTGGTCTGCGCTACATCAGAGATAGGCCTGTCGAAGTCGTCATCGCTGGTAGATGGGTTAACATTAGTACTGGTAGTACGCTCCACCGTCTAGAAGTAATTAACAATGAATGAGTCGTATCAAATAAAATCAGCGACTTACCTTGTGTTGTTGGTGATAGCCTGCCACCCGAAGCCGAACAGGCAGAGCGATGGGGTTCGGTGTGCTATCGACGTCCTCAGCGGCAGGGTCCTGTGCATCGCCCTCATCTCCAGGGTCAGGAAAGCCGATTACACGGGGCACAGAGGTCTCCCTGTAGGACCGAGCTGCATCAGAGGCTGCTGAATTGACACTTGTTGCCTTGGTTGTCAAGGAAGGGACGGTGGAGGACGGTGGATAGGACTTTCCACCAGTTTGAGAGTCGGAAGCAGCGGAGTTCTGAGGTGTACAACTACCGACACCAGGTCTGACTTCATTCGCCCAATTGTTGACGCGGCCGAGGAGGAGAGCCCTCTTGTTTGGCATACTGAGATTCCATGTAAGATTCAGCCAGTATAGGGTTGATTCAGTGAGAACTAACATCGTCAGAGAGGGAAAATCGACAGACCGCTGGTGGGATTTTTCTTGTCCCGGTACACGTGTCAACTCCACATCAGCCATCGCGTTTTGCCTCCTCAGTGCGTGACTATTACTACCACTAAGGGACGGCTTATCTCCTTGAACAATAACCGCAGGTGCAACGACTGCTGTGCTCTCCTCATGGTAAGGATCGGCTCCCACGTCAACTATTGATGATCAATCAGATTCCAGAAACTCTCCAACCAATGGCATAATGGAATGCGCCTCACCATCAACATGAGGAGTACCACTTAAAGGTGTAAGTCTTCTCTGATCCGTACCTCTCCTTGGTCTCACAGGCTTCGCTTTGCTACCGTCCTGTGAAGCCTGTTCAATTTCCATGGCCGCCTCCATCTCACTGACTCGAACAAGACCCTGCTGAATAGCAGTCTCGCGCGCGTCCCTATCTTCATGCGCACGCAAGTCGTCTGCGTGCTTCTCTGCTGGGGTGCGTCGCTTAATCTGCGAGTCGAGTATAATGCGCCCTGGGTGTAGGTTAGCCTTTACTCACCGCGGGCGACCGCCACCAGAAGAATCATTGGTGGACATCGTGCTCGCCAGGCGACTGGGTCACCCTGGTGTCGAGTGAGAGGTGGAGATGACAAAAAGTAAGTTTGAACCTGTCCATTTTATTCACACATGGATTAAATTTGCTTGCAAATAAATAACACGATTTTCTGCACCAAGTGCCGCTCACCCTGAAGGCTTTTCATCCACACGGCCCTCAACGTGTCTATTTCCTAAGATGCCACCCACCAGAGATTCTGGTCGCCGAAGACCCACACAGCGACCTGACACTGCCCCCCAGCTGCCTTGTGACCAACCCGGGTGCAACCGTTGGTTCAGGAATCTTTCCGGTCTCACGAAACACAAGCACACTACTCATCTCTCTTTCAGTCACCCCCACCAGAGCTTCCCCGACCATGGAGAGTTACTCGGCTCTTCAGGAGAGGAGGACCCTGTTGCAGATACGACACCTATGCTACCCGAACACGCCTTCGATGATTATCAAGCAGAAGTCCCATTGGATCCAGAACACGAGGACATGAGAGCGGAGTATGTTGGTTCCAGTGGCCGACTTTACCGCAATTATCACCCCGGTCTTAATGGTGAGTCTGTGGACTTACGTGCATTTCAGCTAATAAATTTTAATACAGCACGAAGATGTGACGCACGTGGACAGTTCCTACCAGCCAACGCTCCGCCGCCACCACGTGCAGAGAAAGCATTAGATGACTGGACTCCGTATCATAACCGGCTGGAGTTCGAGCTCGCCGACTTCCTCTTTACGCACGCTGAGATGCCTGCCAGAAAAATAGACACGCTGTTGGACATCTGGGCCGCATCATTGATTGGTTTGGGTGGGCAACCGCTATTTACTAACCATACAGATCTTTACTGCGTCATCGACAGCACCCGCGTCGGCGATGTTAAATGGGATAACTTCACTATTCGGTACACTGGTGAAGAGCAAGGCAGTGAACGTGCACCTTGGATGTCCGACAGCTATGAGGTTTGGTATCGAGACCCATGCGAAGTCATCCATGGCATTCTCGCTAGTTCCGAATTTACAGACAAACTGGACTTAGTCCCGTATCGGGAATATGACGTTTCAAGTGATCAGAGGCGCTGGCAAGACTTCATGTCAGGTGACTGGGCATGGGCGCAAGCAGTATGTAATCCTTCTCATGCTGATATAATTTTCATTCATTCGAAGTTCCTAGGATAGGATTCTTCATGATGATCCAATGACTGCCGGGGCCACCCTGGTCCCTATTATCCTTGGCAGCGATAAGACAACCGTTTCGGTAGCAACGGGGCAGACCGACTATTACCCCCTGTATCTCTCCATCGGAAATGTCCGCAACACTCTTCGTCGTGTGCACCGGAATGCTGTGGTGTTGATCGCATTTCTGGCCATGCCCAAGAGTACGCCTAATTCATGTGATTTCGTGCCACTGCTAATGTGATGTCTAGCAACAAGAGAGCACGCCAACACTCCGGCATTCCGTAAATTCAAGAGGCAACTCTTCCATTCATCACTAACTCACATTCTCTCTTCAATTTCCCGTCCAATGAAGGTCCCTGAAGTGGTTTTATTTGGTGACAACTACTACCGGCGTGTCATATATTCACTCGCCGCATACATAGCTGACTATGAAGAACAAGTCCTCTTGTCGTGTATCGTACGTAACTGGTGTCCGAAGTGCCTTGGACACCGCGACAACCTTGATGAAGGCGCTCTCAGACGCTCGCGTGAGCATTGCGATACTATCATCAAGGAATTTGAACTTCGCCAAGCATGGGATTCATATGGAATTGTTGGTGACGTTGTGGTGAGTACAAGGGCACCGCTACTTGCAGATACTAATCGATGACAGCCGTTTACTAACGATTTTCCACGTGCGGATATTCATGAAATGCTCTCACTGGATATTCTCCACCAGCTTATTAAGGGTGGGTTTAAGGATCATTTAGTAGAATGGGTTGAGCGGTATTTAATTCATGTTCACGGCAGAGTCGAGGCAGAAAAAATCCTCGACGAGATCGACTGGCGGTATGTTCATCATTTATAGCCCAAAGTCCGTCGCCGTCACTCATGTATTACTAGGATTGCGGCTGTTGCACCATTTACTGGATTGCGGCGATTTCCTCAAGGTCGGCACTTCAAGCAATGGACTGGTGACGATTCAAAAGGTCTGATGAAGGTGAACTCGTTTACTTTCTATTCAGCCTGACTATTGATTGGTTTGCCACAGGTTTACATTGCGGCCATCGAAGGGCTCGTACCAAAAGACATGGTATGCACTTTTCGGGCCTTCCTCGAGTTTTGCTACCTCGTTCGGCGGAATGTCATCACCGAACAAACACTTACAGAAATTGATGGTGCGCTCAGGCGCTTCCATCTGTTTCGTGAGGTCTTCCGGAATGCCGGTGTTATCGAATCCTTTTCACTACCCCGACAGCATGCGATGAAGCATTACCATTATCTTATTCGCCAATTTGGTGCACCAAACGGTCTCTGCTCTTCGATTACCGAATCCAAGCACATCAAGGCTGTTAAACGACCTTACCGGCACACTAACCGCTTCCAGGCACTCGGGCAGATACTTCTAATAAATCAAAGGCTCGATAAACTTACTGCAGCATGTGCAGATTTTGCAGGACGTGGTATGTTGAACGGAACATGCTTATCACAGGCATTCGAGGTTCTAGGTACGTATTTCCAGCTCACATGTTTTTCAATTTTGACTGTCATTTAGGTCTGGGAACTGATGAGACGCACGACCAGCGCCATAGCATCGAGGAGTGTGCAAACGCAGCAGGCGACAGTGAAGAACGAACGGCAAGCTATGAGGAGGAATCGGGTGAAGTTATTGACGACCAGATGGCGGTTGATGCACATGTATCCTTGGCGCATAGATACCGTATGTCTGATCGCCACGCTACCCCACAAGTCCTGACTATTCTGCCTTAGAGCATGCGCGCGCAAGGAACGTGGGGGCTTTAGCAACCGAACTTGGAGTGCTAGACCTCGCCCATCTCCTTCGTCACTTCCTTCAATCACAGCTCTATCCTAACGACTTGCGCAATCCAGAAGACATCCCCTACCAAGAGTGCCCGGTTTATGAGGGAAGAATTCGTGTGTACAACTCCGCATGCTCGACATTTTTTGCACCCAGCGACTTGAGTGGGATCCATGGCATGCGCCATGAACATATTCGCTCCTGTCCCATGTGGAGGAATGCGGGTCCCCGCTTCGACTGCATTTTCATCGTAACTGACCCACAGGCAGAGGGCATGCGTGGTTTAGATGTCGCCCATGTACTGTGTTTCTTTTTGTTCAAGTATCAAGGAACGTTCTATCCATGCGCTGTTATCCACTGGTTTGACCGTGTCGGAGAAGGCCCTGATGAAGCCACTGGGATGTGGATCGTCCGCCCAGGCTACCGTATGTGCAACCTGCGAAATATCGCTGTCGTTCACATCGACACAATATATCGCGCCGCTCATCTCATCCCGGTCTACGCCACGCACAACATCGACTCTAGAGACATCAAGCCCCACTGTTCTTACGACATGTTTCATTCGTTCTATGTGAATAAGTATGCTGATCACCATGTGTTCGAGATTGCGTTCTAGTGAGCACTGTTCGGTTTTGCCAGCTCGTTGGTTCACAGTGAGTGGACAGCACTTAACAACTAATGTGCCCACTGACTTTCATATCTTTCGAGGGCCTCCACGCTGGTGCCGTCGTATACACCGTGCGCCCTCACTTGCACATCCGGTAACTATGCAACTGTCAGCTTGCTCCCCCCTCTCCAGACGACAACTTGAACATTGTACACCGGCGTCTGTGGGCTCCAGTGGAGTTGACGTGAACGAATCGAAGCATACATTGGAGACAGTGAAGCAAGAAAAAGTCCCGACAACTCATGAGGAGAAAGAGAAGTACTTCATGGTGCAGGTCGCCATGGACGAATGGCTCTCTGCAAAAGGTTTGCTTAAGGTGTTCGTACAAATGGAGATTAACTGTGTGGCCAAGCCAGGTCCTAAATTTAACCTCCCTGCTGCGCTGTGCTTCTACCGTGCACTCCGTGTCTATCCGTCACCCGTAGAGCCGATTGTGATCTATGAGTGGACCATCCCGCCGCCGGTTCGTTTTAGCATTATGCCCGTCGGGTTTATCCTGCATCGTGTACTGATGAGCCTGACCTAGATTGTCACGCAATTGACTAACATGGATGTAAGATCACCTTCTTCGCCTCCAGGCAAGGGTGATACACAGTTACCGCCCGACAATGGCTAACTGGGTACCGCACGGCCTCTGTCGGAGGCATCTTCGCTGGAGTGGGATAAGGTCACTGATCCCGGCGGTCAAACCCACAGTCATTAACACATGCACGCACTCTGTGTGCTGTGTAGTCGTCATGCTTTCATTGACCCTGCTATCCGACCACCCAGACGTTCACGTGTCACGTCTCTCATTGGAATCATGCTTTCTCTGTTCGGTCCTCGACTACGTGCAGCCGTGAACTCCTATTTTCAGTCGCTGCCCGCAGATCAAGGAACGCGTCGAAGGTGCGCATTGTCGACTATGAGGACCTTGCGGGTGAGCTTGAGCTGAGGACTGCGGCATCATAGCTTACTACGATTGCTTCCCACCGAAAGTGATGAACATGGCTGTTCCGGACTACATGGTATAGCATGCTTAGTAGCGACAATTTGTACTTTCCACATTTTTGTCCTAATTGTCCTATTGGAAGTTAAATCTCACCGAGTGTGTTGACCTAGCTATCTAAGAAAATTCAGCTAAGTACAAAAAGTCCTAAAAGTCCTGAATAATGCCATAAAAGCTTGGATAGAGTTTTGTCAGTTTGCTGATGAAGGTGGCCCTGCAAAGAAGCGCAACTGTGTGTTCTATCAACATTTTTAATGACCAAAATTGAATGGCATTACAGGCCCAGGTCCTGCACAAGCTGTGTGCTCATCCAAGTCTACTGGCCAGCGAAAAAATGCACAGCCAGTCAAAACTTACAAAAAGGAGAATGCTACACTTAAGCAAAGAATTGAGATTCTCGACTGGCATTATGCCAATGGCAAGATTCAAACGAAGACTGCAAACCATTTCAATTCAGTCTATCCTTCCCTCCAACTCACACAGCCACGAATCTCAGACTGGATCAAACAGGAAATGAGGTGGCGAGCAGAGTATGAGGGCAGTGGTGGACTTTCTCATTCTGTAAAGTGAACTCACCAGACACAGCACCCCGAAGTCACAGAAATGCTCGATCTTTGGGTGTCAAAAGCCATGGCTGATAAACTCTTGCTAACTGGCGAAGTTCTCTGCCAAAAATGGTTAGCATTTGCTGATATCGTTGGTGTCCCAGAAGACGAGCGCCTTACACTAAGCAAAGGGTGGCTTAGTCGCTACAAAGACTGGAATGGTTTGAAGCAGACAAAACAACATGGGGAAGCTGGCTCCGCTGCAGCTGACACTGTTGACAGTGAGCAGTTGCGAATCCAGGAGTTAATTGAGAGGCATGGGTACCAACCATGCAATATATTTAATGCTGATGAGACATCACTGTTTTATGCGTATGTCATTTTTTCATTTTGTACCATTGCAGTTCTCAGGTAAACTTGAACAGCATGCCTCCTGATCGAGGACTCTCTAATAGCACACACTTGGGCTTTAAAGGGAAAAAGAGCCGATTAACTTATCTCTTTGTGGCAAATGCAGACGGTTCAAAAAAGTTGGCACCATTTGTCATTGGGAAGGCCTACAAGCCTCGTGCTTTTCAGAAGAAGACTGGGTCCCAGCTTGGGTTCTATTATCGAAACAATGCCAAGGCATGGATGATGGCTACACTATATCAAGAATGGCTGTTGGATTGGGATACCAAGCTGCAACAGGAAAGACAGAAAGTTCTCCTGCTGCAGGACAATTTTTCTGGTCATATTGTGCCTGATACACTCATGAATATCCATGTTGAAAACTTCAAGCCAAACCTGACTGCGCATGTCCAGCCCAATGACCAGGGCATCATCTGCTGCTTCAAGGCTCACTACCGGGCGAAATTCATCCAGAGGGTCGTCGATCTCTACGAGTCGGGGACTACTCCATCACTAATCTATGAAATTGACCAACTCGAGGCAATGCGCCTTGCAGACGAAGCCTGGAGGGAGGTGGATACCTCCACCATCTGGAATTGCTGGTGCAAAGCAGGTATCCTGCCAGACTACCAGTCAAACATCCCCCAGTCCAACCATCACTCCCTATCTCATCCCTCATTCACGGCACTTCCGACTCTCCATCTCATGATGACCCTGTCCTGCAGGCTGAGGAACTCGTCCAGAGTGCTTTGGACGACTTGGAGTCCAGCAGAGTTCTCCAGCATGCAAATTGGATGAACATCACAGAGCTGCTGAATCCCGCTGCTGAATCTCACAACATTTTTGAAGCAACGGACGTGGACATTTACAATGCAGTTATGGAGGCTCAGAAAGCGTGTGAACAGTCAGCTGTTTTAGGAACGAGCGACGACAATGACGAAGAACCAGTCGAGGCGGCACCCACACGCAAGGAAGCTCTTCAGGCAGTGGTGCTGTTGCGGAAATACACGAAGGGTCTCGACAATCCTTGTGCTCATAAGGTAGAGTCAGTGTTGAGCACTTTTGGGCAGATGACACGCACAAAGGAATCACGAAGTATGAGGGAGAGTAAAATCACATCTTATTTTACCCATAAAGTCTAGTGAGACTCATCCTGTCTACAGTACGATACGACAGAACACAAATTTCAATGTTTTTGACCTATTTTCGCCATCTCCGTGAGACCCGATACTCCCTGAAACCCGATACCTTTCAGGTGGAACCGAGGGCTATCGGTTATGAGGGAGTCGACTGTATACGTAAGGGCTTAGGGTACGTGGAATATATGCAGGTATATACAGAACAGCCCCTATTTTTGCGTTCTCTACTATTGGCTTCAAAGCAACATGAACAATCTTTGAACTAGCGAATTGCTGCTCCATGATTTTTTCAATGGCTTCCTTGGCTGGAAGGTGTTGAACAGCATACTGGTAGGCTTGAAAGGGGAAACTGAATGGTGTTGAAACGCGTTCGTCAGTGAACAACACCTACCTGGATGCTATCCCAGTTCCCAACCTAATGTTCGTGTATGGCTTATTGAGGACCTCGGCCCAGCCTGATCCATAAATACTTCGAAGTCTCCGCAGCCTTAAACTTATTGATTAGGTCGTGCAGGAGAGCCTTCAATCGCTCCGCAGGGTCATCCTCTTTAAGCGTAAAAGTCACTCAGGAGATCCCCGTCCTCGTCAAACCCCATGAAGAAGCGTACGACGGGAGAGCCAGATAACACTTGCAGCGCCGGTTCACAGGCAGTGCCATTAAGCGAGTCGATGAGGGTAGTGTATGCCTCTTTGGATGCCCACTCTGATGGTGCATGGCCATTATACACCACGCCGGAAGACTCGTGCAGTTCCACTAACCGTCACGTAGCAGTGCATAAGACAGCAGGATCGTCAGTAGTGGGTCCGGCATACGATCTAATCGGTTCATGTGACTCACGATGAGAGACATAGCATACATCACGGAATGAATGACATATACGTACCTCTTCAAACCCTCTGCTTTGGAAAGGAGGTCGCGAACCACCGTGGGCGTGTGCTTAGTTTTCCCTGATGCGATGACTATTGTATCTATTCAATATCCCATGCCAATGCGGAGGTATAGAAGCGCGCCACTTGACACAAAGGCTGGATGTGCACCACTGCGAAGGGAGGTAGATACATACAGCCTACGACGATGTACGAGTGACGGGTGCAGAAGTGTCATTACGTAATACATACGCAGTCTTGGATGGCGCTTGGGCCTTACTAGACTAGGAGTTTCCACCCCGACCGCGACGACGTATTTCTGTCCACTACTGCGACAAGGCTCGCCACTATGTCTATGTTCGACAAATTCAAGCGTGGGGCCCAGAAAGCTGGGACCCAAGCAACGGCTTTTGTTCGTGAAAGTTCTACCCGCGTCGCATCCGGTTCTAGAGAATTTGTTCAAGGGTTTTCCCTCCCGGGTGAGGCAGAGAAGGCAGCAAAGATCCTGGAGAGTTTTCTAGGTGTGCTACTATCCAGCAATGATGAACCGGAACTTTGGCTCATCGCGCCTTGTCTTGGTTGCTCCGTAATGGCGTTCTACGTACCCTTTCTATCCCCATAGCTGACCCTGATCGCCCCGAGTCTGCACTCAATTCCATACCAAAGGTTGTCTTACAGCGTGCCCGAGGTAAGTACATTCCAACTGTCATTCCTTCTGCGATCTCATCTAAATGATGTTGTTGAGGCCTCGCTATTTTTCAAGTCCTCAAAGCCGGTTTTATGTTCTCCGGCAAAGCAGGCTCCGGTCTTGTCATCGCTCGTCTCCCCGACGGATCATGGTCCGCCCCCTCCTGTATCGCAACAGGTGGCCTCGGATGGGGCCTCCAAATAGGTGCCGATATTACCGACTTCGTCGTCGTGCTTAACAGCGAGGAAGCCGTCCGTGCGTTTTCCATGGGTGGAAACGTGACTGTGGGTGGGAATTTTAGCGCAACGGCTGGTCCGATTGGAACGGGTGGAGCCGTCCAAGCGAGTCTTGCGCACCCCGCGCATATGTTTTCCTATTCGAAGAGCAAGGGTGAGATTTGTTGACGGATGAAGGCCAATCTTCAGGGGTCCTGAGTCTACATTCTGACAGGTCTTTTCGCGGGAGTATCCCTCGAGGGAACAGTCCTGATTGAACGCAAGGATGCAAACCGCGATTTTTATGGATCCACCGTGCCAGCTCGAGATATCCTTGGTGGTCGGGTTCCTCCACCGGAGGTTGCATCCCGTTTGTATGAGATTATCGAGGCTGCGGAAGGCCTCGACGAGACTGGCATTCCCCAGGCGGCATACGTTCCCGGTGCAGATGGAGAGCACATGCCGCTGAGAGACCATGAGATGGTGTTTGATGCGGGAGCACATTAAATGGTTGGCCGAGTGCCCGTTATGTGGGCGTGGGTGATGAGCCTGAAGGGATGGCACTGGCGTAGCACTCTTTCCATGCATTCATATTATATCCTGTATTTTCGCGTTTGTTAGTTTCTTGTAACGACTGCACTTGCCAGGCAGCTACTGCAGATAATTCTAACGCAAGTGGGCCCTCTGCGTACGGGGGTGCATCATGGAGCGACAAATTAGTCTGAACTACTCATGACCGCAGGGTACCAATAGTCACGATTATTCCTGACTAATTATTTATGTCCTGCTCAGATTCTTAGTGTTGGGTTTCTAGCTAAGGCTGAACTGACGGGGAGACGTACTTGAAGCTCGATGTACCTCTCGCTCGACGCACATCAATCATCATATAAACTGACTTGCGCCCTCCTTGAGGTGTGATGCTACAGTGTACAGGGCCCAAGGCTTAAGCGTTCATGTTTGACCATACCCACCGGTAGTTGCGTATCTCGGAATACGGTATGAGTAATGAAGTGCTCAGGAGAGTATGTGGATAATGATACAGGATGCCAACATATAATAAGAGTAAGGGAACATTATGGTGTACGTTGCGCAGACTACTATGCCGGCGGCTGAGGTCGTCTGATCGTTACCGGAGGCTTATTAGCAACGCTCCCTGTTGCAGGTCCAGGTGTGCTCGTGGCAACCTCAGCGGGCTTAATCCTTTTAGCTAGGGAATCGTCCAAAACAGCATCATCTTCGCGAGCGCGCTTAGAAGCCGCACCCATGATTTGGATGGCCTCTTGCTGCTGTGGTGGAGCGGTGGCTGCGGTGGGTGAAGGTGCACCTCCTCTTCCTCTGATCGACATGCCTCGTTGCGCCCCACGTATCGAGAAGCCCCGGCCCCGACCTCTGATAGCTGTTTCGGTGGGGCCCAGGGTGACGGCACCGCTGGTAGCCTGCTTTCGTACAGGGCCGGCACTCGTGCTGGTTGAAGGGACGGAAGACACAGGAACGGTGGTCGACTCTGTCGTCGACGGTGCAGGTGTTATTGTAGTCGCAGGCGTAGTTGTAGTGGCGGAGGTATTAGTAGAGTCGGGAACGATCCCCGCTTTCCTCCATTCAAGGATCTGTGCTTCGAGTTCTTTCACCTTCATTTGTGATCGGACGAGTTGGGCGTCCTTGAGCTTCGACTTTGCGCTCTGCTCCATTCTCCCACGCTCGACGGCCTTCTCGATCTCATCGTTAAGCTTGGCTTGGAACTCTCGCTCGCGGGCAGCAATAGCGGCATCGATGGTAGCCTTCATAACGTCATCATTAGAAGCCACGGCTGCCTCGGCTTTTGCTGCCAGAGTGGCAGCATCCACAGCGGTTTTGAGGTTGGCTTCGTACTGCGCATTGAGCAAGGCTCGGAGGTCTTCGAGTTCCTTGGCATGCTGTTTCACCAGTTCCTCCGTGTTTCCAGCATTCGCAGCTGACATTTCGCCCTTCGCCTTCTCCACTGCCGCCGCAAGTTCGGTATTGGCACGATCCCTAGCTCTTTGTAAGTCTTGGATCCTGACTTGGAATTTTTCCTGTCCACAATCATTACGACCCGAGCGATGAGAACCGCGCACGTAACTCACATTAGCCTGCTTAAGATTTCGAGCGTCATCAGCAGCCCTCCTAGCCTCTTCATCGGAGGCCTGAGATTCACCCCTCAGCTTACGGTAAATGTCCAAAAGGGTGTTCATACCTTCGCTCGGGCCACCGCTTCGTCGCGTGCTTTGCTAAGTTCGGCCCTTTCTTCTGCCCACTGATCCTTCGAAGCGTCGGAACCTCTTGCGGTCGATAGAGCCTCTTTCTCCGCTAGAAGTCTGTCTCTTTCGGCCTGAAGTGATGCCTATGACGTTTTTTTAGACAGACGCAAGGAAAAAAAAAAAAAAAAAAAAAACGGACAATGAGTGTGGCTTGATCAGGGGATGGTGCGGACTGAGGAGGTTTAGCTTTTTCCTCGGCTAACGCCTTCTCAAGAGTTGCCTTCTCGTGTCGAAGGGCGTCGAGTTGAGCGGTGAGCTCTTTGGAAGCGTCGGAATCCGCGCCAGCGCGAAGTGTGTCCCGTTCAGTCGTCAAGGTCCTCACTTGTTCCTGGAGCTCTTTGACCTGCTGATTCATTCGAGACCGCTCTTGGTTCACTTGTCCGAGGCGCTGCCTGAAACCCTCCATGTTCTTCGTAGCCGCCTCCTTATGTTTTCGGAGGGCATCCTCCAACGCCTCAACCTACCCACATAACCAATGAGGGAAACACCACATGAAATTCGGACGGCTATTCCTACCCGAGTATTGGCTTCCGAGAACTTGGCATCTCGTTCTGCTGCCAGTTTTTCGACCTCAGCCTTTTGAGACTTCAATGCATCAATCTCGTCTTTTAAGCTCTGGAGCTCGGTAGGGTCAACCCGATCGTACTAGATGCCTAAGTCAGAAAAAGCACACTACTGCGCAAAAGACAACTAGTGCTTGCCTTGTTCAAAAGTTGGGAATTGCGCTCTTGCCAGCGCTTGCTTTCACCTTCAAGCAGTGCGATTTGGGCATCGCGCGCTTGGAGCTCAGCACATGCCACACGCGCCTCTTCCTTCGTGGGTTCCAGTTCCGCAGAAAGGGTCTTCAGCTTAGCATCCAGCTCTCTTGCGCGCTTAGCATAGGTCTCGCAATCGGCACGTAGAGTGGCATTGCTCTCTCGAAGAATGTTCAGTTGGTTGATCCGTTCCAGCATTTCAGCGTGTTGGACGTCCGAGGTAGCAGCTTGGATTGCACGCTCACGTTCCTATGATAGAAATGTGTGAGGTTGACGTGCGTGCACCTGGAGTGTAATCACCTCAGAAAGAGTATTTCGAGCTTCTTGCAAACTTCGGTTAAGATGGTCGATTTGCCCCTTGAGACGGACGTTCTCCTGTTTGCACAGCTCAAATTGGAGATCGACAATTTCCTTCTCTTTTCTGAGGTATCCAATAACGGCGCGCAACTCAGCCAACTTAGCATCCGAGTTGCCGTCGGCATCAGCTACATCCGACGCGTTCTCAGTGGACGAGTCTGCAACCTGTCGGATACGAGCTGCTTGTGAACTGATGGTGTCTAGGTGCTGGTACAGGAGTGCCTTCTGTGCGGAAAGATCGTCATACCTATGCAACTGTCATGAGTAGTTTTCACCGGCTGACTGCTGGGCTCATTTACCGTGCACTGAGATCGGCGATCTCTTTCTCGAGAGCCTCCTTCTGCTGCTTCCAGCTGCCTTCAGAAGCTTCTAGCTTTGCCTGGGCACTTGCCGCTTCTGAGAGGTTTTGACGAGCCGTAGCCTGGGCTGCTGTGAGTTGCTGTCGAAGGTTCTCCACGTTCTTCAAGGACTCAGCATGGGCGACCACTTCGCGAGTGTATCTTTCCTCTACAATCTAAAAAGCTGCTTGAGAAAACGGTCGATTTTTTTTTTAGAAAGACGCACTATCGCGCGCTGCTCCAGCTCACGAATCTCTCGCTCATGGGCAGTACGGTCACTCTCGGAGCTCCTCTCGGAAGTACTAAGCTCGACAATCGTTCCCTCCAGAGTCTTTTTGTCGTTGACCCATGCTGTACGTTCCACTTCGAGGGCTTGCTGAATTTCAATGACTTTCGCCTTGGCCTGTTCCAACTCATCTTCGACGGAACGAAGCTTCTCTTGCAAGGATCTGTATTCGGACTGGACACAAGCGTAGAAGTGAGAACAAACATCTCGAACTGCAATGATTGTCAAATATACCTCAAGCCGGGTGGTTTGAGCTTCAGCATCAGCCTTGTACTGATCGTGAGTAGCATTCAATGCAGCCAGTGCAGCCTCGTTGGCCTGACTGATCTCTTGAAATTGTTGCATGTGGGTACGCGCCGACGCCAGGTCCATTTGGGCGACTTTAAGTGCAGACCTAAGCAAGAAAACAAGTCCGATAATCATTACGATCACCTGATGTCAAGTAACTTACCGCAGTTCAGCGACCTCTTGCTCCAACTGCTGCTCACGAGGCAAGTCCCGGGTAGGAAAAGTGGTAACTGTGGAAGTACCAGACACTCTCCTCTCGTACACAGCAAGCTTCTCTTCGTTGCCCTGTAGTTGGCGAGTGAGCTGCTCCACACGATCCTGGAGGTGCGTCTTGCTTGTTTCCGCGCCAACAAGAGATTCCCGGGCTTGAGCCAGCTGCTCAGTCTGTTTCTCGAATGTGAGTTGGTGACATACCAGTAAAGAATAACTTACAGTCTTGTCTACACGTGCTTGCAAATCTCTCATGTCGATGTCCCGCTGAAGCGTGACATGCCGAATAGTTTCCCGTTCCTGCGACAACTGAACCTTCAATTCTTGTCTGTAAACGTACCTCTCAGTTAAGACAGTAAGAAAATACAACGTGATCGCGAAATACCCACGTCCGACTTTCCATCATCTGGATCTGCGTTTCGAGACGTTTACGATCGTTTTCGCCCGAACGCTCGAGGTCACCGTGGATACGTTGAACGTTAGCCACAAGATCTGCCAGCCGAGCTCGTTCTACAGACAGAGCCTTATTATCCTCGATTAACCGCGTCTGTACGCTCTACACGAAGTCCATCAGACTCCAACTGAATACCACTAACAAATAAGTAGTAATAGGCTCACCTCCCAGATCTTCTTCTCTGCACGAAGGTTTGCCACTTCGTTGCGGAGCCGTTCCAAATCGCTCTTCGCAGTTGCCAACTCGTCCATAACACGCTCCTTATCTATATCGAGACGTATTTGTTGGTCATACAAGTGTTGACTGCGTATTGTTAACTTATCCAAATCGCGGCTTTGAAGTGCGAGCTGTTCTTGTGTCATACGATGACGTTCTACTCAAATAAGTCAAGAAAAGAGCAAGGAGAATAAAAGAAAAATGCGGGCATACCCTCCAAATACTGGATTTTGGCGTTCGCCTTTGCCAGGTCAGTATTTGCCCGACCAACTTCCCTTTGGGCATTGACGAGGTCCTCACGAAGTCTCGACGTGTCCACGCCCATCTCCTGTCTGTATGAGTCGAACTGGGACTGCACATCCGCCAATTCCATTGCCGAACCACCCGACGGCTGGGTAGTCGACACCGTCGCAGTACCGTTAGAGCCAACATCACCATTCAAGCCAACATGCGACTCTACCCGCCCTGGCCTCGCCAACATCAACTTGAGGGTATCCCTCTCTTTCATATATGCCTGAATCGTCGTCTCGCTGCTCTTCTTTTGTCGCTCGAGTTGTATTACAAGTTCCTGGATTGCCTCGTGTGCTTCTCGCACTGCTTCACTCTGTTCCTGTTCAAGCGCAGCACGATAGTCACGTTCCTCTGCCTCCATCTTAGCTCCCATCTCGCGTACCACCTTGAGCAGGCGCTGATTCTGTTCTTGGAGTTCCGGGATCGAGCGGAAGAGCACAAGGTTGTTCGTGATGACGGCTTCGATGTCGTTTGCAGGGATAGGGTCCACCTGGTCCAGAATCTCGTCAGAGGGTATGGAGGGGTCATCACGCCGACCAAGTTCTCTAAGTAACATCTGGACCTGTCGACCAAGATCGGTAAGCTGATGTTGAAGAAGATCGTTCTCAGAATGGGCTTTCTTAATCTTCTGAGAGAGGCCTTGAATGGAGGCGGCGTTGGCATCCCGCTCGGAGATAGTAGTGGAAAGCTGGGCAGAAAGTTGTGTAGCTTCAAGCTGGAGACGCTCATACTCTTCGCGTTGTTGTGCGAGGATTGGGGCCTGTGCACGTTCGTCAGTAATGCGACGACACTTGCCAGTTAAACTCCAAAACGCACCCTTTCTTCGATCTGAGCGAGAACTTCGGATAGAGTCCGGTCCATGTGATCGTACTCGGCACACTTCTTCGAATATTCTCCCTCCAACCGAACAAAGTCCGCATATACGTCTGTGAACGTCTTTCCTCCCCTTTGTACCCTGCTGACCATAGCAACCGTCGGACTCAATCCAAACATGGCGTCAGTAGCGGCATCCTTCCCGCACCCCGGAGATCCAGGGACGCTCGCACCGCGACCAGTAACAGGTAGTTCGCCCCTATGTATCCTTTCCAACACAATTTCGAGCTGCTCCAGTCGCCTCTCTACTTCCTCCCTCGCATGCTTTTCCTTCTCTGCCTCCGCCCGGAGTGCAGCCTCGCGTTTCTCAGCACGATCACCGACACCTGCCCACTCGCGTTCAATACTCTCTACGATATCTTTAGCCTGCTTCTCGCGTTCTTCCATGACAGTCACGAGCCGTTTCAGCCCGGATACCTCTGTGGAAAATGCTGCTTCTTGTTCTGCAAGTTTACCCTGGAGATCCTGTACACGAGAAAGCGCTTGTGTCAATCGCTGGGTCTGAGCCTCATGCGCGGACTGGGTCGCTTTGAATGAACTCTCGACAGAGGCGTATTTCTGTGTCATTGTATCGTGTGCGGTTTGGAGCTGTACGAGTTCGGCGTGTTTGGTGCGACGATAACGCGCATATTCTTCGGACTTAGATGCTACTTCAGCGGTAACGCGTGCAGTTTCATCTTGGGCTAGGCTGAGCTGCTGGGATAGTGTCTCGATTTTGAACTGGGTAGGAAAGATGTGAGCAAAGCGCGGGAGATGCAGATGTTACAGTACCTTGTTGGAGGTGTCTGCGCACCGTAGGTCGCGAACCTGAGACTCCAGAGCCTGGTGTTCTTGCCTTTCCTGTCGAAGGTTGGTACGAAGAGTCTGGATTTCTTCTATAGGGAGAAAATGGGCACAGCGGTATTAAAAAGAGATCAGAGATTGGCGTTACCGTCTCGTTGTGATGCATCCTCCTTGAGCCTACTCACGACGCCTATGAGGTCACGTTTCTCGTTCTCACATTCCTCGATGCGATGCCGAAGGTGATCTAGTTCTGTCGACGAACTAGTGCGTGAAGTTGCCAGAGAAGCTATTTTCGCCTGCAATACATTATTTGACTCGACTAGAGAAATATGAAGATAAAACAAACCGCAGAACATGGATGGCTGGCTTACCAAGCTCGTCACGTTCGTTCGTCAAAGCACTGAGTTTGCTTTGGGCGGCCTCGAGGGAGGTTTCAAGGTCCTTTGACTTCGTCTCACCATCCTGAACAGCCTGGTCCAACTCGATATCTTTCCGTTCTACCTCTGCACGCAATTCCTCGATGTCTCGTTGGGTAGCATCGGTCTCGGCGACCTGTGCGAGTAAGAGCCTGTATACCGACACGATGGTCTCCGGCGTTGGGTTAGTAAATGAGACTTGAGGGATGAGATTGGAGAGAGCCTCGATGTCGACATCGACGGGTATGGGGATAGACAGACGGCCTGCTAAGGTGGAAATGTCCTCAGTACCCTGCGTGGACGCCCCGTCATGGTCTTCGTTGCTCGCACCCGACATGGCCGTGGCTGCCGCTGCCACCGCCACTGCTTTGCTCTTGCGTCTCGTCTTCACCATTGGTGGCGACGTCGACGATGTTTTCTTTTAACTCCAAGCTCGACGTGCTTGACAGCGACGAAAACCACGCCCCCAAGTCAGGCCGGGTCATTTTGTTTCGCCAACTTCCCACGCTTTCTTCTGTTTTGGGAATTTGTCCTTATTCCCATAAAAGGTAACGAAGATCATGTGCGTTGTCTCGTTGACTCTTCCTCCCGTACAGTCATGTCGTTCTTCAACTCGATAGGGTGGGTCTCAGCACGCTTGCCAGCGGCCACGATACTAACATTGACGACCATTAGACGCTCCATGTCGCGCAACCCGCGTCCTCAAAAACGCTCTCCAACGCCCACGTCCGCAGATATGCCCCCCCCTCCATCACCCGTTAGTCCATCCGCTTCGAAACCGCTCTATCTTTGCAGTCCTTTTGTCGAAGCCGCTCTTGTCAAGGGTAATTTCAAGACGATCGTCGTCCTCCCCAAGTATGTTGACATCATGGAATGGGTCGCCGTCAACGGTGCGTTGCGTGCCTTTACCCGGACGTTGTCTGAGCAGTTCGATTCGTAGTGTTTGATTTTTACACCAACTTAAACGAGTTCTATGGGGTCATATCCGAGTGCTGCACTCAGCACTCCTGCCCCACCATGTCCGCTGGTACGAAGTACGTCTCCGTTACCCACCTTCGCTATTATCGTACTTGACGCTGACCCTCCCCCAGCCTCAATTACACGTGGATCAACCAGGATCGCAAGAGCGTCAACCTACCGGCACCGACTTACATAGATTATGTCATGACATGGGTCCAAAACCTCCTCGACGATGAAAGCGTCTTCCCCACCAAATCAGGTAAATCCTGGCAGCGCATATAGCCACCACGTTGACTGTTAGGCATACTCAAACTCCGAACAGGCCATGACTTTCCACAATCATTCCCCTCGACGATCAAACACGTCTACCGCCAACTTCTTCGCGTCTTTGCACATATTTACCACGCCCACTACCCTCAGCTCCTGCACCTTCGCTCTGAACCTCATTTCAACTCCCTCTTTGCGCACTTCCTAGCGTTCGGGAGAGAATATGAATTACTGGACCTCAAGGACGTCAAGGGCGCTGTTAACGCACCCGTTGGGATCGGCTCACTGTGGGACAAGTGGAAAGAAATGGGAATTCTGGAAGGGTAAATACGTCACTCCATAGAATGCATACTGGTATGTTTGGGGGCCTGTATTTTTTTCTGTTCTGTAAAATACCTCGAAAGTAAGGTTACAGTTTTCCAAACACCTGAGAACCTCTGCTATCTTGTCCCTTTCAGAAAAGTTTTAATTATGGGATTGGAGTCGGCCAAACCAGCTACATGCAATCCCGAAAACCTGACGACAACCCATTTGCTACTGGCTTTGTCTGCAGAAGGCACCCTTGGGTCTCTTCACTTCTACTCACCACCTCGTCTTACATCAACACCTTCACCTGCTCATCCTACCACAGCTCTACCGTACCCACCCACACGCGTCCCCCATCGCATGCTTAGGGTCCAGTCCTCATCGATGTACAATGTTTGCAAGAAGGTGACGTACGTGCCCGCGGACTTCCTGTAGGGGAAGTGTCAGACCCCTCGCAGGGAGATACACAGGAAGTTCTACAGACATTTGCGCGCAACTCCGCCTGGCCTAACTCGGATCGGACTGAACGTGCTACCGAGCTGCAGAACATTTAGACGCCTGCAAGTAAAAGACCATTAAAGGATAGGGCCCCTGTAGTGGTAAACATTGGAAGGGAAAAGAAGAACAAGTCACCTATTGCCTTTGTGAATGGAAAACCATGGATCGTAGGACACGTACGGCACACGTGTACTGTACATGCATGTAGTAGCACATACTGAATGAAAGTTGCATACATCGAGTTGCCAAACTCCAATTCTTCTACCTTTGATAATTTGTTCTCGGTTTCACTGTCTTATGTTTACGTTTTCTGTCTCATCAATCCATACCCGCTCACTCCACATCGTACACTATTCTCGCCCCGGCCCACGCATAGGGATAGCCGCGCTGATACCAGTTCCTGAAACTCCGTCTTTCAGAAATACGCGGAATGGTCACATACGACCCCCCAAGCTATGTGTTTCCATGGCGGGGTCAGGATTAAGCCAAGAAAGAAAAAAGACAGCGAAAAAAACGCACTACGACGTTATGCGCTCCATCAAAAAAGTCGGCGGCATACCTGTCCGTAATGGGGTGATTAACAACAGCGACGAATCTTTTTGCCGATGCAGGGAGACGGGACTGGGACTTACCCAGGATAACGGCTAGACGCTACGAAACCCTCATGTTCATCAAAGACGGTAGAAGTCCATTCCCAGACACCCCCGTTATGTCCCTTGCCACCACATTTGTCGAGACCCATCGTCGCCCTTCGCATTACATCACGTTATATCATGGCTAGGAAAGGCAAGTACTCACGGAACAGGATGCCAATTTCTAAACCCTGTATTTGCACCTCCTTCGTACCCCGACTCAAATTTGTCGAGGAAGACTCTCAACTCCGGCTCAGTAGGAATCCTTCCTCCCTTGACACTCGCATAGACCGATAGGTTGTCATACGAAGTCAGGACGGGCCAATCCCACGCAACTTGAATAGGTATGGGACCGTATAACGTCCGTACTTTGATTTCACCATGGTCGATCATTACCCAACTAGCCGGGAAGGTAAGTTTGCTCTTTTTGCCGTCGTGGAGTCTATCGTCTCCGTCTTGAACAATACGCCGGTAAAGTTCGTAGAACTCCCCATTTGTGATCGGACGCCACTCAATTACGAATGAGCGGACTGCAACTCTCCGTTTCGGACTCTCATTGTCCCATCCGAACATGTGCCCAAAGACATCGTGAGATTTAGCGAAATCTTCGTCTTCAATCTCGATATCGTCGATACCAATCGTGACAGTCGTCGCGTCCACGACGACAGTATCTGAGGAGGGCTTCGGCGCGTGTTTCCAACTCCTCATCAAGGATTCCCAAACTGGCGGCGCAAAATCAGGGGGTGGAGTCGTGCCCGTACCAGCTCTCTGAATGAGCATGTACAATAATGTCTATCGTTCGACCAACGATCGTAAGCGAAGGTAGGATATGCGGCCAGCTTAACCCGACATCGGACACCTCGCAAGCCAAAGCCGGAGAGTCGTCATGGGCGAGCATTCTGTGTGGAACTCTTACCTCCAGGTGCATACCCTCATGCTCGTAAGTCATGGATAGCACACGAGCGACGCTACGTGTCATTGGTATCTTTCCGGAAGAAATATCGGCGTAGAGTTTGAGGAGCCGCTTGCGAACCCGAAGCCGGAACGAGAGAATACTCTCTAGCGATGGCCAATCTTTTTCGTTTTGCGGAACCTCGGAATGATCCTGCGACGTTCCTACTCAGAAAAAGCCCACTGCTGGGACGGAATGCTACCTACATGACACTTGGTAGGATCATCGACACTGGGATCGATGCCTCTCTAGTGCCGGGTACATGTCCGTCAGCATTATCGATTGCCCAGTCGAAGTAGAGAGCACCTACTTCAAAGATGCACTAACATGCAATAAAGCGTTAACGAACGATAATACTGCGCGATGGGTAACCGACCTTGAACTCTTCTGGTTCCGCGTTTGGTTCCTTCAGCATTATAGACAAGTGAATATCCAGGAATGCCGGGACGTGTCCTAAGTAAAAAAGACAGATATGTCTAAGATCGATTGGCTTCTGGTGGAGCATCGTGTGGGGAATCATGCGCAACGTTACAAAATCCCACGCAGCCCATATGTCAAGCCAATCGTCAATGCCAGGCACGGAGAAAGGAACGTAGGCACCTAAATCTGCGGTCGGTGCAGGTAACAACGGAAACATGAACGGCGGGCGCTCGAGAAGAAAAAGTGAATGTCGGTCGGTGCTGTCAACCCAGCGATGGATCGGTCGAAGGTGTGCCTCGGAAAACAGCTTGAAGATGTCGCTCTCCGAGTACTAGTGGCCTTGGTCAGTAAAAAGCAGCCACCGGGATCAACGGGCTCTCGCCTTTCTAGATATCTCGATTTTGACAAGTTCACCCTCCAAGAACAGCACGTCCTGGTTGGACTGCGGGATACGGATTTGGTGAAGGCGCGCACACTTGTAGTACGCTTCATGAACACCTGATAATGGCATCAAACCAAGACGTGCATTTGATTTATTGAGCGCTCACGCTCGACTTCATTGTACTTGTTGACATATTTCCAGTTGTTGAGATCAAACAAGTGCGGATTGCCCAGGACGTTGCCGGCGGCTTTAAGACCGTTCATGATGAACTCTTTAGTATGGCCCTCGCGGTCGTTATATGAGAGCTCGATATCCTTCGGGTTGGTGTGATGACTTAGGCCAAGAAGTAAAGTATCTCCGGAACCGGGCCTCAATGGGAGAGAGAGTAAAAACTGGGTGTCTTCCCCAGCCTCGAAATTTCCAAGGGATGAACCGAGGAATATCAGATGAATTGGTGGCTGGGATGGAAAAGATGGGGGCGTCAAGCCACCATCCACAACGGTAGAATCCGAGGAGTTCGAAGACGCATTGCGCTTACGAGCCGGCTCCTCGTAGCGTTGTACAGGAATGTGAAAATCATCTTCTTTGTCAAACGTCGGAAGACCACCGTCTGAAATAAACCGAAGACCATTGTCGTAGGTACCTAGTAAGCCCTTTGTTTCGATCTTACCGGAGAGGAGAGATCCAATTTCGGACGTGCTTAACGCCGCGAGGGTACGCCTGAGCTCGCGTTCCTCGAGATCAAGAGCAAAGTATGTTGAAGGGGGAGTAGGTAAAGGTTGGGGTACGAGCTCAGATAATGCGTGTAAGATACGGGATGTCTTGCGAAGAGACCTGCATTAGAGAAGCAGGTCAGCGCACTCAGAGACTCGGAAAAACGGTGAGGCAGATAGCTCAGTGAACACGGGGGAATCCATAGCAAGTGGGGGAGTCAGGTGACACGCCCTGCAAGGCACATCAAGCTCGATTGAATTTAGTTGGAATCTCACCCAGCGCCCAACTCGACGACGACTTCACCGCGAACGATGCCGTTCGTACGACCATGCATGAGCTGCACGATATCATTGGCATGTTCTCTAAGGATCTCCTCCTCTGCTCCAAACGGATAGTACTCTGGAGCATCAGTGGTGATCTTATCGTACAACCTCAGGCCACGCTCATCGTACAGGAGTGTCGTGGGTAAAGTCTTGAGGTTGAACGGTGCGCCTAAGCCCCTGGCAATTTCGTCCGCGAGAGAAGCGCTCGCTGAGGTATTGCTATCACCGATGTGACGGATATCTAGGATGTGAATTTCTCCGGTTCCTTTCGCAGAGGAAATTTGCATCAGTCCGGCAGATCAATGGTGGAACGACTTTGAATCTGTGTTCTCGAATATTTTCTTGATATATATACCATAGAATAGGCGGCATCGTGACAGCCGTCAACCATACTTGGAATTTGCGAGCGCCCCAACGGTGAAGGGATCCTTCTCCTATGTATGTGCACAATGCCGGTCGGCTTCCCGATCGCCGGGTAATTCGCTAGCTCACCTGACCACATTCTTAAAACCCGACGGCCTCTACTCTGACACTTTTCACCCGGCCTCGTCAGAGGTGGTCACCCACGTAGGTAGACGACACAGCACGGTCAAGAGGCTCAGAGCAGATACAGTAAAGTATCGAGAGAGCTGACGGGGCAATGGGGCCAAGCTTCAAGCTTGGCGGTACCCGGAAGTCATTCGATATTCGTTTTGAAATGCATCCAGTTAGCGCGGCACGAGAGAAAACCAACATATACGATTGTCAGGCCTGAAGATGTCCACATTATATACGTAGGAGACTTCCTTAAAACGCAAGATCGCACCGTAGATCGCCCATATATGTATCGTTCCATTGCTTCTGCGAGTGTGATGAATTGTGGTATGTCTGCGCGATCTCAGACTTTACTTACTAATTAGGGTCAAGACGACTCAGCCACACCTGTGCGCCCAAAGTTTGAAATACACAAATCAGTATATCATCGTCACGTTCTCGACCGCATCCATTGTAGACGCACAACGGAAATATCAATAGCTAAGTCTAATATTGACAACTCTCCCGTAGGTGCCTTTGCTTGTAAACCTTGGATTATGCTATGCCCTGAATTTCCCATGACATCGGAGGAAGATTACTCCATGGTCGCTTGCAAATATAACGTCTGCAATATCAGGTAAATTCTTAGTTTGTCAACAGACTGGGGACGCGTCCGTAAAAGGAATCGAAAGATCGATCACAAGCTGAGCAAGTGGAATGGAGGAGAGGAAATAGCAAAGGGTGCTGTCAACTTCTGTAGGAGTCCTTGAACGGAGGAAGGCGAGAATGATCCAACTCTACCTACATCCGTGCTGCTACTTCTACGACGGCAACGACAACCACACCTCCTGCAGCGTCGACCCAAGGTCAACCAGTATGAGTGCCGGTCAGACTACTGTATGAAAGCGGACCACTAACCATGACCTTGGATCCAGTTGAAGTAGCTATCTCAACACGTGGAGTAGCCACGCGTCTCCGTCAGGGAGGAACACCTTCACCTATGTACAGCAGCCACTATTCCACCGCGACAGCAACAAACCATCCAGACGGTGGGTGCGGGTGCCTTACGCCCTCGGGCAGATGATACCTCCTCGGACGACTCATTAGCGGAAAAGCGTCAAACACACTTGAACCTACAGCGCGGAGAGTCGCCAACAGGCCACTTGTAACGATCCGACCGCATCTGCCGCAGGTTTCCCTGCCGCCATTATAATGTGGATAATCTGTGTGAACACTTGACCTGTGCCTTAAGGTGACGAATGACAATATGCATGACACAGCAGTAGGCATGTTATGCGATGGAAGAGACTACGATTCGAGTGAGTCTCACCACGCGGACAGCCACATGGGGTAAGTTTGTGAAGAAGGGTTCACATCCCTGAGGCTATATGCATTTTCAGTGGTGAGCGCCTGAGCACTCCCAGAACCCACACTTATCTAACTCATGGAAAGGGGATTAGACGGGGATTTTCCAGATTGGAAATGAAGAAATGAGACGAAACAAAATACTACGTGTACATTTCGAGCAGTCCGCGGAGCTCTTCGACTGGAGGAACATGACCCGTAAGTCGCTGTTCATCCACGCGTTGACAATTTCCACAGCGTCAGCTATAGAGGACGCCGAACATTCACATTTCGGGGATACATCATCCACTGGCTTGCCTCGAGGTTGGTTTGTGGGCGAAGGCACACTGAACATGACAAGAATTCACCCTGGAAGACATCGGCTCGAGGCTGCGACCTGGGAGACGCAAATGCCCTTGTCTAAAGAAACATACTCGTCGTCCCAGATTCTTTTGTAATATCACCAACCATCCATACACACAAAAATCACCGACGGGCTTGGGTAACTAAGTAAGGATGAGCAATGGCGAGTATGTCGGAATGAAAATTTACAAAACTCGTAGGCCTCGAGCTGGATTTGACTCCATCAGACAATAATGTAGCCCAAGAAATGTGATTGAGTATCGCTCGAACGGTGCTAGCGTTGTGCCGTGTACGCCGTACATTCCGGAAGGTTTGCAGTTGAACTACTAGATAGATGATTCGGGGTCATGCCCCACATTACGTACCTGTTCACTTCGACGGGTGTTCCTGTACGCCGCAAGGTAACATGCTTTAACCTAGCCCCTATGCATATGGGGAAGGGACAGTCAGACGGGAACAGCGGAGCGTGGATCGAGAGGTCATATTGTGAGCGTCTACGTTGACAGACCAAGAGATAAGAGGGGAAAGACACATTTGCTAGAAATGCGTGCAAGACAAAACCAACCACACACCGATTATATAATAAACAGGGAGGCACAACCACGACCATGTACGCTCACGGATACGAGGAAGCACGGTTGGCTCGACTGAAAGGGAAAGAGGGTACATAGCCTAATTCTCCATTTCCATAGGACCACGAGATTATCTGACACACGTGTCATTATTTGCGTAACATGTGCAACACTGGAGCCTACTCAAGTGCGGCTGAGGGGTGAGTCGGATTCCTGGCCAACGTCCTACATGCGTCCATGACGGAACATATAGGTACCACAAAAAACGGTTGATGTTGTATATTACATGTAACAAGGCACAATGTTAATTGTAAACCTATCCGTTGACGAGGGTAAGGAAGTTGATGACATACTGGCTAGATCCCTTTCAGCCATCATTCATTCATGCATCAGTCTATGCCTCCAAATAAGCATCCCAGAATCCGACTGTCCCATTCGTAGCAGCAACGTCGTCAACGCCCAACAAGCGCATCACCAGGTTATATATCTCCACATTCTGGAATCCCTGCACAATGTGCTCGCTAGTCGCGGTCGAGTGCCACCCGTTCACTTCACCTTCCTCGGAGCGCATCGTTTCATGTGTCCCGGCGCCCAACGCACGCGATGCAATTCCTTTCGCACCTGTGGAAAACGGACCATGCGCCACGAAAATCGCGCGCATCGCTGGCTCGTCGTTGTCGTATCCATGGTCCTTTATAACCCCGACACGTTAGCACACGTATAACCTATTGCTTCAAGTAAAGCAACGGGATCACGAATAATGGGGGAAGAGAACACGACAAGCCTAGAAATAAAAAAGGGAAATGGAATCCAGACGCACCCCAAAACTCGGTCCACTCTCTCCAAGTTCCTTGGTCGTCAACGCATATCCAAGTCGCGGCACGATCCAAATCGGGGCAATCCGCTGGCTAGCAGAGAAGTGGTATCGTTCTGGCATGGGTACCGCCGCGTTCTCACCATCACTCCCTATAGATACCCACAGTGAAGATCAAGTAACAGAACGCATCTACTCATCAGCTGCCCCATCCACGCACCAATGCACCCCAATGAAAAACTCTCACCTAAGCCTGATTTGCCGGTGTAGGTCGCGGTCACAAATACATCAAATTTCCCAATATATCGCGGATCCTTCGCTGCCCGCATCAACTTGCTCAGTACCGCTCCTTGATCTGTACCAGCTCGGAACCGCAAGCCCATATTGGGCCATCCATCTGCGTGAGTGACCGCTTCCCACGTTGGTTCCTCATCGCCATATGAGCCTGTCATTCAACCAATTTCAGAATAGCGCCTGGTTCATAGGGGACGCAGAGAAGTGCGAGTACCAAGCATGCTCTCATCATCCACCAATATCCACTCCGTAACCCTCGTATCTGCCATACCATGGTCGCTTACGAATATAACGTCCGCAATATTAGATAAATTCCGGCCGAAAACCTCGTGGTGTAATGAGTGTGCAAATCTGTCGACAGAGCGGAGGGTTTCCTAGATTCGCAATTGCGTGAGGGGCCGAGAGAATCGTTTGCAAGTTGCACGAGTGAATGCAGGGGCGGAACAGGGACATACATTGACTTCTTTGGACATTGGCCCGTGGGCATGTCCTGCTTGGTCAAGTGAGGGTTCATATGCTGGTGTTGGGAGCCATACCAGGACGGCGTGTCGTGATGACGCGAGGTCAGCAGGGAGTGGTGTTGAAAATGGGACAGCGTCAGACTCTCGAGTCAATAGACCGAAAACAGCGTCAAAACTCACCCATGATCAAATTGGGGCGGCCATCCACGTCCATGTCTACCCACTTAAAGATCTGATCGAGTTTCTCCTCTAATGGAACCTTGTTTCTCCAGGGTACATGGTAGGTTGGGGAAAAACCAGACGAAGTGACGGGTGGACCTGGCCACATGAGGTTCGCGGTTTTCAGCCCGGCCTGCTCGGCAGTTTCCCACATCTAATGAGTTTATATGTTTGCATAAATGCATTCCTTGACGTCGAGCGTCAGAGGGGAACACACCGGTTCACCAAGCCACCATGACGCGTTAAATGATGCTTCTGGATGGTTGTACATAAACATAGAGTTCGAAACGGGATCCCAGAATGACTGCGCAACACGTTGGATGAGGTGTGCAGCATTAGAGACCGGTGCGTACGTTTGCGACTATCCCATGAGATTCGGGGTAAAGTCCCGTCCTACATGAACACAAGGTTAGGAGCGTCAAAACATCGTTGAGGATACATACATGAGCGACCAGTGATTACTTCTCAGCAATCGAATCAACACCTTTTGTTTCCACCGGATAAAACGATCGCAAAACTTACGGAAAAGTCAGAGTCTGGGTGGTATGGAATGAGTGGTGTAAAGTAAACAAACGACTCTGAACGGAACGCACGGGGAAGACAGGTTTCATATATTCCGCGCGTATTCCCTGCTTGCTAATGTCCAGTAGGTGAGGCGTTAGGCCTCTATCTAAGTAGTCGGCCCTACACGGCCGTCGTGCTCGACTATTAGGGTTGAGCATGGAGGGTACGAGCATCCTCACCGCAATCCATCTATCGAAACGAGTATGACAGTGCGGTTAAATTCATGTGTTCCGTTCCACAGGTAGCACCCCCTCGGGCTACCCCTCGACGCATTCGTTTGGCTGGAGAGGTAGGAGAACCCGCCAAAAAGCAGCTCCAACACAGTGAAAGAGACGAGTGTGAGCTTCTTCCACCTGCGTTGACTAGACTCAGCCCCTTTCTTGACTTGTTCTTCGACATCACCATCGACATTCTCAAGCAGAAGACGTGTTTCTTGGTCGTCGTCGGTGGTCGACGTGTCGTGCATGTCGGAGAACCTGCCACTGGGCGGGTCCCACTGAGTGGTGGGCCTATATAGTATGTGTGGCTGTGCTTCCCAAATTCATTCCCCTCATGTCCTACTGCTTGCCCTGGCCGTTGCTTGCACTTGTCGCGCTCATCCGACTCCCATTTGACTATGTACAACGGCAGCTTACTTATTTCTTGCTTTCAATCGTTGCTGCGGGGCCGGTACCGAGACACATAGCCTTCGAGATGGACGGCAACCGCAGGTACGCCAGGAGCTTGGGCAAGGAGGGCAAGCAAGGTCACGGAGACGGCTTTCGAACACTGTTGAGGGTCGGTGGACCCCATTCTTGTATTGACTTTTCCTAAATTATCTTAAAGGTCCTCGAACTTTGCCTACGTCTTCGCATTCGCTGTGTTACTGTGTATGCGTTTGCTATCGACAACTTCAACCGCCCAAAAGAAGAGGTCGACGCTCTTATGGAGATGGCCGAGACGAGACTCGTTGAGATTGCGGAGAAGGGGTACGTCGTGTGCTCGTTTGTTTTTGTGCCGTCTTACCAAGACTTGTCGGTCTGGGTGTCCCTAGGCACTTGCTGGACCGGTATGGCGTTCGCCTCAACGTCCTCGGAAAGCGCTCCTTACTCCCTCCGAACGTGCAAGTTGCCATAGAGAAAGCAGAGTATATGACGCGTCACAACAATGCGTGCGTGTGCATATGCACCTGCGTTCAGCATTCATGTGCTCAATCTCCTTTGTCTTGCGACGAACAGTGCCGTCCTGAATGTCTGTGCGCCGTATTCTTCCAAGCACGAAATCACGACTGCTGTGGAGAGTGCGGTACGAGAGGGCCTAGAGAGCGGGGACACGGACGGAAGGTGCATATTATTCCTTTGATTCCTGTCCTTTCTGCGGGTGGTGCTCTCGCTTTATGCTCTTGGTTTCGGCCTTTCATTTTACACGCGTAACGCGTACACGCCTTCCTCATGCGCTTACTCTTATCTTCAGCAGAATCACCGAAGGCACCATCGAGGCCCAACTCTTCACCAGTCTTGTGGGCAGTCCGCCCCTCGACGTGTTTGTCCGTACCAGCGGCGTGAAACGGTTAAGTGCTTTCCTGACGTGGCAGGTACGCGTACCGCCTTTCAGTCATCCATGCGCCTCCCTCACTCCGATGCTGACTGTCGTCATCCTATGCTCCAATGCCATCTGCTCTCCGTTATATCAATCCTTCCGTGAAGTGTAACGAAAACACACAAATCCATATGGTCGACACGTATTGGCCTGATTTCGGCCTCCGTGACTTTATAGCTATCCTTCTGCAATACCAACGCAAGGTCTGGAGGGAGCAGGATGCCTGCCGTCCTATGTAATGAGTGGCTGCACAACGCGCATCCTTAGGTTGGGCTATATGCAGTTCAGATTTAAGATCTAGCGTCGATGAACTCTCAATGAGTTTATGTTAGTCTACAGTATTGTGCGTTCTACACCGAGACTGTTAGAGTATGATGGAACTAATGACAGACTTTCCTGAGTGATCCAAAGTGTGTGCCAATCCTATGATGGGCACATGTGTTCTCATAGCACCAACGCTACCACGATGTCCTTCAACCCACGCATATTCGACTTCGAATCCAATCCCCCAAGCTCGAGACGGAATCAGACGTTGAGCTGCATTGAAGAATTCGAAACACGCTCGACGCAGACCCTTCCAAAACACTAGGTGCATTCACTGACAAGACAGAGTCCCTAACTATTATCATACCTAGAGGTCACCCCTCTTGCCCTATTTCATACTCCCCGCAGTTACTGTATCGCCCATCGCAATTGCCACCACTGCGGATACAAACATTCGCCACACCCTGGATCGTCAATCATTCAAGTATTTTCATTGTTCATCTCTTCTCAGAGATCCCTCTACTTGCACACAACCGTCTCAAAGCCCTTCATCTCAAGGATAATAAGCTATTGCTAGGCCCTGAGGCTGGAATACAGATTGCAAACGCACTTCGCAAATCCGCAAGGTTAACAAAAATGGAAGGAAAGGTATCAAGTGGTCGAGATTGGAACATGGACGGTCAGTACGCGACAACCAGCAGAGAGCTGAGGAAACTCCACTTTCAGGGAAACACCTCTGACAAGAGGTTGACACATGGGGAGATATATTGGTGAGCTCGATCGCCTTTAGAGTGCTCAACTTGTCAGACTGCGTGCTATCGCACGACTCGATGGAAAGGTCCACGCCTTCTGCGGAAACTCCCTTCCGGAGCAAACAAGAAACTCCGAGTCGTCAAGCTGCAACTACAAAACAATGATCTGGATGCGTCCTCGGTCACAGTCCTGGCTGATGCTATTCCTACCCACCTCTGAAGCCTAGAGGATATGAATTTCCAGGCTGGAAATGCAGACGAAGATGTGGAGGAAGGCTTCTTCTTACGGAGGAGGGGGAAGAAGAAAGTGCAGCAGTGGAGGCAGCCTCGGCTGATGAACTTGCGGATTTGACGGGTAAAGTACATATACAGTGATCCCCTTGACATACCACAATGTTGCAATAGATAGATGGTAATGTAGAGGGGACATAGTTACCAGTTATTATCTAATCAGAAGAGTACGTTGAAGACTCACTGTTACTCTTGCCGCACCTTGCACACTACCCACCTGCCAACCACCCCCTCCCTCCTTCGAATATGACCATCCCGCTCTCTCTCCCTTATCCAATCATCGAATGTGATCTTTCCCAACCCCAAGCTTACACGTTCCTCCATCCCCTCCAAAGAAGCACCTTCAACACTTTCCAATGCCAAATACCGTTCCAACCACCTTTTCAGCTCGTCCTCCTCTGACATCTCCCGATATGCACTTCGAAATACGACCCACGCGTGGTCTCGTGCTTTAGCGCGGAGACGGGACAGGAGCACACGGAGAGCTGCTTGCGGTAGATCTGGTTTGTGTTGGGAAGGTGAAATATGCTCACTCAGGGCTGCCTTGCGCAGGTGAGAGTTGGAAACGGACGTCGAGTGGGAGTCCAAGTTGGAGTCCGGTTTAGAGTCCGCCAACCTCAATTTCGGGTCCAAATTCGAATCCACACCCTTCACGTCCCCTACCGATGTCACAGATTCGAGGACGCCACTCCCCTTCGTTAGGTCCTCAAATTCGACAAAATCGCATCCCCTAAGACACCGCGCCACTGCTCTTATCCATCCATAAGTATCTGATTTTCTGTCTAATATGCACTCCGGGATGCTTTGCAGAGCATCAAAGTAAGCTCGTTGAGAGGGGTATGTGAGAATGAGGGTATGAAGGAGCATTAGTATCGCTGTAAGTGACGCGGAGGGCCGAGATGGTGACCGAGATCTAGGTGGAGAAGAACGCGAGGACGAGAACGTGGGTGATATTTGAGTGGAGGCGGAGGATAGAGCCGGCGACACGGGCGGGAGTGAGGACGAAAGCTGGGACGACTGGAGGGGTTGAAGAACGGCGGTGTACATTCCCGGAACGAGTCGCGAAAGGATGGACGTCGTATCCAATATACCCACCGACGACTCAAACATGATTGATAAATAAAGTGACGTTTCGTACACTGCAATCAAATGGGTGATGTCCATTTCAGAAATGGTACGGGATGGAAAGAATGGATGGAATGTTACCCATCGATGGGACGGACCTTGCAATGAAAAGTGGTCGTTGCGGCCTGAGGATAAGAGTCCTTCGCGAAGTTTACCTACAGACACAAATTATGCGGAATAAGGACGAGGATAAGCACCGAGCACATGAAAAGCCTCCCCACCAAGGGCGCGAGTGCGAAAGGACGTACGAAAAAGAATGAGAACATTTGTCTGACTCTCTACACACTTTCTCTTCGCGAACTCGTTCTGGCACACTGGTTGGCTCAGGTACTCTTTCCAAAACGCGGTCAGCTATAATCCGGAGGCGATCCTAATCAGCTCCATCCTCATACTACCACGCCTAAAGTAAATACCTTCCCATGGATGAACTCCCAGTATGCTTCCTGCGTGCGAAAGTCCTTCAACCTACAGCTCATATCTGTCGGTAACTCCACCATATATAACTCACATCGCACTCACGAGTCACCATCTTTGTCTATTCCACTACTGCGGCTGACAGAAGGGATGTAGTCCATTTGATTTACCTGACGAGACAAAGTGGGGCTCTTCCGAGGTGGGTGCCACCCATCCTCGCGTCCACGAGCCCGACCACGCAGTGGGGGATTGCGAGCGTTCTTCGAGTCAAAGTGAGCAGGTACATGGGCCTGCCCACAGGCGCGTTGACCTCGTCCTGCTTGCATTGACTGCGTCCGATATCTGGGAAATAGGATGCACAGGACACGGTCACCTCGTGGAGGTTTACTCACGTGATAGCACCGTCATCGGGCTCGATCGATAACCCTCCTCTTTGCCACGATTGTCTCCCATCCTCGCCTCGGGTCTCTCACTGATGGCCAACAGAGTGTCCACCTTGGCTCCTCCCAAGCCGGCACAGGCTTGGAAGAGCCTGTCAAATGGCGTCAGCTATGCATCTGGGCCACCCCTCACATTCGCATTCGTCTGTGCACGTCATAATACGGTCGTTCAATCTTTTGCTACTTTCACTATGCCGACTATAACACAGATAAGCAATCTTACCCACGACCACCTCTCTTGTATTAGAATCTAACGGGCTCTATCATGTGCCAACAAACCGGGTGGAGTGTTGAAAGTGGACCTAAACTTGTACACTGATACAAGTGTGGGCCTCTCTGATGCAGGCACATGCGGGAATGTGTGCTCCGTCTGCGGCATGACCTGATAGCCTCTTCCAAGTCAGCTAACGCCGGTGCGGCCTTGGAGGGGTCCATCAGGTTCTGTCGGTTGGATGCTGCATCCTACGTGTTTGTATGTACTAGAACCCCAGCACTTTGTTGGTGTTTTCGAGTCGCATCCTGCATGCCTGACCAGACCAATCATGCAATATGACCCCACGACACACTTAATGGTGTCTTGTAACTCCACCAACATACCCACGCAGACCTAATGTGTTTTCTTTTGTATTCACTGTGATGCTAACACAACGGTTACAGTCCCGGCGACTTCGTGTCCTTGCACTGGATGTACGTCCCAATCCACCCTTGGGTACCTGGGTCCTGCATGAACTGCCATCTTACATACCACTCCAGATTCTGACACCTTAGTGCCAAATCGTCGTATCAAGATCTGGGTGTCCAAAACTTGGATGACCCAAGGCGAGGACGTGGCATACTTCCATGCACCAAGTACTATAGCTACTCGAAAGCCGAAGTGTTTACTCCGTGTCTTTAACCATTCGCTTGCTCAGCCCCAATTCTGGTGGCGGCAGATACCCTTCATGTATCCATCCCCATCAATCCGCATCCCTATCTGTCAAGGCGTCATCCCTGCCAAACCTCTCCTTCCACTCCTTGATACCACCTCTCATCACAAACGCCTCCGACTTTGTATCACCCTTGTCATTCAAATAATCTTGGTACCTGCACCGTATTCATTTATGTCCACATGTAAGAATGGAAACGTCGGGATGTATTGGTGGCGAGAGAACCGCACCATCTTGCACACCTCGGCCCTCTTCCATGTGAGCTTCCACAGTAAAATATGACCTGTTTTTTCTCTCCAAACCTCTCGTGGAAACTCTGAAGATCGTCATAGAACGTCTGAGCAGGACACTGTACACTTCCTCGCACGTGACCGCCCTGTCCGCACATCAGGGCTTCAAAAATCCAAAATACACCAAATCATGAGAAAAGAAAAGAGGCGTACCGCATGGTCTTTCCTCCTGACGTCGACCACGACATAGTCACCTCGTTCTCCACTTCCGCTCCCCACCATCTTGGCCACGTCGCTACAATCCAGGTATGGGACTTCGGATACTGGTACTGGAAATGCGAGCCACCAGTCTCTTAGAGCTGATTCGAGGGGAACATTTCCGTCTTCTTCCCTACGAGTTGGTTTCACCACATGGAAGCGATAGGATGATTTAGTATTCGCTTTCATGGACGTGAGCACAGATCCAGGGCTCTAGAGCAAACGCTGAGTGCTCACCTCCAATGTTGGTAGCTGTGGAGAGGTCTAGCCACGATCATGCAACTACCTGTCCCACCGAAGAGCATCGGAGATACGCACCATTTACTATCACTTCCGTCTGGCTACCATGGTCATACACGGCGTCGATGACCAATTTCGAGCGCAAGTTCTCGGGTATCTGTTGTAAACCAACGCTCTTATTGAGACATGATTCTTGTATCCGAAAGGGAAAACAGTTACATCTTCGCCGAGAACGACCCGCCCTCCTGGCTTGACCACTCTCCAGATTTCGTTTCCTATTTTTTTCTCTTCCAACTGTCGTTTGGAACCAGAATGGAGGGACCACATCGATATGACTGAGTCCACGGAGTCCGACAAGACGGGTAACTCGTCCGTTTGTGAGACATGCACGAACGCGACTCCAGGTGGCTTCAAACCCTTCTCCGTAGCAGTGTGTCTAGCTTGGGCGATAGCGCCCTTGCAACATATTTAGCAGGGCTTAAGTATGTTATACCCACCAGCAAATATCCTTTCGACTTGAACCTACCAAATGCTCGTCGATGCCTATAACTTGACTCTTGTCACTCATTCTCTTCGCAATGTCAAAAACGCCAGATCCGGTGCCACATCCTAGATAGAGCACCGTTCCTCCCTGTATCTACGAATAGATAACGATCGATCATTGAAGAGTAAGTGACCTGAAACCTCGCACGTAGCGGGCTGACGGATATGTATCCACGAACCTTTGTCACAAACGCAACATCGACTGGTGTGATATAACCAACCGAATCGGCGTTGTCATTGCCTTCCCCGCCTACCGAGGCCATCATCGGGCTTGTCGCGTATCGCGACAAGGTAGTTATGTATACTGTCAGATACCAGATCGGACGGACCTCAATACGTGGTCAAGTTCCCACAAACACTGTTTCAACTGACAAAACATTGCATATACATACTTACATCTTCAAAGTCTACAAAGCATGTCGCTGACCCAACTCCGTCCACTTCACCGCCATGCTCCAAATCCCAACACTCAGAGCCACTCCTTAAACCTCATCTGATATAGTACCTTCACTACATGCACTACACACGCATACCCCGCAATAATGCCGACAAGGTACGCATAAAACTCGGGGTGCGGTGGCTTCATTTGTAATGCCGAGCTTACTTTGGGAATGTAAGGAATCGCCATGGATACACAGGCCATCCCGAAGGTGACCAGCACGACGGGGAGCGAAGCGCGGGATTGGATGAAGGGGGTTTTACCGGTTCGGAGGAACTGGATGATGAAGAGCTATCAAATATTGAGATGAGATGAGTTGGGAGACGAGACGTGTAGAAGAGACTGACCTGCGTCAATGATCCTTCCAAGAACCAGTTTGTCTGAGCGAGTGGTACCAAAGGCGAATCGGCCGTCCTGATCCCATAATAGAACCTGTTCATTTACATCCATTCACGTCAACTTCAAATCTAAATCCCAGCAGAAAGACAAATAGAACGTACCAGTTGATACAGAAGACCGTAATATCAAATGGACTAGAGAATGGGCCAAGGCAAATCATGAACCTGATAATGGAGAGCGCGCTCCAGGTTCTAGGGGTTTCTAAATACTCAGGATCGACGTTATCCCTACGTATATCCGTACAGTCAGACCATAACACGACGCGAGTACACGGATGAACGTACCATGGGATAGACCCTTGAGAGAAATCATACAACAGGTTCTGGACCAGAAGCTGCAATGGAAGCATTGGCTGGTAGGGCAACCATGCGGATGCGACTAGGTGTGGAAAAACATACACGATCAGTTATTACCGTCTCCCACCCTGTCATATCGGACGTACCCAGTACTGAAAAAACGTTCCCGAAGTTTGACGAACACGCCATTTTGATGTATTTAACGGTGTTAAGAAGCCTGGCCACACGCCACGCCCAGTCAGCCCACCGATCTCACCAAGACGAAGAAGACAGAAGGAAACATACGTGATCCGGCCCTGCACCACGCCGAGCGCCACCACACCCAAACTCTTCTCGAGTAAAATGACGTCGGCGGCTTCCTTCGCAATCTCTGTCCCTGAGTCCACAGAAATTCCAACATCTGCACCCCGAATCGCAAGCGCATCGTTGACACCATCACCCAAAAATGCGACCGCTCGGCCGCCATCTCCGGCACGTAGAGCTTTCACGACTTCAAGCTTCTGATATGGTGAAAGCTTCGCAAAAATGACAGCTCGTTCGACGGCTTCCGCAAATGCGTCCTGGTCCTTGGAGAGCTCCGCGAGCTGGGGTCCCGTCACGATCAGGTCGGCTTCGCTAATGACACCGACAGCCTCCTCATCCGCCTTCTTGGACTTCAGTATCGCATTGTGTGTGTCCAATAGGCCAAGATCGCGCGCGACTTTTCCTGCGACCGCTGGAGCATCGCCCGTAAGGATACGAACCTGGACATTGAGTTTGGATAGTTCTTTGATAGCATCCGCTGCATCTGGTTTGAGGGGATCCAAGAAGCTCACGAAACCGATGAAGACTAGATCCTCTTCGTCTATTGTGTTGATAGTCATGAACTGCTTGACCGTGGCACATTTACAAGCCACGGCAACGAGTCGTAGCCCTTCCTCGTTCAGTCTCTTCGACGTGTTGAGGATGGCGCGACGATCGTCCTCCGTTAATGTCGTATAGGCAGTGCGTTCGAGTTTGAAATCGGACAAGGATGCCGAGAACGACCGCTGTTGTTGTCGATACACAGAGGTACACCTTTCCAGTACTTCCTCAACGGCGCCTTTCGTGATGAAGAGGCCCTCTCCGTCTGTGGATAGGCGGGACACAAGAATCGAGAGAAGTCGACGCGTGGAGTCAAAGGGAACCTCGCCGTGCTTTTGCCAGTTGTCTTGATGACCGTCTCCAGCGACAGGCCCTTTTTCGCTCGCGTGCATATAGTCTACGATAGCACGGTCTATCGGACTGCGGGTTCCGGTCTGCAAGACGGAGTTTATGTATGCGAGCCTGATAGGAAGCCCTGAGTCTTCGCCACTGTCAGTAACGGACTTGGAGACGCTAACTAAGTCGACTGTCAATGTTCCAGTTTTGTCTGAGCATAGAACCTTGACGGCGCCCAAATTCTGGATGGCATCGAAGCGCTTGACGATGACGTTCTTCCTAGCGATGCGGACTGCAGAAAGAGCAAGATTCGATGTCTTCCCGACATGGCTTAGTGTACGCGAAACGGTGATGAACGTAGACGTACCACAATCATGGGGAGCATCTCGGGGGTAATACCGACTGCAATGGCGATGGCGAACATGATAGCACCCTTCCAATCATGGCTAACAGCTCCCTGCACTATGAATACGATGGGCGCCATGACCTAAGAACGCATCGGTGCTCTGTCATCACTGTCCAAGAGAGTGCTATCCGGCCCACTCACAGCCATGAAAGCCATTAAGACATAGCTGACTTTTCTAATTCCGACTTGGATTGCATTCTCCGGTCTCTTTCTATTCAGTTCTTCAGCGATACCGGCCATATACGTATCCTTCCCGGTCGAGATAACGATGGCACGTCCGTTCCCGGCAGATGCAGATGTTCCGGACAAGCACACGTTGTCGTTATTCAAGAGGTGGAACGCATCTGACTCAGATGCAGCGACTAGACGAATCGTCTTATCGATCGGCATCAATTCGCCCGTCAGGGAGGCCTGTGCGATGGCCAAGGCCTCCGAGGAAATGAGAACGCAGTCTCCAGGGAAAACGTCACCGCCTGCAGTACACCGTTAGCAAGCCCGTCGGTGAAAAATAGAGCCAAGACTGACTAGTTACAGCGATCACATCGCCGGGCACGATAAGCTTCTGGTCGACCTCCAACTCTTGTGAGATTCCATTAACGCGCCGAACAACGCGAACTCTAGTGACGATTGATCTAACCAATTTGAGGGCCTGGACCATGGACTTCATTTCCTGCCAGTACCGCAGACCAGTCGAAGCGACGACCATGACCATCATGACGACAAACATAGCCACATCTTGGGTGGCAATATTAACACACGCCAGGACGGTCAACAGTACATTGAACGGGTTCCACAGGGCAGTCCACAGGGTGGACAGCGCAGCCAAGGGGCGTTCTGCCACGGGGATATTCTGACCATGCTGCTTGAGAATTTCTGCAGCAGCTTCTTCGGTCAATCCAAGGGGACTCCAAGTTGGTTCGAGGCTACCATGCAGGGTTAACTTTCAGTCTAATCGAGACGTCATCTACCTTCAAGTGTAAAACTCACGCAAAGATCTCGGAAACAGGTATTTGAGCGAACCGAGCCAATCTGGAGGTCACGAGCTGTTCGCGTGTCACGTGGTCTGCCGTCGGGGATATGTTCGGCGGGCGGCGGAAGGAAAGGAGGCGGGATGTAAAAATAGTATTGACGAACGTCATCGTTGTAATACCTTATTTCCATATAAATAAATAATTAGAGAAACGTGCCAAAAAAGATCTTTCCGATCGGAGCTACCTCTTTTTTAAATTTTTTCTGGAGAGAAGGCGTTCAAGGGTGGGTTACCTGAGGCACTGTGCAGACTAGGGAAAACGAGAGCATCGTATCAGCCGTCGTGCAACGGGGCCAACGGTGAGGAGAGGGGACGAACAAAGGCGGAGGTATAGGCGTACAAAAACTCCCATCTGTTGGAAAGCGTCGAACTGAGGAGAAACGAGAGGAGAGAAAACAAGGCAAGATTATATGCAAGCCGTGAAAAATTTTACAGCTCCGACCGGACGTGCGGCGTCAGGAGGATACCGGACAATGCTGGAAGCGAGGCACCCAGGGAGTCCATGCTGTTCGTCATCTGGGCATATTCGCCATTGGCTACTTCGATTAGGCCGACTGTTAATGGCTCGTAAATGGGACGTCCGCATGTGCCAACGACACACGGGGTTCACGTAGAGTCCGACTTGCCCTTTACGTCAGCGACAACTCGGGATCAACGGACCTCGTCTCCGTTGCGGGAAACGTCGGACCGCATGGGACTCCCGTCTATATTCAGACATCGCAGTGCAAATCTGTGCTTCGCAGAGTGCCAGTATCACAATATGTGAATGAAGAGGCCTCCCCCTCCAGCGGACATGACACAAGATAAGAGCTGTTTCAGGGACCGGAAGGCGCTGATTGGCTGGCAGGGAGGGTGGCTCTATTCAAAAGCCGATGCCCTCAACCACACCCTGAGAATGTCACTAAGTTTCACCCCTTGAAGGTGTAACTCGGGTGTTATTATTCTTGACAAGATCCTCCTTAAAGGGCTTAAAGTGATCTGGTCGGAACGAGGTCGGCCAACATGGCTACCCGGAGGTTAATTAACTTGCCAACCGCTCGACAGCCACTGATGACACCCGTTTTAAATTGAGTCAAGTCATGCACATTGTTTAGTTATACCGCTCCTACAACTTCTCTTCTGAACGCTCTCAGATCTCGCCACCGCCTTTCTTATCCGCGTCGTTTACCTGCTCGGCCCCTTGAGGAGTACAACTTTGGTGGTCCTCATCCTTGATTGTTGCAGGCGTTGCCTCTACGCCAGTTGGGGCTTCGGTATCAGCATCCGGCCCTGACACGGTCAGAACCCTCTCCAGATCCTTCGTAACGCTGTCTATCTCGCTCTCTATCCTCTCCGCTTCGTCGAGTTCACCAGCCGCCTCCGCCACCTCGACGTTTCCTGCTGTCTCTGCCCACGCCTTGTCAAGCTCTTCCTCCCATCCCAGCTCGCGACACAATGCCCTCACGATCTCGTCACACTTCCCAGTAAATACCAGGTCGTCCGCCTTATCAAAATCACCTACTTCGACCAGATTGATGAGCACTCGTGGACAGTCTTCTGGAACGAAGTAGACAAGTGAGGCGAACGGATACACCGTTAATGACGTGCCGATGACAATCAGTAGGTCCGCTTCTTGGAGCGATGGAATCGAGGCGTGAAATTTATCCGGTAGCTATGTCACCAAAATCAACCCGTGTTGGGCGTCGGGGGCAGAAAACAATGATGATTTGGAACGGTATGGAACACGATGAAATGGAACGCACGGATTCCCCGAAGAACACGATATCTGGCTTAGCCAACCCTCCACACCCCTCGCACCTTGGGATCTCTTCTTCCCTAATGGCCTTTCTCATCTTCTCATCCTCATAAGGCGTCTTGCAATCTATACAGCGCTGCGTTGCGAAGCTTCCGTGGGCTTCTACGATCTTATCTGCTGGGACACCCGCCTTCCGTTCGAGCGTATCGATGTTTTGGGTGAAACATGTGTGTAGAAGCCCTCGAGAATGGAGTAACCTGATGAAGGAGTGGGTCAGGGTCGGTCGGTACCGTTCCGGGTAGATCTCTTTGGCTAGGGTGTAGACTTTGTGGTTGGATACGGCAGTGGGTGGTGGCAGCGAAGCACAGTGAATCACAATCGGATGTCAGACGTTGAGTGGATGGACAGGTTTGAACTGCGCACAGGGAACGGGGTTATTGCGGAAGAAGGATATTTGGAAGACTGCTTCTGGGTATGGAAGGTTCAACCGGGCAAGGTTAGCCTGCAAAGTATAGGCGGGGTTATCGTATAAACGTGATGCAGCACAGATATTGCAAGTTTGACCGCTCACATATAGACCTGTCGCATGTTTGAATATCCGCAGGGGGTGTGGTTCCGGAGGAGGTGCTCACCAGTCTTTGGAGAACGAAAGTCTGGGATGCCAGCTGCCGTACTGATGCCTACGGGAGTCGATCCTCGTTCAAGTCAAGGAGGGTCAAAGAGGCGTGCGTCTCACCTGCTCCTAGCTAACAATCGAGATTCGTTAAGGCCACGTACCATATGTATGGACGGCGATGTGACATTACCATGAGGAAGACGTTCCGACACTGGTCGGATTTCATGTAGTTAGCGAGTGCTTTGAGGTCGTTCCCACGTAAACGTTTCCTCTGACTGTCAGACGTAGATGTGTGGTTGAAGCACATCGGGATGGAGTAAGGTCGTGCAAGACCCTAGGCCTCACCTCAATGCGCTATCTTATCTATTACGTGAGAACGGAGGAGTACGTGAATGCGCCATCATGGTAGACAGCACACATACATCACTCGGAACGTCAAGATCCGTCATCACATCTGCTCTGCCTCACGCAACAGACGGATAGGGAGCAAATATAAAATATATCTGAAAGATAAACACATTTAGCCTTAAGTAGCCAGTACGCGAGCAAGATGTCGTGACCAGGACAGCGTTGCGAGACGTCAAGGGACAGCATAACCAACCAAAAACAAAGGAAAAGATGATAACTGGACGTAGGTGCATGACAGTTCGTTGCGCAAACTAGTATAACGTGGTGTAGGTATAAAAGTGAACAGACGAGGATGGGAAAGAATGGTTGGACTTGGTATGCTTTAACGGATGTCGATAGCAATGGATAACAGCAGCGAAGAACGGAGCAGAGTGGAATGAAAGTATGGGGTATGTATGGTGGGTCCATATCTTCAGGATGCAAGAAAGGACAGATGATGACGTATATCGTGAGAGCCGAAAATAAGAGCATGGACCAGCCAGGGCAACTGAGGTACGTCGTCCAACGAGGCAAAGCCGAGGTAGAACGAAAATTGGGGATAACTTTGATAAAAACTAGGCGACCAGGGTGCGGGACAGCCTTCTGGAGACCGTCCTGCCGGGCACGATCGCTTTGATAGCGCGTCGGACCAAAGCAGCAGTGTTCTTGCTATCGTCCTTGGACATGCGTGGTGCGGTGCCGGTTGTATTGGAGCAAGTGGTGAAGCCCAGTTCATCGATGGACGATGGACAGCACCAAACATCATCGCTGGACACGGGAGGAGGCATTTGACGCTTGCCGGTGCCGAAGACCCCGAAGGTACGAGCATGGCTCGCAGGTAACTTGCCGGTGTCTGAAGGAGTGGTATTCTGGAGTGGTCTGAAGTTGTCGGATTGGTATCCCTTGCCAACACGTTTCACACCAGTAGTGGCCATCAAAAAACGGTCGTAAACACCCTCTAAACGACGTCTTTCAGGGGAAGGTGGAACGTTCTGGCCTTCGCCGGACCCACGAGGTGGGTAGGGCTCAACGTGATAGGGCGAAGCCGTCAAGTCATCATTCAAATTGTCTGTGAATTTCGGAGATATCGGCGTTGCGACAAACATACTTCTATCGAGGACGGCAGACAGACGTGGTGCAGCCTGTTTCTGTGAAGTATCTACCACTCAAGTCAGACTCCGAAAGAAAAGGAGGAGGAAAAAAAGGTTGAAACGAGGGTGACGTATGCTCACTTGCATTGAGTTCCATCTCCAACTTGGCCACGTCTCTAATGTGTCGGTCCAGGTTCCCATGTGAACGACTCTTCTCTCTTCTCTTCGATGGAGTTCCCACACTCAACATATCATCTTCCCCGGACTTGTTCCTCTGCTCCGCGGGGGATCGTGTTGAGATCGTCGCACGGCGTTGACGTGGAGGAGTTTGACAGAGCACACTCAGCGTCGGCAAAACGGGACAAGAGGACTCGGGCGCATCAATATAAGAAAATGACATGCTCAGGTCTCCACACGCAGGTGAAAGAGGTGCGTTAGGATCGGTCGTCTCCGCAAATATTTGGTTTGCAGGAAGGTGTCGGCGGGGGAGGCGAGAGGAACGAGTGGTGTTGCTATTGTTATTGTTGCGTTGGGATTGACGAAGATGATTGTTTTGAGAAGACGAGCGGGAGACCGGTACAAGTGGGAGAGCGGTGGGCTCGGCAATACTTGTCGACGCGAAGTTTTGGCGTGTTTCTTCGACGACCTCTGTATTCCACAGCGCATCAGTTACGCCTCGCATGGAAAATAAGACCGGCCAGACTCACTCTCGACGCTTTGTATCCATAAATTCATTCTGTCCATGGCGATCTCTTCCTCAGAGCGAATGTTTTCCCAACTAAACCGCCCTTCGCCCGACCGACGAGACTCGAAATCAATCGCGATCGGCTCAGGGGTGGGACACCATGCTGGGGTCGTACGGCCGGTCAATTGAGCCAGTGTGGAAGACTTGTAGAGGCGAACTCCTTTGTCTGTATATCGGAGTGTCAATCAACCACATAGCCTCAGAAAAGCTGGAGCCACACCTATAGAAGCCTTGATGCTATGCTTTAGGCCACTCAGCGCTGACTCGCTTGTTCGGTGCATTTCAACAGGTAATCCATTGTCTGTCCCATGTCAGCATGAGTACACCCATGTAGATACACCGGAGATGGGACCTACCATCAACACTTTTCAGCACTTCTACAGATTTACGTACCCGCTGGCGGTCCTGACCGGGGGTCTTCTGATCCGGTGCAAGCGCTGACAGTGACCCATTGCAAGACGATAAAATCTGCGCGGACGCTCTCACGGCGATCGCAGCAACCTCGATTTGACCCTTCTCGGCATTCGCGGGTCCGGACCCGCCAGTCAGAGTCGAAGTGGCCAATCCAGACGTGGAAGAAATCATGGTAGTTGCCGTATGCATCGTTTGCATCGATTTCTGCCCAACAAGTTCGGGCTTATTGTGCGAATTCGACCCTGTCTTCACTACTTCATCGGGTTTTTGCACTTCTGGATTGGGTTCATGCTCCATAACAATGGCATGACCCTGTGCTTCAGCCTCGGCCTCAACCTCCGCTTCCACTTCCGAGTCCGAATCTTTGGGATCGTTGATATCGTCTGACACCGACGTCGTCACCGAATCAGAACACGATCGACTAAGGACAGTCGATGCCCTATTCATCTCCCTCAGCCGCGCTCTCTCCTTCTCCCAGTCCATCATTCGATCTTTCACGCTACCCCTTGTCACGTTCGTCCCAATAGATAAGTTGGCCAAAGCCGAAAGCGAGACAGAAACATTCGTTACATCATGGTCCTTCGGCGTTGACTTCGCTAGGGGGTGGAATGACAATTGGCAATGAGATTGGTTTTGGCTCTGATTCTGCACGCCAGGGGTGCCAAACGGTACCCTCGACTCGACCGTGTCGCCAAACACCTGCCCACGAGCAGGGATGGTGGGGGGCGTAGTGCGCATTAGATTTTCTTTATCGACATCCTTCCTCGTCACCACACCTGCTCTTACGTTCGTGTACGAAACAGCACTGCTGTCGTTCTCAACACCAATATCGTACTTCCCTTTTGCTCCCTGATCTCTAGTTCTCCCACTTTTCACTTTAGGTGGCCGTTTCGAAGCAGCACCCGCACCGACGCCATGCGCGCTCAAATCAACGTTCCGTGCGAAACCCGTCAGATCTACGAGCGCACGCGCACGCGAACGAGGGGGTCTGCCAGAGAGTTGTTTCGAAGCGGAGGTGGTGGTAGTGGTGGAAGCCGTCGGTGTGGGCGGGAACAACGCCACGTGAACGGGCGACGCGTCTCTTGTAGTCGTCACACCGCCTATGGCATGACTCGATGCCGTTGTCAGTGAGTCGCGATGGACCAAGTGCCTGTCCGGGGAATGCGACAACTGCCTGAGAGGTCTTCTCCGCTCTTGCTCTGCCGCGCCTGGTGATGCAGCTGTTGGCGGGGATGTTGTACCCAAGCCCGATCGTGGCGATGGCTGGCGCGGCCCAAGAGGTTTCCTAAGTGATGACACCGACCTGAGAGGAAGAAGTCTTGGGGACTTGGCATTCGCGGAATCGTTTGCACTACGGTTATGTGCAGTATTCTCTTTCTCCGCAGCAGGATCTTGTTGAACATTTTCATCGATCCGTTTTACGGGTTTCACGACGGGAGATCCCTGCACAGTGGACAGTTTGCGCCCCTGACCCGGTACCTGTCCTCGAGTGGTGATACCAGGAAGCGTACGAAGCCTAGGCTGAGATTTGGACCTAGAGGTCAGAAGTGCATGAGACAGCTCATGCGCACACATCGGTTCGTCAGCCGGGGCATCAACTTTGGCAAAGTCCGTAAATTCATCACTATCGCATGACGGCACCCTGGAACGCGTGGCTGACGTCGGCGTAGCAGTCCCCGCTCTCGACATGCTCCGTGAAGCCATGCGAGACTCGGGACGAGAAACGGGTCGCGAAGCGGATGCGGGCGAACGAGAGGCAGATCTAGATTCAGACCATGGAAGAGATATGTCGAGGAGACGAGTCATGGATGTATCCTTGTCCTTGTTTTTGGTTTTCTCTTTGGAGACGTCCCGCAACGCTGCCAATAAAGTGGGGGAGCGTACACGGGAACAAGCAGCTGGGTGTCCTGCCGAGGCTGACTTCTCTGGATAGCCAGTGTCAACTTCGGATCCTCATCGCGGAAAGGGCACATACTATGACCAGCCTTCGCGTTGCTCATTCCAAGGGATGGATTCTCCCAGTAACCATCGAGCAAAAGCTCGGTAGTCGTGCACCGCAAGTCCGCATTGGGAACGATCATGCGCTTCAGGAATCGTTCTATCGCTTTGGAGATAGAATAACTGCCCACCCATTTACCTCGCATCTTTGCAGCGTAAGCGTGTGACGCCTGACTCCTGCGCACAAACCAACTTACCGTTCGGTCCCAGTACCTCTCGAGGTCTTCCTTTTTCTCGAACGCTTCACCCTCTTCGTACTCAAATGGTGTGCGTCCCACCAATATTTCGAAAAAGGTTACGCCAAGAGACCAGACATCGGATTTACGCGTATCGTGGGGCATACCACGAGCACGTTCGGGAGATAGATACTATCCGAATAAGTGAACCATCGTGTATTGTACATAATCACGGAAGAAAACGCGTACTTCGGGGGTGCCATATGTCAAATTGCTATGGAAGGCCTTGGGTGATTGCACGTCATATTTTTCCGCGAACCCAAAATCGACCAGCACGGGAACATTTGCTTGGGAGAGGAGTATGTTGGCAGGTCTGTAATGCACATATCAGATGAGCATTTGGACTGTGACGGTGGCATGCATACTTGATATCATTATGAACAACGCCACGCGTATGTAGGAAATGTACTCCTGAGAGGAGAGATCGGAACCACTCTCTTGCGCGTGGTTCTGAGACTTCCACCGGAACCAGTGTAGGGAGGTATGCCCTTGACAATAAAGACGCGTTAGCGTGGGACGCATATATCAACGACATCGCGTACATGGTGATGAGTGCGTAGGATGGTGTTATGATGAACGAGTGAAAGGGAATGATAGATGGATGAGGATCATGCTTGAACGACCTAACTATCTTCATCTCGTTCCATCTATGCGTCGTTCCCGTCAATGCTGGGGTATACGTGCGTCAGGAACCAGTGACGTACAGAGAGCGCACTCTAGCAGCTGTGGTGGGCGTTTTCGAACGGTGAACCAACTTGACCGCCACTTCTATGTCTCTCTGTTTTCTAGACGAGGATTTTGGACGACAGAGCCATACGCTGCCCCAGTTGCCAAAACCGATCTTGAAGGGGGTGTTAGTGAGGGACGTTCGTACGAGAACCGAAGAAGATGAAGGTACCTCTTTAACGAAGTGAAGTCGCTCAGCGAGGAGTTGGTCAGAAAGTGAGAATACGTCGTTTGTTTCTGGGGGTGAATCCATCGTTATTGAGTACTTGAGTGGTCGTCTGGGAAGAGATACGATTTGAATGAGTTAGAGATGTGTTTTGTAGAAATACACAGCAGCCAAGAAGACAAGCCAGCGATTGAAGAGATGAGACCAGACACGAGCCAGCACTTCCGTCGTCGTCGTCCAGTTGTCTCTCCAAGCTCGAGTGCGGGGGGAGGGGATGTGATCGAACACTGAACAAATAAATGTCAATAACGCGTACAAGACAATATGAGTCACGTGGTGGGATGTCACACCCCACACGTGGATCACACGAGGCCACGGGCGACTCGCCGAGAGAGCGCGCAGCATGCTGACTATATGGCACTGACAGTCGTCTAATAGCATGGTGGTGGCGGTCATAAGATGAGGCTAATCCTTTCCTCTGAACCAGACGTAAGCATCATCGCGTGCGCGAGTCCAATCATTACATAACCGATAGGTCGGTCGCTTTCCCGCCGCTAATTTGCTTCCGTAAAAGCATGATGAAGTGACGGTGCTTATACCGTCAACGCACCGTGAATAATCGTAATAGCGTATTCCTGTTCATCGCTGCACGAGTGGCGTCGTTCCTTCGTAGCCAGCATGGCGCATCAACTCATACTGGGCTCCCCTTTCCATATCGCCGAGCTGCTTTGGATACCCCTTTCATGCTGCAATCTGGCGCTCAAGTTCCTCACAATGTCTAGTAAGTATTATAATCTGGGAGTACCTTGTCGAGTCTCCGTTCCTTCGCCGTATTCCGCCTGCCTACTGAGCACCCTGAGGTACTCAAGCGCTACCTCTCCAGTTGACAACTATAATATATAGTATACAAGTACGTCACAATCCCTTCATGCTTCATTGACCTTCTCAAAGAATTCCCTGAGAGTATCTGCAAGCACCCTTGGTAACGCCTCCACATCCCTCAGTACGACATAATACTCGAAAGGAAATGAATCGAGATAGCGTTCCATCGTCAACTCCATCTGTCCCGTTGTTGGCGACTGTCGATATGATACCTGATTGAGAGCTAAGATGGAGGACTGGGAGCCCGAGGCTGCAGAACTTGCAGTTGCGGTGGTGTTGCTGGCATCAGGCAACAAAGTGCTACTGCCTTCGTTCAGTGCATCGAGTACGATGAATACCACCAGCACTCGCATACTTCTTGCGCGTCGCAGCGCACGGCGAAGTCGTTCGTGTTCCTGACAGATTCCATCAGAAATGATGATTTCGAGTTGCCACAAGTCTTTCGTAGCACCCCGACTTCCAGCCGCTTCACGCGCAGTCTCGAGCACTCCCAGCGATCCCTCCAAAAATCCTGCGACATCCGTCCGTTGTTGTCGAAACGTTAGCGCAGACAGGACACGTCCGCCCAATACAGGCGAAGAACCCCAATCTCGAGCGCCCTCGCCGAACCCCCGTACAAGTTCCCAGCCCGCACCAAATCGCGCGACACCCACTTCTCCTGCTTCCAGTCGTCCGAGTGCCTGCGCGACGAGGACGACAGTTTGGTATGCCAAGTGTACTGCACCGCCACCGCCGCCTCTCATCGATGCTGAATCGTCGACAGCAAGTAGGACTTGATACGCTCTAGCGCTGGGCTTTACGCGGCGCAACCAGATACGGTCCTTGGTGTATTCACTAGCAACCCATGCAATTACCCGGCGCATGTTCAATCGCTTGCCTGTACGAAAATCCCCTCGCAATCTTGTTGCGAGTGTGGGGGCTAAGATCAGCCTGAGCGACTCGCACAGTGCGATAGAAAGTGGCATAATCAGGCTCGTATAGAGCGTCCACAGTTGAATATAGGCTGAGACATCGGCAGTGTCGGGGCTAGACGTGAGAGATTCAAGGGTGGCTCGAACGACCTCATTGGTCACGGATGGAAGCTCTGCTTCAGACTCGTCTTCCGTTGTTCTGGTTGAAAACTTGTCAACTGGGGCTTGTGTACTAGCACCTTGCATGGCTTTGTCACGTTCTGTATGAGCGATAGCACCTTCCAGGTCCACATCCATCTGATGGGCTGTCCTTCCAGCGTGCAAGTGCTCCATCGCTACGTCCCGAGCCTCAACTATCTCCGAAACAGGAGCGTCTATGGCAACGACTTCATGTTCCTCTGGATTTTTCTCGACAAGCGTGAGTTCCTTCAGCTTCGCGACTGGTTCCTCAGTTGAATGCCCGAGTGCTTGGATACCGTCTTCATTTTCATCGTGCTCGTACATCACTTGTTCAGCATCGTCAGATTTTGGAGCACGTTCCTGAGGGCGCGTTTGCTCAGGAGCGCTAAAGATCTCGTCGAAACGTTGCTGTATTTCCTTGAGGACATCCCCAAGCTTGCGGAGGGGATCAGACCTTGGTGCAGAAGTAGGTGCACGCTGCGCGTAGGCAGGCCCCGACCGACTGGCGTCGGAATCGGAACCCACTTCGGGGATGACTTGAGTTGGCGCAGGCTCGCTTGAGACTTGGGGTTCTGGCTGCGAGGCGGGCGCATCGGAAGACCTAAGACGGAGTCAAGACCACCCCGTTCAGTTTCCACGGAGTACGCACCTCTGCTCGGTTTCAGCTGCGGATTCCTCACCAATGGTACCTTCTTGCGCATGTGAGGATGCAGTCTCCTTTTGAGCGTGTGTAGTACTGTCTTGCAGTTGGGAACTGCGACCCGTCATGCCAGCATCCCCGTTATCACGCATCAAATCAGGTTGGGCGACCGCGTTTGCTTCCTGCTTTTCATCACCTCCATCGGTATCCATCTCGTCCATCGGTTCCTCAGTTGCATGAGGCGGTCCCCCATTCGAATATGTTTCGTCATCAGCAGTTGATGGGTTGTGACTTTCATTGATGTCCGGTTTTCTCGTATCCTCGTCCGTAGGTGTGTCTTCGTCCTCAACCTCTGCCATACTTTCGTTCATGTCAGATTCACAACCGCCTTCCTTGTCGTTGTCGAGGTTCATGTCCTCAGGAAGGTCCAGTGTGTTGGCGTCAGGAATGTATTCGTCCATCGGGGCGCCGGCTGCATTGGGGGATCCACGTTCTTCCTCCTGCATGTCTTCCTCGTCTTCTTCCTCACACTCGTCAGTCGTATTTGTCGTCTCTTTCGTCGCTTCTTCTTTCTTATTACTCTTCGCACTTTCTCTCCCTTTTGCAACGACGTTAGACTCGTCGCTGGCCTGCCCCGAACGATCCTGCTGCAACTCCTCCTGTTGGTCCTCCCCATCTTCTCCAGGTTCATCTCCCCACAACTTTTCGTCTACCTTATTAGGATCTGCTTGGTCCAGTTTGCCGAGTTGCTCGTCCGGACCCTCTGCGTCCTCGGGAGATTCTTCTTCCCCGTCTCCGTCCTCATCATCCTCTACGTCTTCCATCTCCCCTTCAAAGGGTTCGTTCATCTCAATTGCATTTTCATCGCCATTCCCTTCCCCCTTCTCCATATCGTTCCCTTCCCCTTGCAGTCCCTCAACTTGGCTTTCGTCCGTGATCTCTTTGCTCACATTCTCAGCGCCTGCACCCTCCCCGATACCAGTGCCTTCCAGCCCTTTCCCTTCCTCGCTCTTGGCGGTCTCATCTCCTTCAGTTTCGGGAGGAATACAAAACCCGCGCGTGGCTAGAGTATGCAACACTGAGCACACGACATAGTCGAGTTTAAGAAGTTCTGTAGTCCATCTCGCTTGGTTCTCAAGAAGTTCTCCTGAAAAGTCGAGGAAGTAGTGTAAGAACGGGAGCATCCGTTTCAATGCGGCTTGAAGGGGTTCGTATGGAAGCAACAGGAGGCCCGCGGAGACTTGGGAAATTCGCTCCGTGATACTAGGAAGGTCCAAGAGCGAGGTGAACACGGAAGCGTCACGAGCCCCGTTATGAATATAGTTGTCTGCGGGCTGGTCTGAGCTAGAGACCGTGGTGGTCGGACTGGATAGGTCTGGAACCTTTCCGAGCATATTTTGAACGGTAACAAGCAAGGTATTGATGAGCGTATCTATACCCGATGTAGGGTCGATATGGGGAGCGCTTATTTCGGGGAAAGAGAATGTTCCTTGATCACGGACCCACTGAGCGGTAGGTACCAGAACGTGCGCGAGATGGGGGAAAGAACTTGTCATCTCATCAAGGCGGGTGGGGAGCGACACGAGCAAGTGAGATGCCTCGACAACAGTGGTATATTCGTCTATTGAAGAAGGTCAGCTCGATTTACAACTACGCGTGTATGCAATTGAACTTACCTCCTAGCAATATCTCTCTCATGACGGATCGACCGCGCGCCAGAAGATCAGTCACGCGGTCTCTTGATGTGTGTGACAACAAGCTGAGGGCCTGACATTCATGAAGTAAAGGTGCAACGTCAGTCGTTTCTTCTGTTCGACCGAACACACGAATGGCTTCGGTAAGTTCTTCCAGTGCGCTAGCAGTCAGGCTAAGGGCAAGTCGAAGCTGCTCAACCTTTTCAAGGGACTCGATGCGCGCAAGGACCGAGGAATCAGCAATGGCCCGTAGGCGACTTGTTTGATGCTGGAGTATGGCATGGTTTGACAACACGTGGGCAAGCCTGTATCGCACAATTAGATCCACAGTGCTTGGCGGAGGAGCATAAGACATACGTAGACCTGGTTTCTAGAGCCAGAGCAAACCCTGATTCAGTCAGGCATATCCCGCGGCTCAGGTCTCGAGTGTTTATATCACTATGATGATCGAGAAGTGCCTTTCGCAAGACTGGAAGGCATCCGCGCAAGCGATCGAAGTAAACTTCGCCCCTTTCCGCAGCAATTATATTGCTGGAGGGCATTAGCGGCTGCCCTCGGATCCAAGACTCGTCTCCTAACTTGCTGGCAGTGTCGGTTTTAAGGCGATAAGCCAAACCACCGCGTTTGAGCTCCTTGAGTAGGTCGCTCCACGCCTTTCTCTTGCGCGTGAGCAGACCCTTCCTATATTTTTCACGTTGTTCTTTGTTCAACCCTTCGGGAACAGTTTGGCCGGCGAGATCTTTGGCCCTCAGGATGATGTTGATGGACAGCTGTTCGACGTCGTAGGCTGTCCGCTGCGCCAAAAACCGGCGAATGCGTCCGTCGACGTACGAATGGAACTTCCCGAAGAGTTTCACAAGGTTTCCGAGATGTGCTGACGATGGAGGAGCGGAAATCGTGGTGTTTGGTAGGAACGGGCGGGAGAACGGGTGTCCATGGATTCTGTGACACATGAGAAGTTCGGGTTGGCGGGCACCTTCCGTAGACTCGATGAGAAGCGAAGAAAGTTTTTGTGCGACAGGCTGCCGCAGAGCATCACGGAATTTGCGAATAACTTTGTACAACTGGTGATGCGTTTTGCGTGCACTCTGCTTCAGGGCTTGTACATTGACCTCTCTCCAACTAGCGAGTCTGATGAGCGTGTCAACTTCTTTCTCCAATGAGCGACGTTGATCTTCAAGGGACTGTGAAAGCTGTGGTAAATAAAGATGGAAGAATCGCCATGAGAAGTGGACAATGGGCATGACGGAGCGGAGGGCCGTCGACTGGGTAGCAGAGTTTTCCAGCATATGACCAATAAGAGTCTCAAAGCTCTTTAGAAGTTTGAGCCTAGCATGGAATTGTCCCAGCGAACTGGTTCGCATAAAATCGTCGAGGAGATAAGGCATCTGTTGGAGGTACTTGGACAAATTTCCCGAGTCCTCCCCAACAGCGTTCAGTGGCCCACGGATGAGGAGCTCGTACAGGTGGAACCAATATTCTGCCACAGCATCAACAAATAATTGACACTGCGAATCCAAGAGACTCTTCCAGGATGACAACTCCAACCGCCTCCACTCAACGATGAGATTTGTGATTGCTTGTCGATCATCGGTGAGACTGACTTCGCGGTGGGCATACATCTCCCAATCCTCGGTCTGCAGTAGGAGGTTCTCGAGCGCTGACAGCAGTTTAGCAACAGGGCTGTTGAGATCGAGAGCCAGAACAACGTCACAACGGGTCAACAGGTGCTGAAGGATCATCTGATCGGGCCACTCTCGGAGAATGGTAACAATGCGAGAACGCAATGACCTCGCTACCTTTAGCGCCTTCTTGGCCTCGAAAATGTTGGGATCGACGTAGAAATTACTTGTCTTTGTTCTTGTAGAACAGGAATTACGGATGACGCCGAGGTACTCCTGAAGGAGGCTGACTTGCAAGTGCAACGTGTCCCGGTCTAGTAAATCCGAGCACGACATAATATTGGCCTCAAGGCAGGACCGCAGAGCACTACGTCGGATTTCTTCAGAGTCATACGGATGAGTCTCGTCGATATCCATGAGTTGGAGATGCAACACCAGTAATTGGTGACGATGTTGCGCAGAGAGATGATGAGAGGCCCCTTTTGCAGCGCCGGCGGAACTACGCTCATCCAAAAGGCCATCTTCGAAAGTTGGGAACAGCTCTAGAAATTCCCTCTCCATTTCTGCTTCCTCATCAACATCGTGTGATGATGTACCGCCTCGGTACAATGATCCGAGGTCCTGTTCCTTCTTCTCGTCCCGGGTACGGTCGATGGCCCATAGACGGAACGCCTGCTCATACGACGTGAAAACGACCCCGGCTTGTGGAACCAGGCCGCCTGATCGCCTGTAGTCCGCTGCGGCAGCTATGGTGATCAAGAGGTGTTCAGCCCTAGTTACGCCACTCCCAACCGAAATGGGCGCCTGCAACAATGTTGATATACTGCGGATATGTGGGAAAGCCACCAGGGAAGCCACATAGGAGTCGTTGTCGAGGTGAGTGCCAGCAGAGCCATAGGCATGGCGCGCGAGTCGAAGGCCGAGCCTAAGCTGTGAAAACGCAAACCGAAGGATTTGTACGATATCATTGTATTCAGGGTAAAGACCGGTCAAGCGTAGCACAAATTTTGAAATCGAGTCCTGTACCACATCTTCGCGACTGAAGGTAGAGGTGCTGTTTGACTCCAATGATGCGAGTAAATCATCAATCCTAGAGTACTGGAGAACTTGCTTCACGAATTGGGATACTTCCGTCCAGAAGAAGCTCAGTCTCGATACGTTGTTCCTGTCGGGAATTCCGGTTCGTAATTGCAACAAAGCCGTTCTCTCTTGGGCGCGAACGGTGAGATGTGATATGACAGGATTTGTTTCATTTCCGACCGTTCGGCTTTCCAGATGACCATGTAAGGTAATCTGATCAGTCAAAGTTTGTATCTCTTCTTGCAAGAACTCGGTAGAACGACGGAGTATCGCGGCTGGGTCTAATGGGATGTCAGGAACGATCAATTCGAGAATGACCCGACTCAGTGCAACCCAACATCGACCCAGGCGTGCGATAGCGACCGTAAGGGGCGCCTTGGCAAAGTCGGTCGCCAACGCAGGAACCAGATGTTGTATCGCGTCTCGTAACGGCTTGAAAGGTGCACCGTCCAAGGTTGCGAGTAAGGTTTTCGTATCATCCAAACTGAACCCACTTCTGCAGCGACGTAAGGTCTGCAATTGGTGATCGTCGAAGAAGCTCGAAAAAGAAGAGGACAGCTGCGCAGCCAACATTAGACCTTTCAGGTGCACAATGTAGAGATCCTTACAATCGCCAAGCTTTGGTTGAAGAGTGCTGTCAATTGCTGGAAACGGGAACGGCACGTGTAACATTGTTGGACGACTGATTGTAAGTGCTGCTGGATGGACACTTCGTGCTGTTCGAGGGATGAAAGTGATACTCCTGTCGTTTGGCTGGGAAACGTCAAGGGTGAGTGTACTGCAGATGGCTGAGGGTTGAGGCAATGATTTACGAACCACTTCTGTAGGGTGGAGAAAAGTAATGTAGGACGGAATATGATACTCGGGCCCTCAAATGCGTCCTGATATTGTTCGGCGTTCAGCGTTTGGGTTGGCTCATGATTCCACAGTGATTCAAGCCACAGCGTAAGCAGCGTGACCACAACATTCTCAGGTACTGAAAGGCACAGCTTAGAACCGTGGATCAACAGGCATGCAAAGGGAAACTCACTTTCAGCGGCGTTTTCAAGCGTCCAGATTACATGCTGATATGGGACAAATCGCCGAAGGTCGTCATGATTTTCAAGGGCTATCTGTATGAGTCGTGCAAAGGCCACCGAGGAGATCTGACCAGATGATTATTAGGTTTATACAGATGCCCTAGAATGCGCACCTTACCTTCGGGTCGTGCCCTCTCATTTCACAGATAGCCTGTAACTCCACCAAGAGAGACACGGAGTTGCTGACGGCTGACTCGGGACTTAGTTCCGCCTTTCGAAAGCCGTCGGAGAGGTACTACGTAGCAAGCGAGTTAATCGTTGAGAGATAGTAGTCCCGTTCAAGCGGACCCACACTTTTAATCTGGTTGAACACGTTCATATATTCAAAACCATGGATGAGACTGCTTGGCAGCGTTGCAAGCGCAAGTGTCTGAAAACGCTCGCGAGGGGATGCTGTGGGCTCTTTCAAAAAGCGAAGTCACGTCAAAAATATGATCTGACTTACTCTTCAGCCTTTCGTATCCTCGTATCTGCAAGTCATATTCCAACTGGTGAATTGTAAGTGGGCCAAGTTCTATCATCCTGTCGTTGCGCAGTTCTGACCAAATAGCCATTAGTCCGAGACCAGATGATGACGATATGGCTGTATCAAAAATAGTGGACGCAGAGGCGACACGATCATAGGTATGAGGGTGGTTTTCTAGAACTGTAGAGATGGACCTTGCCAGAACTTGCGCAGTGGAGTAGTCGAAAACATCCCCTGTCAGGACACGACGTAGCCGTCGTGCGAGCCCAAGGAGTTTCACGGAAATACTAAAATCCTCCTTGGGGGTAATGAGTAATGCATGACTAAGATCACCACGAGACACCTACGATCTGAAAGGTGCCTGTGCCACAGATGAAGCTTTCGCACAAGCTCTTGCTAGCAGCCTGAACTTCAACAAGGATTGCTTGAATGCTTTCCGTCACAACTGTCGGGAGACTGGAACCGGTTGGTGTTATCTGTTCGCCTCTCTCAACCTTATCTACAACCAAAGCTGCGAAAAAATCCAGGATTTGAAGTCTCAAAAGGTGAGCTTGCTGATATTCCATGCACCGAGAACACGGCGGGCAGACCGTGAAATCATCCAATGGCTACATTTCATAAGCCTATTGAGTACATAGCGATTGGATACGGGGGTACACCCGCGTAACATGCGAAGACTAACCAGTACGTCCACCAACTGTCGAGCGACACCTGTAATAGGTTCCTTCCATAAACGAGTTAGCGCGGTGGTAATATCCAATAGGAAAGGATCTCCGAATATTGTCGAGATGGCGCTAGCGGAAGGCATCGTACAGAGAAGGTGACGCAAGAGAGGCAGTACTGATCGAGGGAGTGCCCTCATGACGAACGGGACGATGGTGAATAAAGGAGATGTAACGTCCGTAGTGATAACCGGTGCAAGTGTTGCGAGCATTGATGATATGCGATCGTTGGTCATATTGGCGGACGCGATGGCAGTGGAGAGTTCATCACCTTGATTAAGGAGGATCCCTCTTCGTCTCCCCTCGAAGTCTACGTGTGACGATACCACGCCATTGGGAAGTCGGTGATAGGCCGAGACCCGGTATTGATCCTCTCGAGTAAAGGGGGGTACTAACGAGACCTCAAGGCCGCGGTTGCGCATAGCTCTCGACAATTCTCCGTATTGTGGGTCGACCGTCATGAATAACCGGAAGTTCGGGTGGGGCTTCAAGATTTCAACTTCTCCGCGTGATAGACCTCTCTCGGTGAGTACAAGAACACCATTTGGCTCACATAACGAATTCAATCGATCGAGTACGGAGGGATTGCAGGTATTGGCAGCGTCCAGAACTAACCAATGGCCTTTCTTCATTGCTTGGATCAGCGGTCCATCAACCCACTCAAAACGACCAGCTGCGACCTCCGCTTGTGAAAGTTCAAGAACAGCTAAATGCAGACGCTGCCAACGGGGCTTGAAATCGGGGCCATTGGACTCCAGCATCGACAGTTCTGCTAGAAGCTGGGAGGCTGCCTGTAATACGGTTATCCTAGTCTTGGGTGAAGAGGACATCTCGTTTCGCAAAGTCGCTTGTCCTGGGTACCGATGCTTGACACCAGGGATCGAACGCATGATATCCTCGGTTAATTCCAAGATCCGCGTCACAATGGATGTCATTTTAGCAGACTGGTCAACTTGTTCAAAACCACCCAAGATGTCTGAGGTGTCGGTGGCGCCTGTTACGCTGACTTCGTCGAGATGATTCCCTGATAGATCAGCCAAGGTTCGAATAAGACTGGTCTTACCAATGTCACGCTGCCCAGTGACTATGACCGGCCACGATCTCGCGATGCAGGCCCAAATAGTCTCAAGAGCCGCAGAGTGCGCCTGCAAAAAATCAGTGGGGCGGAATTGTTGAACGACATTGCCTCGCGAAGCACTGAAATGTCCAATCTGAACATGCGAGAAGGAAATAATTGGAGGCGGGATGTATGTATCCAATAGCTCCGAAGTGGGTGTCGGAAAGACCTGATTGAATATTGCTTGTGCTTTTCTGCGGTCCTCGACGTCTCTGAACCTGGAGAGGTAGATAGTCCGAAGGAAGTGCCGAGGATGATCAGAGATGCCAGACGCGCGGAGGAGTTCAACCCAGCGTATGATGTCACGGAGGTTGAACTCCCACGGGCTTCCTTCGCGACCGAACAAGCGCTGTTGTACAACTGCGCGACTGAGGAGCGTATTGAACGTTATCATACCCTGCAGAAGCTGATCATCGAAACCGCTGAGTTGTTCCCGACAAATAATGAACAGGTCCTCTGGGGTGAGTTCTTTAACGTAAACTTTCGTGAAACGATCGAGGAAAGATTTCGGGAGCCCTTTGCGTCCACCGCCTTGGTGGAGTGGATTTTGAGCGGCGAACACGCGGAAGGAAGGATGACGAACGAAAGTCCGGCCAAGTTCAGGGACGAAGACGGTGCCTCTGTGATCGAGAATAGCGTTCAAGCCTTCCAGAACGGTTTGAGGAGCCAGGTTCATTTCATCGAGGAGGACCCAGTGACCCTCTTGCATGGCTCTCAGAAACTCGGCATCTTTCCACACGAATTCCCCCGGTGCACCACTCTCCGCGGGAAGGTCAGAGCCAAACAGATCAATCAAATCCGTCTGATCAGAAAGGTTGATGCGGCACAACCTGTATCCAGCAAGCTTTGCAAGCGCCGCAACAAGGGATGTTTTTCCGACGCCAGGACTTCCCTCCAGCAAAATCGGCTTTTCGAGCTGGCATGCCCTCGCAACTCGTATGACGTTCTCCCGAGTTGTAGGAGCGTTGAGATTGAACCCATCTATGCTGACGACTTCCGGACCCCTGGGGATTGCAAACTGGCCAAATTGCATATACAACGAAGGATCATAGGTAAAGGATGGATTCTCCACGTAAGGCACAAGCTCGTCCAATTTGCAAGCACTCTCATTTCTGAGGTTTTGCAGAGACTCCGGAGAATATGTTACAGTCTGTGACAACGAGCCCAAACCATCTAAGAATGTCATATACGCCGCATGATGCTTTCCCGAGACCAAATCAACACTAATAAAGGAGGGAATGGTCAGGAGACTTACGAAAATCTCGTTCACATGTATGGCATCTTCTAGTCGTGTGAAGACGGCGTTCGAAAATGCAACCCAGGCCTAGGAGAATCATCAGTACGCCCTCGAAAGTAACCAAACCTCGCACTCACCAGTATGTCCCGTAGTGTACAGACAGTATTATCGTCTAATCGTGCACGCAACCAGTGACAAAATGCCAGAAGCGGTGCAGTGAATGGCCTCAACTTTTCGTGCCTCCAGGAGTTGTTGATGATAATAGTGAGATCCTGCGGGTTGTCTACAGGCGGCACCCAGATCTCCGTGAATCGATTTCGTAGGGCGGGAGACAGCTCTTTCTTCCCGTAATCTCCTCCAGGATTCATCGTCGCAAGAAGTTTGAATGTTTCTGCAGCATGTATGACCGGGTATTCGCCGCCAATCCCTCCACGTTCCGCGAGTACGATAGTCCTTTCAGGTTCCAAAACGCTATTGAGGCGCTCTAACACTGAATCATCCGCCAGGGATATCTCATCGAGAAGGAATACGTCTCCTTCACGCATGGCTCGTAGAAGAGGACCATCATCCCACTGGAACAGGGCTTGCGACTTCAACAGAGTGCTACGTAATTCCAGCAGGGAAGTTCGCAACGAATCCTCGATGTCTGTCTGAAGTACTTCATCCGCTCTTGCGAGCAAGCCCTGAGCATCTGACGGTACCTCCAGGAGGCCTGCGCGGCCGAGTACTGATACAGCGTCTTGGAAAGTACGGGGATCCAGGGAGAAACGACTTCGAGCCGGTCGTAACCCACCGATCGCGTCCGCAGTTTCCGTATTCTGGTGACAACTGAGGGTATGCAAATGCTTGGATATCACCTCCGCATAAAGTTGGCAAACAGAGGTTTTGCCAGAACCCGTTTCCCCGACGAGTAACACCGGTTCATTGAATCGCAAAGCGCGGGCGACTAGCACGAAAAGGCGACGCATCGCATAAGTCCAGATGACTTGCGAGGAAGACGGAACAGGACACCCAATGTAAGCCTCGAACTCCTTGGACCGGTGAAGGTCGTACAAAGCCATCTCATCAATGCGGACTTTCATCACAGATTCAATGACCTCCTTCACGACAAGCTTATCCTCCTCACGTCTTGCTCGTTCCGCCAACAACATATATCCGTTCTCGGCTAATTCCTGATACCCAACGGCATCCCTCCCAGCCCACCTGAACAAATCACGAAGCGTCGCAAATCCTTGCTTGCTCTCGAAAACTCGGCCTACTTGTCTACGCTGCTGCAGTTCGTGGAACACGCTGACAATACGCTGACCGTAGGATGGGGCAATCCGGCACCGCTGGCAAAGAATAACTTCAAGCTCGGCTTGTGGTACGTCCTGGAAATGGACTTCGAGAAACCGATTTCGGAATGCACGTGATAAGACCTTTCGTCCACCATACAGCCCCGGCGGGTTCTGCGTCGCAAACAACATAAAATGTGGGTGTGGCCGCACAACCTCGTGTGTCTCTGAAATCACCAACTCCCTGTTGTCATCCAAAAGTCTGTTCAAAGCCTCGAGGACTTCTGTGGGCGCCAAATTGAGCTCGTCAAGCACTATCCAATGACCATGACGCAATGCATGAACTAAAAGTCCGTCCTTGAACACGAGTTTGCCAGTGACAGGGTCAGACACGTAGGATCCGATATATTCCTGAATATCGGTGTGCTCGTGATTATTGATCCGGATAAAATGATGCCCCGTTCGCCGAGCTAGGTATTGCACAGCGCTCGTCTTCCCGCTCGACGTCGGACCTTCGATGAGCACCGGAAAGCGTCTTGTCAAGATAATTCTCGCAAGATCAACCAACTTCTTTTCGACCGACGGCGTCATGATATAATCCTCCATTGGATCTTCAGGGAGAGGCCCTCTCTCCAAATAAAACGGACCAAATTTCACGAAATCGTTTATGGAACGTGAAGATGGGGGTGCTGGTTCCATCGACAAGACCGACTTAGGGTTTCGCATTCCAGCAAGAATATGCTTTTGAGCAAGGCCAATGACTATAGTTGCACTTTGTCCAGCAAGGACCATCGTAAAGGCCATTAAACACCCTTCCCAGAGGGCACGTCGTAACCCATAGGAAGGCGCAACATCTGCGGCGAACGTCAATGCACGCGCCAGCGTACGCATACTAAAATGCGGCCGGCGATCTGCTCCATCTGCGAGCTGGCGTTCATCAACGAGTTTCTTCACAGCTGCATAAAACTCTGCAACATCCATAATAGCAGCTTTGTCCCCAACAGCGCAATGTCCGATGTACTGATGAACGATATGGAGGAGTGTCTCGCGATCCTGGTCAGGGAGAGGGACATCGATCTCCGTGAAACGCGCCCGAATATTGGGAGGTAAATCTTTTTTTCCGACATCCGTCGCTGGATTCATACATGCGAATAATCGGAAATCAGGATGCCGATGAACGGCCTCCAACGATCCCTTTTCAGTCAACGTGATGGACGCCGAGGGCCCATTCAGTAGCGCAGCGACACACTCCAGCGTCTCTGAACTTGCTAAATTAATTTCGTCTAGAAGCACCCTAGTAAACGAATCGTCGGAATCTGCGACGTCCCCTTGGGTTAAACTCATCTGGGCATGGCACTCACCAGTGTCCCAAACGGAGAGCTCTCACAAGTGGCCCTTCAACAAAATCGAACGCAAACTTGCCCTGATCTTGCGTATGCTGGATATCGAACTCGTCTACGTCCCTTTCGAACATCTCCCAAGCAGCTTGAGAGGCCTGCAACATCCTATCATCCACCTTCCTCCGTTTCCTCGGCCCTTCCATCTTGCCCACGCCGGCCTCCCTAAACAAAGAATGTGAAATCCACTCCACACATCAGGCATACCAGGAAACAAAGCACGTACTCCTCAACTCCTTCTGTAACTCTTCCTTCAATCCTCTCTTTCGCCAGCCTAATTGCCTCCTTCCATAAAATTACCGCTCTCTTCCACCTACCCTCCTGCACAGCCTTCCTCACGCTCTCCTCAAACTTGACATTCCTTTTCCTACTAAACGTAGCCCCGAATAACTCCACGAACCTCACAGACAACTCTCCAGCAGGAACCCGGGCATCAACGGGTTTAAACCCGCCCAACAAATCGGAGGACTCCGTCTGATGTGATAGATTAAGTGAGACAAGTGGACGACGGAGGAGCGTCGCCAAATGGGTGATAGCACTCGTTTTTCCGGTTCCAGTCTCGCCAGTCAACAATATGGGTTCGCAGAAGGATACGGCAGTCGCAATACGCGACAAAAGACGTAGTGCGGGTTTGTGTAACGCGAAAGGGCGTGTAGGTGAGGTTATAAGCATCGTCGCTTTTTCTGCTCGAGCGGGTAGCCGGGCACGGCCCACGTGAACGTCCGTCGTGTCTCCGTTAACGTCCTTCTCGACTCCAAATGTCGGCCCACAGCCCTGTAAAACCCACTTCCGTCTATCCTCGTCCAGTCCAAGGTGTTCAGCCACAACTAATGCCACACGTTCTTGATGTGCACGAGCGGGGCCAGTCAACGCACCACCCCCAAAAAATACATCTCGCGCTTCCAAATACATCTCTTCCCGGACCGCGATATTTGGAAAGATTGAAGGCAGTATAATCCCTTCTCCATCTCCACCTTCACCTTCGTCGGCCCCGCTATCCACCTCCATCGCAGTGTCCAGGGAAAGCACCAAACCCCGCACCCGCGTAAAAAACTTCTCCAACTCCCTCAATCCAATGGGCACAGTAGATACAGTCGTTCCCACTCCCATGATTGCCATCCACATCCGCACGATCGCCCTTCGAATAACCGGGACAATTTCCGGAAATCTCTCACTTACAATCATCCGCACCTCCCTGACGGATGGCACATCGACGACGACTTCCGAAAACTTGCTCGCACCGTAAAATGTCGGCTCAGGAATCTTCGTTCCGTTAGCGGTTCCACTGACCAACAAAACCGATCTCGTCGCGAACACCGCAAATCCTTCTGCAGCATACACCTTTTCCCGGTTCGGCACCACAATACGTGCCCGTCCTCCAATCCATTTTCCCGGACCCATTGATTCCGCAAGCGGCTTGATCAATCCCAACACTTCCATACTCCCTTTATCTATATCCTCAAAAACGAGCCATTTGCCTTCTTTCATCGCACGTACGACGACGCCATCTTTCCACTCGAACGTGCCGAGTCGAGTAGGTGATGAGACGTACGAACCCAACAACGATCGAGGGTCCAGAGAAGTATCAGCCAGATGGACGGTAACAATCTGGTCCTTGACATTTGGATAGAGCATCGATGCAAGATGGGTTAAGAACAGGGATTTCCCAGATGATGGAGGTGAGGAGATGAGCGTCGGTAATCGGAGAGAGACATGCATGGCGAGGCTACGCAGGGCGCATATGGCGGAAGGGGTGAAGACGACTTGGGACGGGGGAAGTGGTGTAGGTGAACTTTTAAGCATGAGGACGCCGTGAATGTTGACAACCCAAGGGCTGAACGGCAAATAAAATAAAATAAAATAAGCGGTTGACGACAGCACCCGTAACGAACATACCTCAAATCAGACTCAGAAATGCATTGGGACACGTCCCCCTCTTCCAACGCATGAAAGTCGTGCGGCATCATCATCGCACTCCTCACTTCATGTATTCTCTTCATCTCCAGAACTGGCATGACGCGCGCGTCGACGACCTCCTCCTTCCCACTTCCACTTAGGTCATATACCATATCAAACTCTTTCTTTCCCTTTTCTACCTCTTCACCAAATACCTCCCGCTCGAATTTCAACCTGTCCACCTCTGCCATACCAGTGTGCAGTGCATAACACCGGATGGCCAAATACTTGACTGCGGGATCGAGATGAGGGGTCTGCGATGCGAACAATGCAGATAATGCAAATGCGGGCCATAACAATTCTGATGGCAAAAGCCGATTGGCACGTAAGAGACGATAATAAGCGAGAAGCAACCTCTGTAGACGTGTGATATCTAGAGCGGGGATCGAGAGTAAGTCACCCTCGACAAAAGCAAGCGGCCCACGATCCAGATGGGGCTGTCGTAAGAACGCATATAACACACTGCAGAGATATGTTAATCAGCACATTGCTCTCACACATGAAAAGAAAAGAAAAAACTCACGGGAACAACTCTTCATGATTTTCAATCAACAAACAGAATGCTATGAATTTATTCTCCTCCTCCTCATCGGAACCCCTTCCCAACCACCTCGCACACAAATCGATGAGTAACGGTCTGAACAGATCAGCAACAATATTGGTCAACGACGGTTCGGCTAAACATCTGGACAACACTCCAAGTGATTCTTTTGTAGTCGTCATGGAAGTAGACAGCGACGAGAGCAACGAGAGAAGGGGAGAACTGGCACCCGCGGACTGTGTCGATGAAAAGGCCACCAGCGCACGCATTTGCTTCGCGAGGTTGATGGTCAAGGGATCGTAAAAAGCATTATCGAATGCTTCAGAAGACAGAGCCATGGTTTCAGAAGACCTAGAGAGTAGGATACTTTTTTTTTTTCGAGTCGAGAGCGTGGATGTTCCCCTCTGACGGTCACAGCTCGGCTCCCGGCGAAAAGAAAATAATTGATGGAGTGGCTGAGTCAGCATCCGGTCTTTACGCCGCTTTCCGCTGGTTTGTCCGTGTTTTGGTCATTCGCCCGAGTATTGAAAGGAGTCGTGGCCTCGGCAGCCAAGACATGTCTCGTCTCGTTTCCTTCACCGACCGTCTACAGCGTTCTGCCACTGGGCAACTCTGGAGGGACAACGACTCAGACGATGGATCGGACGAGAGACAGAACGGATGGACGCGTTACCTCCCCTTATGCAGTATGTCTTTATGCACTGACTCTCATCCACGTACATGACGGTGACGCAACTACCAGTACTGCTCGCTCTGATGGTCGCACCGCATCCATCTCTACTCCTTATCCTTGTCAATCATTACCTTCGCACACTACACGAACCCATCACGTTCCTTGTTCATCTATGTGTGTCATACACCCTCACTCTCCTATCTTTCACCTCTCTTGTCATTTGCGTTATCCGAGATCCTGGACCTGTCTGCCCCGGAAAGCCCGCACAGGAAGACAGCCAGATATCAGCGCGGGACGAGATCGGCTTAAGAGAAGCACTCATGGGGCCACCAGGTGATATCGACGACGACGAGATAAACCCCCTGAGGTGGTGTCGCAAATGCTGGGCTCCAAAGCCGGAACGTACGCATCACTGCAGCCTCTGTGGAAGATGTGTTCTGAAAATGGGTGAGCGAGCGCCCGCCCTAGTCCACGTGTGAGCGGGAATCGTGTGTACTCATACTATCGTCAAAATGCAGATCATCATTGTCCGTGGTTAGGGGGAAAGTGCGTCGTAAGTAGAAAGATTTGTTTCCCGCTCGATTTCACCCAATACATCGTGGTGCAACTTGCAGGGCCATCGAACTTACCCTTCTTTTTTCCACTTCATCACTTGCATCACGATCTTTTCCGCATACGTTGCCTACCTCGCAGGCACAGCTTTCTGGTGGTCTTTCAACAACCCAACCTTGGTACTAGTAAGCCAGGCGATGAAGTTGCAACTTGCACGCGTTTGACTTGCTTTCTTCGCAGGACCAAGTCACCCCCCTTCATGAGCTTTTCCTATTTTGTGCTGGTGTGATATTCGGTCTAGTCGTGGGTTCCTTTATGATTTACCACATCTACCTAATTTCGTACGTGCTTGCACCCCCTGACTCGTCCAAGTGACAATAACATTGACCTTCGTCGTCTTCGTCCAGTACGAACCAAACGACCTTAGAGTCTCTATCACCCTTCTTACTGCTCAGATTCCTTCCCCCACTCCCATCCTCCCTCCGCTTGTCGGATCCTCCTATGGAACACGAACTGTCCTATACCCAGCGCCGCCTCGTACGCGACGCACATCGAGCCGTTAAACTGTATAATCTTGGGTGGCAAGAGAACTGGGTACAAGTTTTTGGGTGGAAGAATCCTGGGGGATGGATACCTCGTATCCTATACGGCGGTGCGAGGTACGTACGTTTCTACTTATGGTTTATCAGACCCTGGTCCATCTGTGTGCTTACAGCCCGGGCGACGGTCGATGTTTTCCGAGGAACCCACGTGCGCATGATATGTTGCAGAAACTTGCCGGCGCACTCGAGACAGCGGACAAGGAGGCATGAGTGTCGTATACCATGGGACTATTTTTGATTGCAGTCTATTCTGTATCTAAGTTATGGTTTTCTAATGTGCTACTATGTGTAGTGAACAGGGCCGAGTGATATCTGTGGGATACATCGCACTCGTCAGACATTTGAATATTTACGATGTGGGCGTACGTGGACGCTAATTTACCGTTTTGCCAAACCACCACGTGGTATTTGCACGAGTACACTGCATCGGTTCGCCGACTTCGTTCTCCTGTTATCATGCCACTTCCCGCTGTTATGACGGAGTCCCTCCCACTTGTGGTGCTGCGGACTGCGCCTCACGAACCCAGAGATGTTGCAAGTAATTACTCCCGCCTGTTCTTCAAACTGGCCTCTTGGAGTACATAGTGCATTGGCTAAGGGGTGGCAATACGCTGGAAGGCGAATATCGCAGACTTCCGAGATCTGGTCTTGGAAGTCACGGCGATATGCATTGCGTGAAAAGAGGGGCAACGGAATGCTCGAAGTCGTTTACGGGCCTGCAGCTCCTAATATATTTCATCCTCAATGTGGAGTGCGGTAGCCTGCTTGGCCACGATACCGGTGACCCTTGACGAGCTCGTTAGTACAACGTTAGCGAGGGAAGTCGCTCTAAGTACCGAACGTCTTGAGCCAATGAGACTCCCGAACGTGGGTCAACAATCACGCGCGTTACCGCGTCTCACGATCTCAAGCTCCGGGTACTGTCACTAGACGGGCTACGATACTTGGACGCATCGATGGTGGTGGGGCCATGGTCGGAAGCTGTTCTCTTCAGCGCGCACGGTGGCATTCGACCTTATCTATGTAACCGACTTTATTTAGCCATCTCCATATATACCTCGAGGTGGCTGCCAGTTTCTGGCACTGATAGACATTCCAGACAGACGGAATTTATGGTCGAGCGTATGACAAACGTATGGTTAATACAAGAGAGGAACAGTCTAAAAGTTACCTATCGGCGAGTTCAAGACGCCGAAACGTTTGCTCATCGTTATCGCCATATCTTCTCTACATATCTTCTCCTTAAACCTCGATTATCAAACGTTCGCAGAGGCCGGCATGAACGTTCTAACCACTTGAGACAGCCGCCACGACAGATCGGAACATCATACAAAATTTACCATAATCAGGACGATACAGTAACCGTATTTGATTCAACATGGCACGAGGCCAAAACGTCATGTCAAGAGACGTAATGAAAAGATGAACAAGACAGCACGAGTCACTATCAGGAAGTCGTGCTCGTTTAGCAGCACATCTCGCATGGGCAGCCTGATCATGTGGGTGATAAGCGACGAAGCGCAGCATTCACGCAAAGTCAGGACTCACAAATGATGTCAGCGCAACATTCACACAATCCCTAAAAGTAGTAAGGTGATCAGTTTAGGATGCTAGACAAGTGTGGTGTGATGGTGGAGCGCCATATCCGTACCTTGCAACATTCTGTTGGGAGGTACAACGTGGACGGTCAAAGCTCGCACGTGTAGGGAACACTAGCAATGGCTTACCAAAGCAGATGAAGCACTCGATAGCACCAAGGAAGCAGTCCTGCAAAGAAAAGAGTAGTTATCGTTATCGTGCCTCTCCTTGTAATCTGAGAGGTAGAACACACCTTGGCAGCGCCTCCACCGCGAATACGCCTAGCGTGGTGCTCGTGGTTCTGGGTGTTGTTAGCAGGAGCAGGGCTCATAACGCCTGGCAACGGAGAAAGGCGAGCTCAGGCCCTCAACCCTGCATCTCAATTCATGTGTACGCACTCATTTGCACGGCAGCCTGAGGCTGGTTGGTAGTAGCTTTGCTGGTAGGCTCCATCGCTGTGATATCTCGCAAGGGTGGAAGTGTTGGTAGTCGGTGAAGGAGGGTCCTGGGAAAGGGGGATTACGAGGAAACCTATATATACTCGTAGCTGGAAGGGGGGAGGACTCCACTGTAGAGACCGCTTGTTTGCACGTGTCGGTAATAGTATATCACCGTCACTGCCTCACTATTACATATCGGGCGCATCGTCAGGTGCATGACGCTGTCGTGCACAGGTGCATGCCTATTCGCATCTCACCACGACCGGAGCTGTAGAATGCATCATCCGCAAGTACTCCAAGACGCCGTCTTCCAATTGCGAACAACCCTCGTAGTGAAAAATACGGCCTACGAAAACTGAGTCGGCCATGGACCGAATCCGACGCACGTCGCACTGTCCAGACGAAGGAGGATGGAGGCGAAAAAGACGCCTGTTCAGGCAGACGGAGTCGTTCTTATATACCTTTTACCATCTTGACATATTAGTCCGTCGATTCAAGCCATCACGCAATCCATTGCGACATAAGAACCCATCCTCTATGACCTCACGTATCAACATTTTTACTCCAACGGACTGGACCAGACCCTCGACGCTCCACTCAACGTGGGCCTCCATCGTCGCAATTGTTTTTCCGTCGGGGTACTAGGTGATCGGGGTACAGCGACTCACGAGAAGACTCGGCCCGGTAGCCCCGGCCGCATCAACGAGCACGAGTCTGAGTATGTGTGGCTTCCCTGCCGCTATCCATCAGCCTATCTGCATACGCAGTAGGGCATTGTCTGCTACGAATTCGGGTTGGACCTAAGAACCGGAGTAGATGCCCATCCAAACTGAATGCAGCGGGATCGCGCCTTGTTTGGACGCATCAGCAACATCACGCCGTTGATCCGCTTCATTGACTATTCCTCTATTCCTACGGTACGTACTTATTGTAGAGTAGGCTTACTGAAGTCACTCCCGCCGAGAGCCAGACACCCTCCCGAAGCAATATAGCGGCATCGTGAACCAGTGCCGAAAGGTAGTAGTATGTACTGGAGGTCTGAGCAGTGAGCATACAGCTCGACACCTGCATTGATAACACTAGCGAGAGCCACGGGTACTCGACATGATTGATCTTCCCCTCCTGTCGTCATCTCACAGTCTGCTGTAACCAGTGCTAAAGTTGTTGGATGAGTTCTTTCTCCATGCCAGGTTCAGCTCTATAGTACTAAGCATAATATCATAGTGGCACTACAGATCATTCACATCCGAGTGCAGTATTTTATTCTATTGCCGCGTCGAGCGAAAGTTTCGAGCCCCGTTTTATTGCAGTCTTGGGTTAGAGGTTCATAGTACATAGTACTTAGCTTTCTCTAACTACTTCTGCTTGTGAGGTTCAACATAGACGAGACGCAGTAGCGACAGGGCAACGCTGTTGGGCTGGAAGCTCGGGAGCTACCTAGACACAAACTTGACTCCTAGAACTAAGCATATACGCAGGACACCGTTTATTCATCTTCCTGTGATCTGGAAACGTATAAAAGTGACAGAGGTAGAAGACCGAACATCCAATTGTTTGCCACCAGGGCAGCACAAGAGATCCAGATGAGCAACGAAGTATATATAAATAACTGTCCTCGGGGAATGAGTTGATATGTATGCTATGCTACCTTGGAGAATTCGGGATGAATGGATTGCATCTGGTCCATTGGTTGGGACTAAATACTAAGCGCCGAGCGTGGAGCGATTGCAGGGCGAGGCGAGGTGAGGGATAAAGCGAGGTAAGAGATGGAAATCCAGTTATCCATCCATCCAAAGTATTGTCCGTCCGTCCTCCTACGAGTTCCCTGGAAAAAAATAAGTACATTACCAGAAGAGTAAAAGGGGCGTATGAGTGAATGATGCACAATCTAAATCAGACAAGCAGAGTAGATGGGAGAACGACGTAAACGGGAGGGAAGAAAGCAAGAGAATCACATCGTGCAGAAGTCTAATCTATAGGGTCATGTGAGCGTTTGGCGTTCGGAATATGCGTTCGGCAGGCGGACCGGCGGGTAAAACGACAACGGTTAGCTAGGTCGTAAAAACGGGGAATCGAGGGAGTGGGGGTATGCGATGCATTGATTAGATTCAACTGAAGTGTAGCATATGGGCGGCGATGAGAGACATTACAGCGAGGCTATTGCTAGCGTGCATGCCAGGACGGCGAGTGCCCATAGAAGAGATATGCGTCGATACGACGATTCCGCCCTGGGGAGAGGATCATCGCATGAGGATCATGTACACACTTAGCCACGACGACAGACGAGACCGAAAGAGCCACTTACCCACTCGTCGACGAGTTCTCCGGCTGCGACAAAATCTTGACTGTCATCACTGCCACAAGTCCATCAATGGCATTTGAACCGTTCACAGCGACGCTTTGATAGTGATTAATGCCCTGGCTTGTATTCTGCAACAGCCCCGAGATGTAGTTGACGGACGTTTGGTAGGTATACCCCCCGAACGAGGTTTGGCCGGAGTAGGTGCTGGTGTTAGTAAGTTTCTGGGTAGGGATGATGCTGGATTGGGACGTTGCATTTCCGACAAGCCAATCCCGGCCGAGGTCGTAGCTATGCAGTGAGGCTTAGCAGGGTATAAGGGAGGAACAAGATGAGATAGCTGACCCATTCACAATGATGTCGTGTTGTTCTGTACGATCAGGTACTCAGGACCTCCCTACATAATATGAGGATGTGGGACGTACGTGCAATTGGCAACTCGTAGGATGCAGCTATGAATATCGCACCACTATCCGCATCGGGGCCGTTCTGGATCCAATACCGAAAATGGTTTCCTCCGTCGATTGTCTCTTCGCACGTGCCAAAGGTGACATTGCCATAGTCCCATCGTATGACAGCCGTTTCGTTGACTGAAACGGGAAGGTGAGTCGACCTATTCAGGGTGGAGTGAGCGCGGGACGTACGCCATCCGTGTCCATCGCCAAGATTGGCAGCTTGGTCGCTTCCTGAGTGTTGGCCAAGGCATTCGGTCGCGAATCCGAATGATCTGCATTGTGTCGAGCTTCGGTGCCCGCCGTCGCGATCTCAGGTAAAGGTGACTCACTGGAAGTAATTGATCAAACCACCGTTGTCTACGGTATTCTGGAGGACCCCCGAGTCTGAGTACGCGGAGATGATGATGTTAAGGGGTTCACCCAGACCAGCTGGGTAGGTGCCCGGGACTTCCTGTGGTGCGTGTGGGCACGGGTGGGTCAGAGAGCCTCGAAAGAGTAGGCGTACCGTGAGCATGCTTCCACCGTCATTCATCGGGACGTAGTATCCATAGTTGGTATTCCTTCTGTACGTTGGTGGATGGAGAGAACGCAAAGGGTGAGCTGAGGCGAGGGAGAACATGATCGTCGAGAGAAACTGAAAACGTGGAAACCGCGCTTGACAAGGCGGACGCCGTCTGTCGATACGCTAGTCAATACAGAGGCAACACATATACAAAACCGCAAGGGGTCACTTACAATGTAAGAAACGGTAGATTGTATGTCAGAAACAATGCGCTGGTGACTTGCCAGAAGGATGCCGGTCCGCACGCGAGCCACGAACAAGTATCAGTCTTATAAATACTGTAAGTTCCTGAAACCTATGTATGTAGCGCTGTGGAGGGATTATTACATCTCCGACACCAAGTTGGCGTGCCCAGCTCGAACTGGTGCCTTTGTCGAGCTGTCGTCACTGACGATTGTCAATGATGCCGTGCACGGACCGAAAACTTCTTCCATTGTAATCTAATTCCGAGTCGTTGCCTTGCTTGTCGCTTGAAGACATTTAGTGGATATTACTTGTTGGTACTTACTCGTTAAATTAATTGCAACGGAAGGCGGTACGAATCTTTTTCCCACGGTGCTTTCTTCCTGACCTTTGCGACTGACGACGACAACGACGGCGCTCATTCCTGAGTCGTCGATGACCCGCCAACGACCCTCGTCTGCCATTTACATCGGCTCGTCGTCGTCGTCGTCACTGCAACTTCAATATCCACCACCATCGCCAGGTTCGAATACGTCGGGAGGACTGCCTTCACCGCCTGCTACCAATTCCACCGGGAGCGGGTCGACGACGGAGGACAACGGTGTGGGTAGCACACACCAATGTCCTGCGCCCAACGTCATCATGGATCATCATCATAACGACAAATTAACTCTTTCTGACGACGACGATGACAACGACGACGACAATACTGCCAGACTAGACCGCAGGCACCCGTCAAAGAATACAGGAGAAGTCTCGGGGACATTGCAGCGCGTTAAAAGCCTGGCACAACGAAATCGCATGGTACGTCTGTCTTCGTCGCAACAGCAACGAAAGCTCACCGGTCACCTTCGACTTGTGCCATGCATGACCCGCGTTTCTTGGTAACGCTCGTTGTCACCACGCTACGTGGCTGTATGCGCTTAGGCCATCGACAAACTTACTTCTTTTTCTCGACTCAACACACCTTCGCCCTCCAGCTCGTCGCGCTTATCTCGCTCGCCGGGTTGCAACCCGCTCGCTTCTGCATCGACGTCCTCTTTGACGTCCATGTCCCACCCCTCACGCCCGGCATCGACGTCGGCGTCGGATCGTCGACGCGCTGACACTCTGTCAGGTTCAGAAACTGAACGCGAATCTTTTCGTGCATCTACACCTTCACACTCCCACTCCTTCCGATCCACGTCGCCGGAACTATCCACTTCCCCCCCATTACCACCGCTACCGCCCTCAACGTCACCCTCGCACGAGGATGATAACGCTAGTCGACCACGGCAACATCGTATGTCAGCACCTTCCTCACCAGACAAAGCATGTCGGTCAGCCCCTGGTCCGTCACGTACGCCCAGAAAACGCGCTTCTTTAGCGAGCACGACTTCTGCACCCGTTGGTCCACTCGACGCCGATAGGGAGAGGTATAAGTATCATGCACACGAGCGGGGCTATGCAAACGAAAACGATATTACAAATGCAGCGCTGGCCGCTGTTGCCTCTGCCCGCCAAAGTCCAACCGATACGGCAACGGCCAGTACAAGCAGTAGACGTTCGAGACAGCCTCTGCCGCGGGAGTTTAGGGATGGGGGGCGACAAAGTTTGGACGGACGGGTGAGGAATGACATCCTCGGTTTGGCACTGGAGGTGACATTAATCAATATCCTTATAGACCTCGATCGAGCCTCCACGTACTCCCTACCGCACGCCTGTTCGAGACGGTTCACGCGACCGCGATGAAAATGCTGATATTTCCCCTCGAACAGCGTTGCATACAGCAGCCAATGCAAGCATGACTAGACTACAGTTTTCCCCCAGCTCTGCATCGCGACCCAATCGGACCTCTACGGTACGAGATGGTGACAGATGGCATCAGCCAAGATGGCAATCAGACGATATCTCAACGAATGGTACGGGCAATATGCCTTCTATCTCCTCTAATTTTACCTCTACCGTGACAGCCGCTACTGCGACTGGTGCAACTGTCAGTGGCACTGGGCGCAGACAAACCCTACGAGGCGGGAGCGCCGAGAGCCCCTTGGCAAGTGGAAGGCTTGCAAGTGAAAGTTTGCGTGCTGCAGGCATCGGGACGCGGGGTGTTCGGTCACCATTTTTGGCGGGTTCTGCGTCATCGGCCACGAATGGATCATCTGCAAATGACAAGGATGACGATCCGTTTTCGGGTACTGACGCTGGTGCGTCTTATCGATCCAGGTCGCGCATAGGGAAGTCAGTCGAGTGGGACGATCGTGAACATGATCGGCATCAGGATTACCAGGACCACTATGGGCACGACAGGGATACACAGAGGCACATGTTACCCGATGACCAGCGAAGCCGAACCAGCGCCTCAAGCATACGCGTAAGCGAAGGGGTCGGCCCTTCGTCTTTGTCTTCATCAAGGTTAGGGATAGGGAGTTTGAGGCCTGCGACATCAATGGCGACGACTGGGGAATGGAACGAGGGATTGCGCGAAGGCATGGTCTCACGAAATGACTTCACGGAGTTGAGATCGCGGGGCGAGTTTGAGAGATCGAGGAGTGCGACATTGCGAAGACACATGAGTGTGGTGACGCCTTCTCATCCCTACACACATTCATCACCCTATTCCCGCCTGGACCAGCACCAGCAGCAAGCCGAACATGCCCGCCTCCTTGCCGAAAGTCTCACCATGTTCTACGCGACGTTATCCAAGCTTCCCATTCAGACGGGGGTAGGGAGAGAATTAGGGTATCAAGCTGAGACGATCGTGAGAGCATCGGAAAGGTTGAATGGGCTGTTGAGAGCTGGTACGGCTCATGCAGTGCAGAGGCAGATTGCGATCGAGGTGGAGGAAGACGGTGGTCATGAGCTTCGCAGGGATGAAGAGCGGCATGTGAGGGATTCGTCTAGAGAAGGGAGAGATGCTGCCAAGCTATGGAGAGACATTGGTGCTGACTTTAGGGAAGGATTGAGGGAGAGTGATGAGGTCGTGAGGACTCTCACCGGGTTCATACTTGGCGTTGGAAAAGTGTTGAAAGAGATGGCTAGCATCGCCTCTGCATCTACCTCTGGTGGTGGTGGCTCCGCTGCGTCGGCTACGAGTGGCGCAGGTTCTGCTTGTGGTTCCACAACGGGGGAAGGAAAGGAGCATTTACGGAGTGTCAGTCTGGACCACCACGACATCGTGCGGCGGTATGTGCGCACCCCAGATGGCGGTGGCGGTGGCCGTCTAATTGATGGTCGTCGAAGTGTCGAATCGAGGAGGAGTTGGGATCCAATCGGTGTCAGTGGTGCGACCTCGTCCTCGCTGGATCTGTCGCGGAGGATCTCATCTGTGCATCGCGATCGAGAGCACGAGCCGGCTCTGTCGAGGCCCCCCTCGTCCGCAATGCGTGAGAGAGAGAAGGATGGCGGTGGGAGTGATCAGGATAGGAGAGGTGGACCGAGGACTAGGATGACTCCGCCTCTACCTCTACCAGAACCACCCCCAGCGCCCGCATCTGCGTCATCATCAACCTTAGAATCGACATCGTCAGCAGGACCAGGATTGCCGTCGACCACAAGACGTCTTATGACCCCAAGAGAGATTCGTGAACAGCAGTCGGCTTCATCGGCACGTGCACCCGATACTGGTGTAGTGAATTTGTCGTCGGCAGATTATGAGCCCTCGCCAACCCCTGTGTCGAGGCAACAGTTCGGTAAAGGAATGCCACCGCCTCTCCTGTCGCATTCCTCGCCTGGTTTTCTCCATTTCAAGGAGCAGTTGACATCCGGTGGTCGTCCACCTTCGCATGGTACTGTTGCCCGATCCACGCCTCCCCCACTTCCTACTCTCCCCTCCGAATCGTTTCTTCGCAAATCTTCGTTAGCTGGAAAGCAAAACAGACGCAAAGTCTCTCTAGCGTCGATCGCGTCCATCATGACCATCCGCGCGAGTGGGAGTGGGAGTGGAGGCTCTGGTGCAAGTCAGGCACCGCCATTTGCGGTGACGAGTTCTGGGCCGACAACGGCTGTGACAGCACATACGGTACTGGCATCTTCCCCTGAATCGCTGACGCCCATTTCGACGTTGCCTCCATCAAACGCGACGTCGTTGACCCGTACGGATTCAAAGGATTCTCGGGAATCTGGACGGTCCGGCGTGACATTCTCGCGTCCTTCGGAGGTATCGACGTCAGCGTTGCAGACGCAACGGAGCCGTAACGAGGCGAGACGACCAGGCGAGGAGGAATTGATACGGGAACGAGAGAAGGAGATTCGACAGTCGTTGAAATCACCTTTGTCGGGATCCGAGACGGAGAGGGATACGCGCAGACGGACGATTGGGTCTCGTGTCGCAAGGATGTCGTTGGACGCGGCGATTGATGAGCGTGAGGGGGAGTTTGTGGGTAGATCTGGTGGTGTCGGTCCTGGAGGTACTCAAACGAATACGATTGCATTGCCTTCGCAGAGAAGAGAGCGGAGGCGAACGGTTACAGAGATATTTGGCCGAGCCTAAGTCGTTTTCGCGCCCAACGCAATGCTCCTCGCCTTTTCTTCTCGTAGTTGACTCGCTGGTTTGCGCTTCAATGTGAGTGTTTTTTTTTCTTTGCTTATGAGGGATGAATTGTCATCTGGGATAGATTCCACTGGACGCTATCGAGTCGGTTTCTCCATGCCTTGGTAGGTTCTGATCCAGTACGTTGAACATATCCCTCTCTCGTTCTATCATATCCCGTTACTGAATTCTTCCTTCTCTTCTCAGTTCTTTGTTTTTCATAACGTTATTCGTACCTTCTGGCCACCGTTTCCTTTTCTTTACCGTCTTTCGGCGCGCTCAAGCGACTCAAAGCAACTCCACCCCTCATCAGTCATCCTCGATGGCAGTTCCGTTCCGTTTTGCTCAGCATTGTGTTTATGTTCTCTTGCCCTTGCTCACACATGTTTTGTTCGATTACCATCCGTCACACGCATACCAGAGTGTTTATATATCGCCATCATCACCGGATCACTTTCGGGTTTTAACATAGCGATAAAGCGTCGTCTTGTCTTCCCTGTTTCTAGTAGCTTTCTCTGTTCAGCGTCGATGTGGGATGCTTCGGTGTCTTCGTGGGCGGTCTCTATGGTATTATAGGAGTTGAGTAATGCAACATGTCATGGTATGCCCAGAACCTGGAATCCGGATCGTGCATGTGGATTATCATGACAGTCAAACATGCAGTCGGGTCGTATCTGTCTGCGCGGGTACACAATTTCTAAGCTGTCTGACGTCCTGTTATTTGCCTACCAATTAACCTACATAACGTTGATCGATGTACATATAATCCGTTGGTCCACCGTAGGAATTTGAACACTGCGGCGCAAAGAACGTCCAGACGTCTCTGGTGGTCTGATGACTCATCATGCTACTTATGGCGGAGTTCCCATTTGCATCATGATATCCTTCCTGTACGTGTGATCCGAGGTGCTAGCCAAAGAATGGTGCAATAGGGACCTAACGTCCCGACATCATCGAACCGGAAGCTCTATCGAAGCTTAGGATCCAGGGAAGCCTATCAATGCAGTGACCTTTGTCTCTATTTGCGACCGTAAATCTGAAACATCGACGCTGCCCGAGAGTCCGTATTTCAGCCGCGCTCCATGCAGCATGCGGGACCTTGAAACAAACATGTATCACACCTCTTCGGCGAAACGGGCAACAAAATTGGCGAGAGCTCGCGAGTCCAAAATAACGTTAGACAATTGGGCAACCTGAACCCTAAACCACGCTAGTTCTTCAGCTACGGCTCGACTAGGATGTTATCGTCTCCGGGTTGTCGGAGTCATTCAGTAGCTGATCTCAAGAAGTCTTGGATACCATGGGAAACCGCGGTGGAGCTTCAGTACAAGGGCGAATTCCGAAAATGCCGTTGACGACCCGACTCTGTACAAGAAGACCCCGACGAATACATGAAGCACAATCTGGCGTGGAAACACAAAACAAAGCTGCTAGGCTCTTGAAACAGGAGTTGATGCTGAGGTCTCCAACCAGGATACCAAAAGACCATGATTGCGGACAAGGCTTACCCAACTGGAGATCTGACCTGGACATATTCGAAAGCAAGTTTGAGGAGTCTTTGGCATGCAAGACGACCGGATTTGGAAGGCATGTAGGATCGGGGAGAGGGTTCGCATTTTGCGGCCAGGACAAAGCCGCATCTCCGTTTGTGTGACTAGCACTCAGATAAGCCACCTCGCCCCCTGCAGTGATGCATTGCATCCGGGAGTTACGCCAGTGTCGCATGAAAATATAATCGAATCACCCGGCTGAAAGTTGACGAACCTGGAGTCTTCTATTAAGTGAACCAAACGTATATCGTCGTAGACAAAGAAGTCTCTACGCTGTCAGAGGGCCAACACAGTGGACGTAAAGGTGAGTCGGGATGGTAAGGGATTAGCTGAGAGTAGCTCGGGTACAAACATACGTAAATACCTCTTCAGGCCGAAGATACGACGCAGAAAAAAAAATCAAGCAGTAAGTAGGGAACGTACGTAGTAGGGAAGGTCGGAAGAAGTAACAGGGAGGGGCAAAATGTCGTGCCGGCTTGTACTGTCTCCATTTCCGCCCGGCTAAGAGAATACTTTGCTCATGTCATAGGTTGAGGAGTCGAGGACTCTCCGCATGAAAAGCGGTAAGCCGCGCAAAACGATGCAGCGGAGAGACAAGACACCGTTCCAAGGTAGAAACGAGACACAGACTGAGGCCATACGGATGTATAGTGAGCGATGCTGAAATTACATAATCAGAGTGTTGTCAGATGCGATAACCCGCAACTGACAAACATTTATTTTGTATCTGCCAGGAAATTTGGAGTAGTTATGGCGAGACTCCATGCTAAACATTCGGAGATCGCGAATTAATTATAGGAGGTCTGCGTCGGAAGGCATGCATAGTGGAGTTCATTTCACGGAGTTTGCCTGCTCCATTGCAGCACGTACAGCTCCGGCGGCCATGTACGTACCGCCACTTCTTGACTCCAAACCACTCACGCAAATGCGGAAATGAGAAAGTACATGGCGTGCTTGTGGACATAGCACATATGGATGCCGCTGGGTGGCTTTTAGTGCGACTCGTGAAGCGGGTCGGTCTAGCAATGACATCTATTCGCATATACCAGCATAAGGATCCGGGTGTGTTGGCGTTACGGATGCCCTAAATTTTCTACACGACATGCTTCTGCATGCATCCCTCGGTGGAGCCCTGGCGAACACTGGTTACAAAAATCTTCGCACAGCTCCATAACGCAACTGATAGGCAGTTCGGATATGCGTGTTGCCGTCAAAGGAGGCGATTTTACGGCGCGTGGTTTTCGGGGTGACGAGCCTGGGAGGATGTTCTATTGTACTATCTTATAATTGGATGGTTGGAGCATCCATGCTGTTTTATTAAGTAGAAAGGAACGTTCACCCTGACATACAGTAACGAGATCAGAGGACGGGATGTGATTATCTGATGGTGGTGGTGTCCATTTGCCATTGTTTCGGAGCAATCTGCGTGAGAGAGAAGCTGTTCGAGTAACAAAGCAGTTGACATACTGAAATCGAGGGTGGTCTCCCAGCGACTGTACTGGCCGGAGGCGCGATTAACGCGATAAGATTGCCATAGTGCAGGCATCACGGTTTCAAAAACGTGCCGTCCCGAGCCGAACACCGTTACATTCCTCCTTGGCCGGTTCGAGCGTCAGCTACGGAAGAACCCATAAGGCTTCGTCGCGCTTGGTCGTTAGCCGGGCTTTTCGCAAATGAGCTGGCGATTATCCAGGAAAGGAAACAGCCCTATTTCATGCGGACGCGGGTTATTCGCTGTCGAAACATGATATGACTGACAGAATCAGAGGGGAGCACTTGTGCTCCACATCTCCTCTTGGGGATAACGTCCTTCGTTCACATAACCATGGTTCTCCTAGCACCTGGGATAGCGCGTTCAAAGGTATATATACCCCCCCTTCTCCATCAACTGCAGTACACAACAGTTGCATACCATCCAGTTTCTTAGCCAGTCAGCCAACTACTATGCAATCACCCAACGTGCACGCTTTCTACGCTGATGCCGTTCTCTTCGACATGGTGTGCTCTTTGTCTGGTTGTCGTGTATCCAGTCTTTGACCTTGGTTGTAGGACGGGACTCTGACGGATTCCATTGCTGCCGTCGAAGCAGCGTGGGGAAAGGTCGCTACTGACCTTGGGCTCGATCCTGCCTATGTTATTGCTGCAACGCACGGTAAACGTGCCGTTGACAACCTTGCACACTTCAGGCCAGAAATCAAGCCGCACGAGATGGATGACGAAGTCCGCAAGTTCGAAGAAAGCATCCTCTTCTTCGCTGATGCGTACACCCTCCACGGGAATGGCTCTCGCACTGGGCTCTGTCCAGAGGGCAGCATCAGTTTGCCTACCCCCCTCGAATCAGGCGAGAATACACCCGATTTGAGTATGACCCCTGACAGCTCGCTGCCTTCATCCCGTTCCTCATCCTTCGCTGCTATCTCCTCACGTCGACCTTCCTTCGCGACCCGTCTAACAAGCCGTCTAACCATGACAACCCTTCCCGAAGCATCTGTTCACGATAGCCCTATCATTGAAGAAGATGGCATCCTTTCATTCGAAACCCCACACAGTTATGCCCCCACCGACTTGAAAGCCAAGTCGGACGAAGTGCGCCAGCATCAGCTTGAGGCCTGGCAGATCGAAGCTGCAGGCGTCGATCGGTCCGTGCGTATCCTCCCTGGAGTGAAGCGCATCATGGGTTCTATCCCGGAAGGAAAGTACGCAGTCGCTACCTCTGGCGCAAAGACCTACGGTATGCATTTTGAGCTCGTCCCTTGTAGCGTGTTACTTACGGTCGGCTTTTCTTAAATAGCCTACGGGTGTATGACCCGAGTAGGGATCACTCCCCCAAAGGTCACCATCACCGCAGACGACAAGCGCCTCAAGGCCGGGAAACCCGCACCCGACCCGTTCTTGCTTGCGGCCCGTGAATTAGGGTTCTCAGCGTCGAGGTGCGTAGTATTCGAGGACTCGCCAAGCGGAATTCGTGCGGGTCTGGCGAGTGGCGCCACGGTGATCGCTGTCTGCACTAGTCACGAGCGGAGTAAGATCGAGGGGATCGGTGCGCACTATATCGTAGAGAACATGGAGAGTGTGAAGTGCGGCGTATGTGAAGACGGAAGGCTGAGATTTGAAGTTCGACTATAAACTTAGAGCACTTACAATTACGTCCGGCCTTTTTGCTCTTAGTCTTTGTTTATGACGATACCTTTTTGACTTTGTATTACCACTTTACCCTGTCTCAACAGCAAAATCTAAAACCTTTTGTAAATCTTTGCCATACCGGATGCGCCAAGCACTTCCTAACCCCTGGCACTACATGTAAATAACCAGGCTTCTTTGGTATGGTTTTGGTGGAGGATATCGTGTCACGGATTTTCCATAAATGCAATCAGTTGGATATAACATGTGTAGGGTATACAAACTTCTATACAGCGAACGCCAGAGCGCAACCAAATGCACCTATACATTTACACCTCACGATGAACGAACAGCGCCCACGCACACGTGCACCCACACAGCAGAAAACAATACCTCATGACTAAGAGCCAGCACATCGTTGCAAAAAAAAAAAATAGATCGACACCAACCCTAATCACGCCCATGCACCGAAGGACAGCAGACCTTTTAAAACCAAAGGATTCCAACAGGAACGGCCGATCTCGTGCAGTCCAGCCGGTTGAAGAACCAGACCTGGTGGTTGTGTTCACGTTAATCCACAATGAACTGTTGACGGCGCATCCAGAGCGGCCCTGGACAAAGAAAACAAGGACAGTATGAGGAATGGTTTCGTAGAAGTGCTGAACACTTACCAACAGGGTCTTCAGCATCATGGAAGACAGTCGACCATACGCCGAGTACGCCAGCCTGGGACCGTACACCGCCAAGACCAATGCCCTCGCAGCTAAAAGACGAGGTCAAAAAAACTTTCTCAGAGAATCACGTTGGCGGTGAGGCGTACTTCCACACAGGTTGGTCACTATTCCCGCCTGCCTGCCGTGTCGACGAGAAAAATAACCCAATGCGTCAACGCTGCCCAAACGCAAGTAAGATGTCCAGCACGTACAAAATGCCACCGTATTTGATGGTCGGGCGTGAGCTTGACGTAGCCGGCTACTGAGAACCGGCCATCATGTTCACCGGCATAATTGATCTTGGGACGTGTGGGATGGTCTGGGTCGGGCTCGACGCCGACCACACGGAAGTACATAATCACGGAGGCATGCATCTCGGGAACATCATCATCTTCAAAGATGGATGTGTCGAGTGCACCGTCATGCTATAATTGACGATTTCTGTCGATTCGAACGTGCGAATGGAGGTGGAGACGCATGAATACGCACAGAAGAATAATTGTAAACTGTCGAATATAAGCAGGAGCCTTTAGTCAGAATATCGTCCCGACCAGTCAGAGATAGAGACAGGTAGGGAGGGGAGCGACACAAGGAAGACAGCGGGGAGGAGTGAGATCCTTACTCAAAAATTCCCGGTGGTCAAGGAAGGAGTACCCAACGTACCACAACCCCTCAACACCGGCCCAATCTAACTCCATGTCGAGATTTGTGCCCGGTGGTATGAAGCTCTGACAAAATGGCAAGCTTAGCGGACAACTATACTGCTCGCTGCTCGTGTCCATATCCATGTTGTGATCGCTGTAGTCGCCCGTCTCTTCCTTCTCCATTTCAATCCATAACATTCCATAGGCATGTGCGAGCGCCCACATACACTTCCAGTCTACGCGCATGGTCCCGTCTAGCATGAACGGCCCGAACGCATTTGCGAGGCCGAAGTTGCGCAGGTCGTACACAAAAGCCCGTGATGCAACCCGAGCCTGGGGTCGAGTAACGTCCCTCCGTGTCAGTCCAACCCATGTATGTAGTCGCGCCAGCATCTGTGACTCCTCAGCCGTCAACTCTGGACGCTGGTACGCCGGTGTCTGGCTATCCCTCCCTGTCCAATAGCGAATGGTCCCCTGACTCCTGCTGTCTCCTTCAACAGCCCCCTTACACATGTGTCTGGCTTGATCATCCGTCATCGATTCAATGTCCAGAAATGCACCGTCCTGCAAGAGACGTTGCACCCAAGCGACGTTTCGAGAAGTACACTCACTCTCTGCAAACGGTACCGGTGGGAGTGTCGTCGCGAGGCCGAGTAGCGTCCTTAGCACTTCTTTCCACTCTCCCTTCCGGGACAACTGTGGGTTTCGCACGATCGTGCGTGCACGTATGATTCTTTGCAGCTCCCCTTGCCAGTCAATATCGCATGACTCGACGGAAATGGCTAGGTTAGCGCCGCTGGCGTCTATCTGGGAGTCCTCGATGGTCATCGCACTGCTTGTGGCAGACGACGTCGTCCGTAAACGTGGGTTGCCGAGATACGTCACTGTGTCCCGCGGGTCGTCCAATGACTCGGCGAGGTACAACCCTCGCCAGAACCGCTGGTAGTTTGGAGTGAGATAGACGATCCTGCGAAAGAGCCGATTGGACTGAGCGACCCTTGAGATGTCCAACGGATCTAACATGTATAAGATGTGTTCGAGCAGTTCGAGTGGCAAATCGACGATATGGGCCATCCGGTCATCTAGTGCCAGCGGGCAGCGGTCGGGACACAAAGTGCGTGTCACTGTTAAGTCTCCACTGGTGTGGGCGGGCGAAGCGGCTCGAAGTGAGGGAGGCGTTGCAGTGGCATCATTGAATATGTACGTTGGCTGAAAAAATTCTTTCACTTTGGTGGTTCTAATTTATGCGAGGAGTCGGTCGTCCATCTGTCCGTCTCAACTGAGGTAGAACAACAGACTCTCTCATAATGCGCGTTCCTAAAATTCTTGCTCTGTTAGGTGTAGCTGGTGCCCGTTGCAAGGTGCAGGAGGGCTCACTAGTCAACAGAAGTTTAATGTATAGGATCAAGAGGCTGTGAGAGCACAGAAGTGGATTCAGATATTCAGGGCTGAACGTGAACTGCTGTCTGATTTGTAATGACTAGGGGTGCCATCTGAATAGAATAATCCAGATCAAACGTGTATGGGAACACAGCGGTAAGATGAAAGTTACATATGGGCGGTCAAGACAGCACAATTCTCTCGCCATTCGACGTCGAAATGATGCGTGCTTAAGTCTTGTAAAATAGCAAGTTTTTAACTTGAGGGGGGAGGATGTACACGATTACGTAACATAAGACGTGGTGCGCCGCCGCGTCTGTTGACGCCTTCCGCTCAGTCTTGCAAGATGTCCTTTCCTCGTTCAGATTATGACCCCCGCAGGGTCTGTTTGAACCCGTTCCCTGAGTTCAACATAGGAAAACACAGGCGTACGATAGGAATTTATCTCGCTGGAGCATTGGTACGCCCCCGCCTCGCCCGAAATCTCCCTACATATTCGTACCCGTCGCTTACGTTTTTCTTCAGTTTGCGCTTGCCAATTGGACTTTCCTCGATGCCGCCATACTCTCCGCCCATGCCCATCCTCCCTATGACGAACCACAGATCCCGCCTCCTGTTCATGTCGCCTTCGTCGACTGGGTTCCGGGCATTTGCTCGTTGCTTGGGATGCTCATAATCAACATCATTGACAAGGACCGTATAAAGGGTGACGACGGATACGGAGACCCGGGCGCTGTTTGGCGTGCGCGTCTCTTCCTGTTTATCGGATTCGCCTTCATGGCAGGGGGACTTGCAGGTAGTGTGGTACGCTTCTTTTCCTACTCATCCAAGTGGTGCTGCTTCTGACTTCTGTGCATCCTTCCTGCATCTGCAAGTCGCTATTAGTACTGAAGTACATCATGCACGACTACCCGGAACAGTACACCTACTACGGTTACGCCAACGTATCACAAAACGTGGCCCTCATGCTTTCAGCAGTTGTACTGTGGATTGCACAGAGCGTGCATGAGGAGTACGACTATCAGCTTTCACTCTGAATGCGATTTGGTATGCCGTGGAATTACCTACGACCACCATACTGTAACCTTTTTTTTTTTTACTCTGCGTCTTTGGATATGCGATTGGTGTAGCACCCTCTCATGCCACAAAGTTATCCTTTTCATGTAGTGTTGAATCATTCCGAACGTCAGTGGATTCCACGTTGCGATATCCTGCGATGAGTTGGTTGTAATATCATGACTCATTCTGTGCCAGCTGTGGAAGCTTCCCGTTAGTAGATGTCCAGTGAAGGCATTCCTTCGTCTAGCTGGAGTAATGCACTTTTTCTTTTCGTCTGGTCACAGGCCACTGTAGTTGATTTGGCTATTCAGAAGGCTCCCTACTGTTCGGTTTTGGGGAACCAACCACATCCCCAATGATAGCCCCCCTATTTTCGTCATCCTCAGAACAATCGGACTCCCGTGTCTTTAAGGGGTCCTCAGATTCAGGGGTAAACCTGCTGATACCGACGAGGATGGAGAATCCAGGGGAAGGAGTCAAGCTACATCAAAGTGAGGTTGTTATGCTGAATCTCGTGAGTACACTCAAAACATCTCCAGGCTACAGACGCGACCGCATAAATACACTACTCCGAGTACAACCGACACAAGCGGATGCGTCAAAGGTCACCCGTGTCTACTAATACGGCTCTCCCGCAGGAACTTCCCGTCTCTACCTTCTAACCTCGTGTCCGAGGGTCGGCCACAACAAGTGAAGGTCAGACAAAGGCGGTGAGGAAAGACCAGCTTGTTCTCCACCCTCCAATCGTTATTCAGGACACGCCTTAACTCATAGCCTCTCAACAGAATTTTCCTTGACATTCCTCCAGGTATATATGCCCTGACGAGAACCAGCTGTTGTTGCGACCTCTTCGCCCTTACCAGGAGTGATTCCCATCTGTCATGCGAAAACTGTTCACAAGGACATAGGATTTTGAATGGTTTGGGGTCTAATCGTAGAGAATCGAAAACGATATCCGTCACACCCTTGGTAAAATCGAACTCCACGACATTGACCTTTAGTTTGTGTGCAACGATGCGGTCCTGGTGTCTTCGGAGTTCGGCGATAATGACACTTTCGAAAAAGCGAAAGTCACCGCACGAGATCATAAACATTTGTCCCTCTGCGTGGTAACTTCTCAGCGCCGGGGGAGAGTCTGTGGGTCGCGAATGCTCACCCGTTCGAACGTAACGCTCCTGGATTCGCTGGCAGTAAGCTTTATGCTTACCCTGCTGCCAGTCAAGTCGCTGACATTCCCTGCTGCAGTAAAATGAGTGCAAACATCCTCCACAACGTCGGAAGCTCCCAAGAGGATCCACTCTCGTGCACTGCAAAGCTCAAGTAAGACACTTTCACAGGGGAGCGATTGCTCACGTACCCTTTCATTGTGACAATGTTGGACGGCATGCAGGGTGGGGTAATTAGGTCTCAACATCCTGGTACGCTCGCGGACCGTGTCCTTCAGCCTGTGCCAGTCTTCGTATAACGACGATCCCTTCTGAAGGTGTCGATCTTCTCCTGCTTCCTGGACTTGCTCGATAAGTGGGATCACCCGTTTTAGGACGGAACGATAAATGGTATAGGAAGCTAACATCCTGCCCAAAAGCTGCCCAGGTTGATTGTGGGCTGGATCGTTATCTGCTGGAGGTAGGTGTTGTTCGCATTTAAGTAAGACAGGGATTATATTCATGCTCAGAAGTGTGAGAACGAGAGGCACCCCGTCGAGGTCTTCGAGGCCCTCCTTAAGGTAAAGGGTTGCGTTAACCACGCAACGTGCGGCGTACTTCCTGTTTTCGCCTTCCCACGAATTTTGAACGATAAGGTTCAGTACGTCGAGACAAATAAAGAGAGATCCCTGTTTGACGAGGGCCAAGTGAAGGTTGGCGGTGAGGGCGAGAGCTGAGATAATATGGACGTCCCATGCAATACATTCCAGGTCAGGGGGATCTTGGGACAGTTCGTATCGGAGGTGGGCGACAGCGGTCTGCGCGAAATAATCATAATCGTTTCTGAACACCTCCATGATATTGGCCCAGTCGATCTTGATATTGAGTTCATGAGCGATCAGGATTGCGGAGTTGAAGACAGCAGAATCACGTTGGTGGTGGAATTGTGTATACGTGGAAGACCAGCTGGAGAATAGTGGGTCTTTGATTTCGAGGAGCCACAAGCTGGATATGACACGCATGATACCTTTGTCTGCAGGTATGTGCCGCGACCAGGCCATTACCCAACTGTGTTGCAACAAACCCAAGTATTCAAGAATCGACGTCTTGCACATGACTCGATGCTCCAGTTCAACATCAGGCTGAGTAATGATATCATCGTGAAAAAAGATGATCCATTGGCGGACGTCCTGCCATTGGCGTACAAGGCGTCTGAGGAGACGACTGGAGATCTCGTTGCAGGCCAGCCATAAGGGAAGTGTTATTCCCAAGGTATTCATACACAAGATAGGAACTTGCAGCTCCTCCAGTCTGTTTTCCTCTAGATTTTGTGCGTACTGTGGTAGGTCTCTGGATTGGAGATGGCCGTACAGGACGGTAGCCAACCGCTCGTATTGAGCTGGAAGGCAACCCTCATTAAGTGCAAACCCCGCAAGTAGGGATAAAGAAGCTATCGAGGGCGATGTGGCAGTATCAGCTATAAGGGTCTAGAGGAAATAGCATGACTGTGAGGTATTCATCCCAATGAGTCGCTGTAGTTACTAAACCTTACATCGAATTCGTTGCCGTTGATGTCGGGCATGGCTCTGGAATGTCTGGTCTCGAGTGGAAACATTGGCAGGCAATGTTGTTGGGAAGCCACTGGCTTGCAGACTTGGGATCGGTGGAGGGCCGAGGGTTATGATGGCGAAGGTGACATGAATATGTACCACGTGCACATCATCAAGTATTTTTTATTCACAGCACGGAATCGGGTCTATGTACCACAATGATTGAGATGCGGTCCTACGCTATGACGCTCTTGAGACGTCGCCGTTTCCGTTCTTGCTCCCCTAAGATGATTCGTTCGGTGACTGACAATGTCGATGCCGACCGCTTCTTCCACCGGACTGGGTCACACCCTCTACCGGTCAACTCGTCACTACAGACTTGAGAGCGTTGGGGCGCTTCAAGGAGTTCGCCTTGAGCGGGTTCATATCCGGCTTGACGTCGTTCAACTTCTGTCCTCTTCCAGCCGTGGCTTGTGACTTTGAGGATGGATCCAGCTTTGAGGACTTGAGTGTAAGGCTGAGGACGACTTTGTCGGCACCCTCGTCTCTCTTTAATCCAGGTTCTTCAAGAGGACTTTCAGACCTCAAACCCTGTGCTCCCCCTGGTACCCTATTATAGCCCGTTCAATCTGCTCCACGATCAAGATCCGCTCGCGCTGTTCGTCAGACATGGTCACCCGTTCCTTCGGGAGAGTAGCCGCTTGTTTGGCAGGTGCCTTGGGTGAGTTGTCAATCCATGTGACGCACCACCCCTCGTCTGTGTCGTCTATGTGCGCAATGCTCATCCGGCCCAGATGTTTGATAAATTCGGTGAGTGTTACCCAATGAGTCGCGTTCATTTGAACGCATTCTTTATTTTGGATAAGTTCTTGGTATACTCTATTTGAAAATACTCTCTTGATGCCAACTCTGTTGAAAGTGTTCAGCACAAAGAGCCGTTCTAGTGCCAATCCGATGGAGATACTCACCGCCTAGACAGCAGCAGTATTAAATTCATGCTGAAACTCCGAGGAAAAATCTGCGATGTGTCTTCCGGCGTGCTCACCAACGACAGGCGTTTGACAAAGGTGTGCCTCTAATAGCGCGTGGAACTTGCAGCCGTTCTCGTCTCTGCATTGTTTCTCGCAGACTTAGCAACACCATTGCAGGCGTTGTAGATCTTTTGCTTTCATTATGTTCGCTAAGTACTTTGGCCTTCAAACTGTCGTCGGATGTCAGCCCGATACAATTTGACGCGAGTTCAGAAACGTACCTTCTGCGCGGGGCATCTTATTAGGCTGGTAGGCTCTTGTCGACGATGACAGAAACGGGTTAACGAGAAGGTCCCCTACGCAGTTGCGCGACGAATACGGATCAGGCGACCTGACGGGAGGTTTGTCGTTGCAGGTGGTCAGTCGTACAAACTAATGGTTCTCAGAGAGTAGGGGAAGGGGAAGCAAAGGGCTGTCGATCCTGAGCTAAATGGCCTACCTGACTTTCGAGACCTGACAATCCAGTTTACAGGGAGTATACCGGACCCCGTCCTACACATAGTAGGAAAGGACTGTACGAGATGTCAAAGCCAAGGTATGCACTATCGCGCTTCGTCAACTGATTAGAGGGACGGTTTCGTGAATTAGGTTGCCATTGTGCGTCCTCAACTTTCTCATCAAAGGCTCAGACTTATCCATCTAGGTCGTCCGTTCACCAATGGTACCCGTCTGCACTCTTAGCTTACTGCGCTGGAGGAGAAGCAGTATCGTGTGACCCCAGCGAATGAAGAATCACACCCGCCAGTGCAATAATCGATGATAACCTGGTCGTATTGTTCCGTCGGCTCAGTGATCGAACGGGAGACGGGGTTGGAAGAAAAGCCCCAGGCGTGTCTCATTTGTGTGGTCTTTCAGGCTTCAGGCTTATAAACGGGAATGTGTAGGTTACCCAGGTATATCCATTGAGTTTGACCGCTTGGAAGCGGCTAGATTTTCGGAAGGGGATATCGCCAATTTCAGGACACAGTTTCATGGCCCAGCTTCTACCAACTATTTTGATCTAGCAATGGAAAACGATGACGATTGCACGTCATTCCACTCTGAATCCTACTTGTAAGCCTCACTTTTCATTGGCGATGACATGATCTCATTCTAGACGCAAGACGCAAGTTGGCATCGTCTTTGGGTTCCTTGTGGACCTTCTGTTCGGGACACGGAGATATCTCTTGGATCCTTCCTGACTCCAGAAATGCGTCCGACGTTTGCGTTATCGGATATGCTGCGAGCCCTGGACAATTCCTAGAACGCTCGGGTCGACCCCGACCCCATGAATTCCAGTTGTTTGTAGCGTATGCGACGTGCTTCTGGCTGGGTACGTAGGATGCGTCGTTTTACATAAATCATACAAGCACCATACTGTTTCAGATTTTCAGGTGCTTGCCTTCGAATGACGTGGAGAAACAACAATGAGCAGGATGGCACGAATGAAAATAACATTGCCAGCAATTATTAGTAGGACTGGCTATTTACTGTAGTTACGTATGTAAAACTTAGGTCGTCGAGTCTCAAGATCTCAACAATCGCCACGGTGATCCATTCGAGCGTGTTCAGCAACGTGGTCCTCCCCAATGCTCTCATAACACCCGGCATCGAGCGTTTGGGCAACAAACGCGTCCTTCCGTCTGCCAGTCCGCGGCGAAAAGAGATTTTGCGGGTGTTGCTCCGCATCTGTCCACCATGGACATCGATTGAGGGACTATTCTAATGCCAACGCGACATCATCTGACATGAACAGGGCCCGATCGAGAAGTTATACCATCCACATCCCCAGAGAATCTCCCGCCCTCCTCGTTTGAGCAGACCCACGAGTATCCCGTCGCAACCGCGACACGGACAGCGGTGGAAGTGTACAAGAGGCTCGTGGTGTGTCCCCGTCTTCTTTCAGTCCATATGTGTCTCTTTCACTCTTACGTGGACGAGTGGGAGCTGACCTGATGGTTGGCAGGAAGCGGACCCAGATGATCCACCTGACCTTGTTGTTGGAGGTAACATTGCTCTTCAGCTACTGTTCGTCTCCTACCTTAATCAACTACTCCCCACATTCCCCACTGCACAGCGGACACCGTCGTCTTTATGCATGCCCTTCCCGCGACGACGCCTGAGGTGGAAAGAGGCACACCCCAAGAGCTACTAGAGAAGCCGACCTCAAAGGCCGATGTTGTTAGACCCGAATGGCAGTATATGTGAGGTGGTTTCTGGGGTTTCGCCTGGTATGTTATCTTCTGTTTCCTTTGTCTTCTATTCACGTTTACACTGTCAACTCTAGTTTATATTTGTACATTACACGGGAACCAGAGACTGATGGACTCACCTGTGGTTAGTCTATCGATCTTGACCGCTCCAGGCTACGCCATTCGGTGCGTATGGGTGCTAAACGATTGATTTGCTCGCCCACTGACTATGTACGTGCGCATCGCGCAAATAGGGAATTGGACGGACGGAGTCTCGTCTCTTTCGCAGAGAACTCCCGACATGTTTTCGAGGCTTACGTCGAGAACGGAGAAGGTATAGATCGCTCTGGCGGCTTTGCTGTGCAAGTACGTTTTACGTCTGTCTTCCAGACTGTTTATTTTGTACTGCTGATATGGCACACGATTTGGTTGATGCCTGGATTCACAGGGTCTAGGCGCACCTCTCATCTGCAAGGTCGACGGTGATTACAATATCGTCGCGGGGTTTCCTGGGACGGCAGCCTTTAAGATGCTGGATATCTTGGTGGAGGAGGTCGATTTCTTGACAATCTAAGAGTATGTTGCAAATTTTGTGCGTACAACACCTTTGTGAATGTTTAACTCTGCGAGGTTACTATAGAGCTGAACAGAGGCAGTTGTCCACTCTACATGTGATCGAGCGATATCTACTCTGAAAGTTGGATGCTGCGGTATGCGCTCGCCAATTCATTCCAATATGTGTGAGGAGGTGCGGACCCCTCCCATGGACTGAGCTGGCTAAAGAAGCCCATCTGCTTTCAACCTGTATTGAACCAGTCCTTCATATCAATTCAAATACGAAGTCTGATGCAGGACACTATTCACTGAGTCGTACTGTAACTTGGCTGATCCTTCGGAGAAAGGCTATAATCGGTGCTTGGGTGTCGGTAGCCGTGCCAAGCAAATGACCAACAACTTCGACACCGAGACGGCGTCATCAGTATTGCTAGCGAATAATGGAGAAGAACATCGCGAACAGCTACGAAAGCTAGGGAACTTCTGCACGCTATTGATATGGAGAACCTGGGGGAGACACCGGCTAATTAAAGGGAAATCAACGCCGGTCGACTGTCATTTCAGCCTCCCCGTCAAGGCTAAGGCGCGGACGGTAAGTAACACTCTAGTCCGTCTTCTGTCTGGGTGCCGCCATCCGACTTGTGGCTCACTTATCTGCTGGACGGTGGTCTTTGAAAATCAAGGCATGGTGAGTGACGACAACTACTTTTGGCCTCGAATTGGCTGCATCGCAAAGGATCCCGTATGGCGTTTCTCTGCGCTTGCCCCTTGATCACATCCGTTACGCTCGAATACCTCTTCTGCAATGTCCTGATTACCCTTGGCGACCAGGTAAGTGACAAAAAGATGTCTGAAGTGCTCAATGTTGAAGCCGTCGCATCGAGGTTCAACATTCATCGATCATCACGCAGTCAAGTCTACTAAATCATGCACTCCATCACGTGCCAACCTTGCTCGAAGGCAACCAGCGGGCGGCGTGACTTGACTGCTCTATAGGTACTTATATCTTTCGATTTTTTTCATCGTCACCCTGTTCAGCAGTTCGGGAGCGGGCGGGCTGTCTCATAGCTATGCTGCCAGGTTCGAACATCTTCTGTGTCCTCATTTGTGAAGCACGGGAGCTCGATGGTTGCAGGCATGACTCTCACAATACCAGAGCTTCCCTCCGGGAGATTTTGGAAGGCGTCCTCCCAGTCAGAATATCTGACTGTCTTGTCAGTCCGAGTTGCGAGCAATCTCTCTTAGCATCATTGGCTACTTTCTAGCAGTCCAGGTACGTCGCCTGGACCATCCGTGCTGGTTCCATGTTCATCATGCTACAGTCCTTCGGCGCAGGGACATTGGGTTGGGAAAAACCTGTCTTCTTAGATTACTATAGAAGTCGCTTTGGTGCCGTTATGTGTTCTTTGCTAGCAAAACGCCGGTACTGGTACAAGCCTTGACTATTTGATTACCATGTCAGTGGGGCACAAACTAGCTACAAGTGACATGCACTCGTTTGACTGTGTTTGACACTCATATTCAATGCAATTTCTGTGGATGGCTCTTGAAGACAGTAAACTCATCTAGTGCAGAATGCGCAGGAAAATGAGAGTTGATGCTTTGGAGTTAGTGGGATTGCTAGTGGCATCAACCTGATCTCAAGCAACGAGGACGAAGACAGCACTCGGCAAAGGCCGCTCGGAAAGGCCCCCAGCACCACCCGAGTCCACCCGCCCGCCGACGACAAAAACAACCGAAGCCACCCAGAAAACTCGTCGGAAAGTACCCATGTTCATACCGTCTCAGAGTGCGGACGCTGATCGCTATAACTAGAGCATGGAGTGAAATAGTCCCAACGACGAAATTTGCACGTCTTCTTACAAGAACGAAAGACCGAGCCACATCATATTAGTTAAGTTGAGGGCTCTAAAACTCAAAGGACACCCACCGCCCAGCAAAACAACAGGGCTCGCTGACTTCGTGTGGTTTTCTGTTTAACAGTATCACGTATTGATAGATCGCAAGCGTTCCTTGAATGTTTTGTGACTGGCGGTTTTCACAGAGGCAGACGTAATAGTCCTGCTGTGGCACTGCTTGAACTTATGGGATATACAACCCTTAGTAGAGGCTACGTTAGAACATGAGAAGATATCCAACGGGAGTAAACAACTCGCAGAGTGGCTTCAACCGCTGAGAGTAACCTGATGTTTGAATACGACCTGATTTTTCAGGTCCACCCCCGCATCCCATGATCAGCCGTTCCCGGCGCATGAGCAGCATCACCACATATGTGCAAACTCTGGAAGAGTTCAACGAGAACTCAAGTACGTAGGTGTGTCAACCTAATGATAGAGATGTATCTAGATTTTGGTGCATTAGCTAATATCGTCAGGAGCGATGGGGACATACCACCTACTCAGTAAAAGAACTCGGGGTCCGATAGAAACTTCGTATTTCTTATGCTGCCTAGAGACATGTAAGAGCTTCGCCTGAATGCCAGCCCCATCACGGGTACTCACCGACGCATTACATAGATTACGTTATCACTGTTGTAAGGTTCACAACCGACGATCTCGAGGCCTTGGAGTTCCGACTTTCGAGTATACAATTAAACTGGTGTTCAATGTTCAGCCCCGCCGCCGAACAAAGGATGGTCCATGACGTTCGTGAACCACGTCTTGTCCCCCCGGCTGTTCGCATAACAGCTTGGACACTCAATCTCCCAGCACACATTGCATCACCAACCCATGCCTCATTGTCCAATGAGGGACAAGTTGTTGCGTTTACTGTCAATCTATGGAAGGTTTTCGCACCTGTAGGGTAAACACCCAGCTAGACGGAAGATTGCCTGAACATCTCGTGTCAATGATTCGACGGGTTGAAGCTTTCCGATGGCTACGTACGAGGTATTTGACACAAGGAGTCGTTTGGTTGGAAGAATTCTAGAAGAACCATGGACGACTCGGAGAGCGACAACGCCTGGAACCGTCCTGGTTCAAAAATCCTGCCCGAAGGTGGTGTAGTAAGCCTGTGATGGTGCCTGGCGCGACCGCTGACTACCCCTCTACCCTTCCACCAGTCCGAAGATATTCTGGATGACATGGATATAAGTAAGGAGGGTCGGATCTACGGCAGCGAGTTGTTTTTGTGCCAAAATGTTTATTTGACACACCTTCTGCTCACCGCAGAAGGTGTGGGTCTCCTCTACCTTGCCGTGAATTTGGCGACTGCATGCGTGTCGAAGATTGCTTGGTAAAAGTATGTGTCCAAAGACCCACGACACGTGGAACAGATCTCACAGCTGTACACAACGTGCTGTATCGGAGATGCGCAGGGCGTGACCCCGCGATGAGCCGCTAGTGTTCAGTGCGCAAAGAACGCCGAGCAACTCGTTTAATTTCACTGCAAGTGCACTGCGACTGATAATGACGTGTAGTGGTCGTCGCAAGGATGGTGTTACGATGACACGCGCACGTTGGCGGTCAGACTACACTGAAAGGGGAAATCGAGTGTTCACGGCGAGCTGAAACAGATCCAGTCCGACACTGCTACTTAAACTCCCCCCTCCCCACCACACCGGCTCATTTTCTTTATCACTATACACCATGACGACCTCACTTGATAACCTCAAACAGACCGGCACCATTGTCGTCTCAGATTCAGGAGATTTCGAGTGTGAGTGCTCTTATCAGTACAGCCGGCGCTCGAATCCTCTGTTGATATAATTGTCTTCAGCTATCGATACCTACAAACCTCAGGTAGGTACACTGCCATTCACAGCCGATAGTGGACTGTCTTCACGAGATGCGACGCGCAGGATGCTACGACGAACCCGTCCCTGATCTTGGCTGCCGCCAACAAACCCGCTTACGCTCGCCTTATCGAGGTGGCTGTCCTCTACGGAAAGAGCAAAGGCGGCAGTCTTGAGAACCAGACCAACGCCGCTATGGATCGTCTGGTAAGAGCCAACGATCCCCAGATCTTTATCCACCCCTGAACAGATCCATGTACACTCCACTCGTGTAGCTCGTTGAATTTGGTAAAGAGATTCTTGCCATCATCCCAGGCAGAGTCTCCACGGAGGTTGACGCTCGCCTCTCTTTCGATAAGGAAGGCACCAAAGCAAAGGTCCCCGTCTTTTTTTTTTTTGATAAGCTCTCATACACCATAAATCTGATGGACGGATTTTGCCTTCTTCTCCAGGCAAAGGAACTCATTGCCCTCTATGAGTCACTCGGCATCCGCAAAGAGAGGATTTTGATTAAGATTGCTTCGACGTGGGAAGGTATCCAGGCCGCCCGAGAACTTGAAAGGGATGACGGTATTCACTGCAACCTCACCCTCCTTTTCGGTTTCGGCCAGGCAGTCGCCTGCGCTGAAGCAGGTGTCACCCTCATTTCACCCTTCGTGGGACGTGTGAGTTTTAGACTTCTATTCGGAGTTCTATGCGATCCGTGCACGTGCTCAGCTCAGCTGTCCTCCTAGATCCTTGATTGGTACAAGAAGGCAACCGGAAAGAATTATGAAGGGGACGAAGACCCTGGTGTGAAATCGGTTAAGAAGATCTTTAACTATTACAAACAACATGGCTACAAGACCATCGTCATGGGTGCTAGCTTCCGTAACGTGCGCATTCGGTTGCTCCTTCATGGTGTTATTCCCGCCGCTGATATCGTACCCTCCTCATACATCACATGAACCACTTATCCTTCTCAATAATTTCCTTTTTTCTTTCCCTCTCACCCCAAATCTCCTCTCCCTCCCGATAGACCGGCGAGATCAAGTCGTTGGCAGGTGTCGATTTCCTAACCATTTCCCCGGCATTGTTGGAGGAGCTCAGGAAGTCAACCGATCCCGTTCCTAAGAGGCTCGATGCTGAAGCTGGTGGGTTCTTTTCCCCTCGTGCCTTTCCTCACCACTCGCTCGTTTTCTTATTTGGGTTACCTGTCTTGTCTGTCTCACTAATATCCGTCTGTCACTTGCTTCTTCCGCCGCTCTTCTCGTCATTACTACTATTATCACCTTCTCTGACGTCCTGTCTTTCATCTCTCGCTCGTCGAATACCTACCTACTCACCACGTACTCGTTCACAGCTGCCCAAGCCGAACCGTTGCCCAAGGTTTCCTTCATTGACAATGAACCGGAATTCCGCTGGGCACTTCTCGAGGATCAGATGGCATTTGAGAAGTTGCATGAAGGAATTAGGAAGTTTGCGGAGGACGGTGAGACCCTCAAGAGCCTCCTGCGGAAGAAGCTGTCGGCGTAAAGTGGCGGGGCTAGTGCGAAAGTACTCAAGCTGCAGTTTTTTGCATTTTCCTAGGGTGTATGCCGAAATATTGTTTTTAGAAGCGTATCAGTTGTATGTTTTTCAGATTTCGGTGCACAAAATGTCCGAGTATCTTAGCTTGCTAACCGAAATCCTTGCAGAGCAGGATGACAACCGAACAACTGAGCACAAGTGGCGTGGAGTGGGGAGAAAACATGCATCGTTATTAAACTCGTGACTATACATAGAACAAACTACGAGTGGAATCTCTTTATACGGTACGTACTGAATGAACAGACAAGGGAAACAGACACTATACAAATTATCAATCATCGATAGCGAATGGAGCAACATGATAAGACAGTGGAATGAATTGGCTCAAAAAATCATTATAGTCCAACACGAGGAAACGCGTGTGAATGCCTAAACAGCAGAGCAGTCAATGAGTGACGTTGCGATGACGAAGAGGTGGTCGGGCAACCTACAAAGTAGATGGAGGAAAAAGCTGTCGCAGACGACTCTATACCGCCGCTCTAACCTAGAGAGCAGCAACACCTTCCTCCCACTCCGCCCGCGTCACACATCCGACAGCCCTACACACCGGACACGACACTTCAACGATTGGGCCGCTCGTTTCTCTTCCGCCCCATCCGGCAACACGTTCAGCACTGACCAAACAAGCAGGGTGGAACTTGTGCGCACACACCGCTTTAGAGCTGACGATAACCCCGTCGGCTTGCGAGTGTACCGATACTTGTTTCATCGATGGAAGAGAGAGAGGCGGATAGGGCTCGTCGTCCGATGGACCGATCCCGCATGACGTATCGGAACACCTTAACCCCTGCTCGCGCTCCCTCTGTTCAACTCGCTGGCGTAACGAAGGTCCTGGAGAAGGTGGTAGTGTCCATGGCTTTCGCTCCCGCCGAGGTGGCATCGGATGTGCAGAGCGGAAACCAGGAGACGGTTGGGGGGGTCGAGGACCAATTCCGCTGGCACCTTGACCAGCTTGGAGCGGAGGCTGGGCAGTACCCGTCGCCCCTTGGGGAGGGTGAAGCCCACCATTCACAGCTTCGGTGGGGCCTGCAGGAGGTGCACCATTGGCAGCCATCATGTTCGCCGTCGAGCGCAACAATACATCGAACATCTCTCTCATCTCCTGAGTGAAGGCGGTTAACCTTTCGTTATCTGGAGGGCTGCCCTGACCCCGTGCACCTTGAGCTTCGTCAGCATGATCACCATCATCCGTTCGGTGGTCATGATCATGATCATGCGGCGGAGGGCGCACAATCATATCTACTCCTATTGTCACAATATCAATAGGCATACCATGTGGTCCAAACGGTCGATTGTCGTTCATATTTGGTAGACTCTGCGCGCGCGAACGCTGGCTGTCGGGAGGAGTATTTGATTCAGCAGGGGTACCAGGCGGTGGCGGGTTAGGGCCAGCTGGACGGGGGCTGAGTGGTACTGGAAACTCGGGGAACGGGAAAATATGGAGGCCAGGCATTCCAGCAAAGGGATTGAGCCCTGGGCCAGCTGGACCGATAGGTCGTGAACTAGTTTGTCCACTAGTGTTTGAAGTGGGCGGATTTGACTGTTGCTGTCCTGGTGGAACAGGAGTGTCCAAAGGCGCGTTCTGCTCGCGCTGTGCATCCGGTTGAGCAGGGGCAGCGGAAGATGTCCAGCGTCTGAGAGGCGGGGAATATGTCAGGTTTTCGGGGTCAATGTTGAACCTGCACGTAGGGCAAGTAGCCTGTTTCGCTCGCGTGAACCAAGGCAGGAGACATGAGGCGTGGAAGACATGTGCACATGGAAGAGCGATGACCTTTGATTCCTCGCAGGACGTGGCCGCGCTGGCGGTCTGTTCCGACGGACCAGCTGCAGATGTAGGCTCAGTTACCGTCGAGTCACCATCACCATCCTCCTGTTTCTTCTCGTCAAATCCACCCCTGTCCATATCCAATAAAGAGTCCCAACAAATCGCACACCCAGGGGCGGTATTCGACATATCCTCTCCATCCGTGCGTCCACCCAATGCACCGCCAACCCTTTCTAGACGCTTGACCAAGCCAATGGGAACGACCTCCAAACCAGCAAGTAATCTCTTGGCGCGTTCAGGGTCCTCACTTGGTCCTTCTGGAGGGCCGAAGAAAAGCCAGTCCTGCATCAATGCCGTGAAAGACTCCATGAAATTTGGCCGGTTAGGGTTGGAGCCAGGGGGTGGTGGAGGTGGGTTGCCTGCACGCCCGTCATCTGAAGACGGAGTAGGACCCTGACGCTCGCCCATATCGCCGTTAGCGCGAGAACGTGCATTTCCTTGAGGCATCGGTATAGCTCCAAGTGGTATCGTGAATGCGAAACCTGAAATCAAAAGAAGCACGCGCGGTTGCAGCGGCGCATTTCCATTAGCATTGGGATTAGAATTTGGATTAGAGTTAGGAACAGGGTTGGAAGTGAGTCGCGGGTCAGGGCGTGTGCCATCATCCCGTTGAGGTGAAGACGGGGAAAGAGGATGCGGAGCAACGTTCTCACCAGCGTGCTCCACAAAGTGGTCTTGGTCCCCAAACGTAAACGTATTCACGTTCGTAGGTCCTCCAAAGAAGCCAAATGGATTTTGGCCACGTGGAGACTGCCGCGGCGAGTGTTGTCGTGAATTGGGGCTAGGACTCTCATTTTCGCTAGACGCGGTTCCGGAAGGAGAACCACCCACACGTTGTGATGGATGTCTACGATCCCTTGCATCATCGACATCGTCCTCGACTCGTGCACGTCTACTACCTGTGGTAGGTTCTGAAGGGGGAAGATCGTCCTCTACATCCGTCCAAGCGCTGTCATGGTCATCTTCGACGACGGGCTGGCGAGATGTCGAGGCGGTGTTACTATCTGCAGTGGCATTAGCGACACCCGAATGGATGACATCAGCAGAAGGTGGACCCGGAGGACGATAGTGGGAGGCATAGGGCTCGACGCTCTCAGTGTCCGACTCGTCAGAGGAATCAGAGACCGAGCGCAATTCTGGCATGGAGTCATTGTCTATGTCATCCTCGACCTGATTTTGCTCTTCCTCCGCTGCCACCCGCTGGGATTCGGAGGACTGCAAACGAACTGGTTCTTCGGAAACAGGGGGAATATTGAATCCCGCCGACGTCGATGCCGATGTAGATGACGAGGGCTGCACGGAAATTGGTGCGAGTGACTCCACAACTCGAGTGGCGGCAGAATCACGATTAATCAGACCTTCTACGATGTCTTCCATCGCTTGATCCTCTCTCGTACTACTCTGAGCATCGTCAAGGGTTTGGTTGAGTGCATTGTTGATGTTTCGGAGGACGCTGTGGAAGGTCGCTCCAATCTGAAATCCGGGTGCGAAGTGTGTCCGGGGACGTTGGCTAGAGTCGCTGTTATGGTGGTGATGGTTGTCCATGACGAGCTGCTCAGCGAGCAAAGTAAATAGAAGGCGTCACAAAATGAGGTGGCCGGCGACGACGTGGATGTCGAGGTCGAGGTCACAAGATGGTTTGAGGGAAGAGGGAAGAGGCCTTCTGGGCTGGCTGATGAAGCAATGCTTATGTAATACGTAGTGGAACATTCTTCTTGACTCCAGCACCGACTCGACCGTTCCACGAAATTTCACAGTGCAATATTATTCGGAATGAAAGCGCACAACAAAGTGGAACATTCGACAAGTTTCATGTCTAGTAAAGCGTGTTTAAGCTCGCACAGAACAGCTGGCTGAACCATTTTCACGCTGTCTTTGCCTTCCGTTTCCGGTTATACTTCCGCAGGTACCTCCGCGCGCTTGGAACACCAAACTACACGTCAACATAACCGTCACATTTGTAATAACCATGATCGGCACCGCCCAGGTCATGACGACTTTAGCCCAGCGATGAAGAAGGGAAAGACACTGCTTACCCCGATAGCTGGGTATAACAACAAGAGTATGCCACCGACCGTCCAGGCCCATCGGACGTGTCGTGGGAGGGGCTCTTCAAACATACCCCTGCTCCATTTGGTGATCACCAACAACTCGGTCAGGATCGTGGCCAGTAGCAGCCAACAATGCTGACCCATACGCTTCACCTTCCTGAATACATAGCCATTCATTGGCGTCTGCAATGTGGCGCAGGACTACTTCAAACTCACTTGGGATCGTTGACATATTGATATAATTCCCTCACGGCTGGCAAAGCACAAAGAAAGACTCCTGCGAGTCGGAGGATGACGAAAGGGTGGTCGGGTTCCAACCATAGTAGTGACTAGGGGAAAGTTAGAATATCCCCAAGAAAAAACCACGCGAAATTAACCTTCAGATAGAATGGATTGAGCTCTGCAGCAAGGAAAACTGCGAGCAACAGCACGACAGTAGTATAATGATAAAATGAAGCCGTGCCTTCCCATTTGAACGCTGTCCAGTCATGGGGTGAGAACTGGCTGAGTACACGTCGAGCCTTGGATCGTAAACCCCGTGTCTGCCGAAGACCACGCCACTCATATGGCTGTAACCAACACCGCATAAAGGTTCGTTTCAGAACGATATATTACGGATGACCGATGGAAAGATTCCGCTGCCGTCACGACAGGGATGCACCGCACCTTGACTTCCAGATACTGACATGTCTTCATACCTACATAGAGTCATCAGCATATCGGCCGTGTGACACTCTATGCATAAACCCCTCACCTAAGTACGTTCCTAGCCAATTACAAACCAGGACGTCGAGTACCCACTACGGACAACGAACATAGATTTGCCGACAGTACAACTATCGCGAAGTTGCCTACTCACATGATCCCACCAACACTGGGGTTGTTGAGCCCGAGTAGTACAAGTTTAAAGCGACCCACCTCGGCAAAGTTTGGTATTTGGTGTTGGAGACTGTATTCAGCAAGCTCAAAGGCAATGCTCAAAATCTACTCCCACAACACCCGTCAACACACGGAGATCGTTAGGCTAATTGGCGGAAACGGGACACACCCAGCAGAACCAGTAGTCACGCAACACCATTGCCTTTCCGAACCATCCCAAAGCGTGAGCAAGGCAAAAGATGTCGATGGCATTCTAACAAACACATCCCGACAGCAGCCCCCAAATTTGACTAGCGGTAAGTGACGGTTCACCATGAATAGTATAGGGCATTCAGAACTAACCCATATATTATCCACCGTCACTGCGCAGTTTTCAGCATAGCTCCTTTCTGGCAGAGGAACGCCCAAGGAAGGATCTAGAAGGGCCATCATGCTCCTCGCAGAATCCAAATCCTGGAAAAGGAGAAAGACGAGAGCAAGTTCGTATAGTAGGTTTACGCCCAACACAACCCGCCAAAACGCAGGGTGGGGGCGTACGAAAGGCCCGTCCCTGAACTGAATCATGGAGAACATGAGAAAAGACACAAGCGCAGCGTAAGCCCCTCTTGCATTATGAAGGTGAGATGGTCGATAACAAAGGCGACACACAGAACGTACATGCGTCGTTTGTCTCGCCCCTCTTCGAGGACGTCCTGTGTCATGGCGATATACGCGAGTGCGGCCAGACCGATGGTAAGAGCCGTGAGGGTGATAGGCTTGTAGAAAAATCTACAGTGTTCTCAGAAACTAGCCTCAACATGGATATGCAGTACCCACTCGACGGAAGTATCATGTCGTTCCTGGAACGGCGCAATGCGAGTATACGGCTCGGTGCGATCAGCCTGCAACACGCATTTGCATCAGCTTGTCACGAACGGGATGGATGATGCACTCACATCGTACCCTGTCCAGAAAGATGTTTGCAGAAGATGATCCGTAGTGAGATGCACTTGCACTTACATCTGACGGTGTTTCCATTGAGTCCAGGCTGAGGTTCCGCTTCCGGACGTGAGATGACCACGTCGTCATCGTCCTGCAACGGAGATGTAGGAGAATCCGTTGTCTCAGAAAGCATGTCGTGGGCCAGTCTATACGTTGCGGTGAAAGACCAGACTATGGGGGGGACGGGCGTGCACGCCTTCCCCACTCCCAGACGCACGCGCTCTGCCTTGCATGCAAGCACGTTCAACGGAAAACCCCAATACGACACGTCCACGTTCCTTGCCTAATCAGGAAATTTCTCGGTCTTTCGACCCTTTTGCAGCGGCTCTGACTCGGCTTCGATTGTCCCTGGCCACTAACACTGCAACTCGTACTATAAATCCCACCGCGTACAAGACCCCGCCTTTCGATAAAGCCGTCCCCAAAGCTTTGGTTTGCTGATGCTGAGTCCGTTTTTGTGGAAATACGTGACTGTAGAATCGAATGAATGAAATGCCGCTATTCTTTCCGTCGGCGGTGTCTAGGGTAAAATTTGCCAGTTCATTTCGTACTTCCTTCATGGTTCCATGTCGTACAATCATGCACGAACGCTCCTGGTACCTAACTCCGCCGTGGACCGGTATGCGTGGTATCCCGTATCCTCCTTCACCCGACGCTTCATTGCTGTCCCGAGCAGGGACTCTGGCCCTTGAAACTCCGAACACGCTCAGCTCGAGTTGACACTAACACCCTCCGAGACTGCCTGCCGACCCCCACTTTCTCGCTGAGGTTGGTCTGCGATTATCTCACCCCTCTCGACACGCACCAGTTTCATGAAACGGGTTGTCATTACTCAAACGGTACGTACAATCTCGTGCCAAATGATCAGATGATCACTTCATTGACCATTGCTATGACGTGTGAACTACCGAGAGCGCACTGAAGCAGAAACGGTCGATAACACCCCTCTCCGCACTCCCATACCAAATTCCCGTCAACCTTCAGGTCTCGGCGCTAACTTCCAACACCACTGTGGTCCTAGCGTCCCGCGCTCTAAGCTCACTCGGTGAAACGATATGTCATTTACCAAGTTGGCTTGCCTAAACCGCCCATGCCGCATGGTGACAATCAATGCGAAACAGGAACTGACGGGGAACGGTATGTTCCGGCACGGACGTAATAAGCCCGCGATCACTAGGGCGCTAACGAGAACAGGATATGTTTGCGCAACATGTCTGCTACGGTGGCGTTGCCCGTGATCCGAACATAAAGCGACCAAGGCAAAAACCCGTTTGGCCTGGAAGTAAAACATTGCAGATTGACGAAGCGAATTAGGAACGAATTGTGACGACGGGCTAATAAGCTAAACAGACAGATCACAGATGATAAACAAGAATCTATTCGGATCGATTATTATCTAGCCCTTTGCGCTGAACTGCTCGTCGGACACAATGAGCCATCTTGGTACATGCTCGCACGGCCGGTTACTTCTCAATGATATCTCACGTTTACCGTGTTCTCCCGTTCTTTTTTTATCTACTTCAAGTTAGTGACATTCTTGTCCACCCATACCACTTCCAGCACGACGCAGTCTTCGCTTATATCCACCGCTTTGAGATGAGACAGGGGAATGGCATCCCATCGCAACGGTACGCACGTCCTCGCTTACGAACTCCAGGACCAGATAACCTACGAACCACTGCGCTGTCGCAAAGATATTTGTTTCCCTTATCCGAAATTGTTGTCCGAAAGTGTCGTTAATGGAACCCGGCCGTCTGGATTCGGGTCACCTCGAACATCCGCATATGTCGGAGAATGAAGTTCTTAGAGAATGGTACCCATACATACTGACTATGACATCGTAACAACTGTTCATGAAGCGATAGTCTGATCCCTACACATGTTCGTTGATCGGCTAGATGAACTCGCTGCACTTCCAGTCGTCTTGCCACTGATAACCGAGACTGACCAGAAGTTTCACAAGCCCGCGACGTCCTAGTAGAGATGTCGTCCCATTATCGCGACGCGTCGTATCGTTAGTCGTTGCCCGCTATCCTGACTATGGTCAAGAGCCCAACTCGGCCACAGACATGTGCCTACTATCAAGATACGCGGGAAGGATACACACGAACGCCCAGTGTACGCCCGAGAATCTTCTTGAAAAGCATGATCAACATTGCTTATATTATCTGGCTATATGTTATACCTGATAAGATGCGTTGCCCGTGCTTTCTTCTTTCCGCGGGAGGACAAAATTTTGGGCTCAGAGATTAATCAGCGTAAATGATGCTTTGTTCGCGGAATTCAGCGGTACGCAGGACCTCTACGCACCGTTTTCCGACCAGGTAAGAAGTCTCGGTGCTAACCCTAGCAGACTATGGTAACATACTAGACGTTCCGAAACGGAGAGATACGAAATCTTCCCCACTTCAATCCTGGGCTTGGAGATCCCAGGAGCACTTCACGGCGATCAATACGGTTTGAACATACCAAGCTTATAGATACCACATGGCAGGGATGGTGTTCCTTCGGAAAATACTGCACTGCTGTCGCTACAGCAATCACGGCTAATCATTCAATGACAGTTCGTTTTCCCTGACTGCTGGTAGCATGCGGCGACAACAGCAGGGAAAGAAGAATCAGAAGGAATCAACATAAAGGGTGACTCCCCGCCTGGTGGAACGTTACCGGGTCTGAATCCCGGAAGCCTCAGCCTGGATCACCGTATGCAAGATTTTTCTGGAAGACACACTGTGTCAGTGAGTCATTTCCATCCCCTACCCAGCATACACTTGGCACTACCGCAACCGGATAATTATCGCCGGTCCCGGTTCGGCATTTTGATGAGCACCTTGTAATTGGCAACCAAGAGGCGGAGATTCCCACGCAACACACGGCGCACGATTTCAATCTTGGTCGGGAACCAATAGCGATAGTAGCTCCTGCTTGCCTACTGAAATCCAGGCCATTTTTGTTTTGTGAGCAGCAAAGACCCGATCATTGCGGTGAACGCGGTCGGAATACTCGGTGGGAGGCAGCAATATTCAACACGCAAGATGGCTTGGCGCACGCGCCCCAAGTGGATGAGTAATCTCGAGTCAGAAATTTGTTTCGATTCCCTGATCCGAGATGGCCGTCCGGTATCCCAACAGCAGCCTATGACAAAGGAGGCTCGTATAGCTTTGTGGGATGCATATTATCCAGCATGTGTATGACTTACCAGGGCATCGGTACGTATACTGTCGCGGCACAGCATTTTCTTGGCAACTGCGGCGGTCCTCCGCAACGATTCGTTCCAAATAGTGAACGCTGGAAATTGAAGTCGCTCTACGTTCGTTGCAGTGATGGGCCAAAGTAAAACAGAGACTAATTCGGTGGCGTCGACACACTCCAGACTGTGAAGTGGCGATCACTGGGGTCTGTGGGGCTGATGTTTTTTGTAATCCGCCGATAACACTGATATGATGATGCATGATGCATGATGGTTGTAGCCCCTGTCAATCCTGTCAATCACATTTATACCACGCATGCGGCGCCCGAGCCACCAACGCTCGATAAATGGCTGTCAACGCACCGAGGCTGTCAGGGTCGCTTTGGCTTTAACCGTAATTGGTAGACACCCTACTAAGAAAGGAAATGTGAGCGATCAAACAGATATGCCGCCCGTGGAGCAAGCGGTGAGAGCAACACATGATACCAAGGTGGCGCTGTGTTTGAGTCAATTTCTCATTTAGATGGCACCTAGACGAGGTACATATGCAGCGCGAAGAACGAGTTAGAGAGCCCCATCATATACGCCGGATCGGTTGAGGTTAATAGAAAACCCGGGCAGGGATCGGCGAGCGTGGGTCCCCGTGCTGAGCGTAGGTTAACCGAGCCACTGCCCCAAGGCACTGTACCATATTGTCTGACACCAAAGAGTGCTTACGCAGGGCATTAGAGGATATCAGCTGCATTTACTACAGTGTTGAAGTTGAACTCATTTCAACATCTTGACTCTGCGTGTGCCTGGCCAGCCAACTTAACTCCACTAACTGCGTGAGCAAACGGAGGATCGACGGCCTTGGCTAATTAACCTGTCATGAGTTGTTTTGGGCTACCTGTTTCATCAGTTGGAAGTTCGTTCAGTCTCACGTCTGGTCATTCCCAGGTCAACCGTGAATTTAAATATGTTGATTCCTGCGAATGAGCACCAGGCGCCCCGGACATAAGGGCTAGCCTGAGGCCACGACGGCGCGGACAGCCGAGTCGGAGGTACGGATACGGCCAACGAAATGCCCAGGAACAATAACGGGCGATGCGCCCTTCTTGCTCCACGTTTCAAGGCTTTCCGTGGCGCAACTGTGCATACCTTATCAATATTCACGGTGGCCATATTATGTATGAGCGCGTTCGACAAAGTCCGAGCAAACCATCCGACCTCAGATGTGCCGCACGAAAAGTTCTTCACGCCCACTGCCCTCCTCGTACACGTCGATGGCAGTGTGGTTTCGAATCTTGTTTGTCGACCGCATGGTTGCACTTTAGTTAACTGGCGCGTGGTTACGCGTCGACACTGCACGTCAGTGTGGTATGTAGGATTGTTCCTCAATGCCTCGGGTGCAAGAGTAAAATTCAACATGAACGCGAAACCTAAGATACGAGCATATACGATGTGAATTCCCCTATGTTACCACACTCATCTGCGTCATATGCGGCGAATCGCCGGAGTTGGGAGAAACACGCGGTTCCTTTCTGCCCATTGTGATACGCGTGGATCTGTATTCCACATCGTTGCTTCCAGTGCAACTGTTGCAGAATGTCAGGGTTGACAGCAGTAGGAGGACAATATGAAATAGGATAAATACAATCGAGTGAGTTATGCTTCGTAGGAGGACGATGTATGATCGGCAGCGGTGATGGCCTTGCGCGCGATCGCACATATGACCGGCTGCCACTGGGCAGGAATGACAGTGCTGTGGCGAACGCTGTAGCACTTACGATGAGAACATCAAACTTACCTACCGGGTCGCTGTCCACGAGCACAGTATCGTAGTACTCGCCTAGGGCAAGAGTATCCGCATCACCATGGCCAAGACATCTGTCGGAAAAGGGTCCGGTGCTGACAGCACGTGTCGATCAGGCAATTTGCACTTTCAATGGCCTGGGACAGCACAGCATTAACTCTCGTCGCGTCCATGCTAGTTTGTACAAACCAAGCAATAAAGGCGGAGCTGGTATCATGGGCGATATCGTATGTACAGCACGGTCGACTCACCTTGGTACTTTGCACATGCAGGCGAGGTGGGAGCTCGAGTCGCTAAGCCTGAAGTAAGCGTAAACGAAAGCTGAGTGGTTTCTATTGCTTCCGCGAACCCGCCGATTCCGGGATCTGATTACGCCGTCAGCGTCAGCGCCTTGCAAATACCCTAATTGTGTGATCTGACCCCCCTCGACCCAATATTCCTACCCATCGCCACTGTCACGCGTATTGCCTGCTTGTCTGGAGTGAATTATGAACTTACAGCGCTGTAGTGGATGAGCTATGACACGAACGCTGCCACCCGAGAGAGCACGAAGTAGCATGTGGTGTCCGCCGGTGATAGCATTGGTGACCGGTTGCGATAGCGGGTTCAACGTTCAAGACCGGCGACCGTTTGCGGGATATTAGCTGTGTCGACTCGGGGGTCCATTTCCAAAAGTGGTCGCGATCACACGTCGACGTATTTGACTGCTAGACCGCATTATGGTAGTCATCTAGTACGATGACTAGCTGACTTCAAAACCCTGCAGACACCTTCGGCAAAAAGCCAGACTTATTTTCCCCTGTCAACCATAGCCGACATTTACATTCCTGTGATCCGGCACTGGAAGGGTAGCACAGGCTTGTGACTCCCGACAAAATCCACAAACACGAGCTTTCCCAATCGTACTCCAGTTGTGCTGCCGGAAACATTCGCCGCAACTGGCAACCTATGCTACATAGATAATACGATTTCGATGACCGAAATGTGCCAGCCAGGATAAGGCGGTCGAAGCCTTTCAGCGGACATGACCGTGTGGCATGTACCTGCCCACTCGTTGCCACTACCGAATTTTTCTGTATGATAGTACCGTTGATCTGGCGGCACTGGATGGATGGGGAAGGTAGGGTGTGTGAGACCGGGTCGTCATACGTTCATATCACGCAAGAGAATCGCATGGCTTACAGGCCATCCTGGTGTCTGTTCTTCGCAGAATTCGGACAAGGCCAACAGGCCTGCCGAATGACCCGTGACCCTGTTGTGCCTGCACATGCATGTAAATGGACGGTCTGTCAATATTGCAGGTCGGTTTTTACGACCGCCGACAACGTTGGTATCGTTGTGGTTCTCACCATGATGGTGCCCAGCCGCTAGAAGTGGTCGAAGATATGCATCAGATTAACCAATGAGTAACCTCTTACTCCCATGGCTCCAAACACAACAAATTTCTCAGAGGGCATTTTCATCTGGCTAAATGGGCTTCAAATATAATGTTCAACTTGAAATGCGGTCATCGAGTATGGTTCTGAACCAGAGCTTCAAGTTTAACGGGACTATTTTGAACACCACATTCCTGTACATCATTTCAAGCTTCATCTCAAGGGGAAACACCGATCAGTCCGTTGTGAAAGCGTGTCAACACGTCCGTCGGCGGCTCTCTCGAACGTAAGGTTCGCACCACTGAGGTAAGTAACGCCTTCCTGTGAGTAATACCGCGGCCAACCCCTCATTATCGGTCCGTGACAGTGTTAACGTCATGGTAGCCTCTGACCTTACTGCCAAACCTTCTCCTGGGACGTGAGTGCATTTCATGAAGAGGGGGAAGCAACCCTGATCTCAAAGCCCCTCCGACGTCGAATTTTTGTTGGTAGTCCAGTACGTTCAATGTGTGGATCCTCCTACAGCGTGCCATTCCGTTCAGCGAGGTACCAAGTCAACTAAACTCCTCCGCAGCGATATAAACCACGTTTAAGTTACGCCCAGCCCGCATCTCACCTTCGACTTCGATCCTCATACACAACGCACATACGTTCGTTCACTTGGCACACTCATGGTGGTACGCCGTTTACGTATGTATATGATGAGCTCCAAGAATTCGACACAGTGCCGGAGTTGCAAATATACCTATGCAGGGTGTCCATCAACTCGGAAAACACGCCATACCATTAGTTGCTCCATCTTCTTCCGATGATGACTTCTCGGGTCCAGAAAGTCGCTGGCACACCATTCGAGTCGGATACGAGATGGGCCAACGCCGTGGTCAGAGCCGAAAAAGTGCGCAGTGGTACTTCTTTTCATTTAACAACGGATTCAAGATATCTCGGCTCGTCGTCCTACTAGCTCGGTCGTCATGCATACTAGTATTAAACCATTATCGACGTGATAGAGTGCGTAAGGTCTATCAACCCCATTCGCCGCTCACCTCCAGGGGGCGGGACGACCCCGGCTGAGGGTTCCGACGGTCTCACTCTGTGACGGAAGGGAAGCATATCGATTATCATTAGCTCATTGCGCCATCGCGACCCACGGCTCTTAACCTTCCACGCATCCATCATCATTGATGCCGATAGTATTCTCACACCAAGCATGGGCACACGGTAGCGAACACTCGTAGTTGAAATTGCACGTTATCCCGGGTCAAGGAGTGTCCTTGTGTACGACACTGCTTGGTGATGTGGACAGATGCGGGCTACTTACACCTTTCGATGATTGTCAGTTCCCGTACCTGTCGACAGACTTTCCGTGAGACGCCATTATAGCCCCAGTCTACATGCATGGCGGCTAGGATAGGGTAAAAATGTGATAGTGTCTGAGAGGAAGTACGAAGAAATCATCAACTCCATCAAGCGATCTGAATTCTCTGTTGACATTATAAAACGTAGATAGATATATACACGAGGTTATTTGAATGGCATGCATGTCCAACGTGTCCCCTGCGCTCGACTGCGCGCGATGCGCGTATGCACCCCTTCTCACGCGCCGGAACATATCAACTGAGGTAGGACAACTTGACAGATAAGCTTGCAGGTACTGCCCGGCCGGCGGTATTGGTAATCCGCGGTGTTTTATGCTGAGGTGCGGGTGTGTTACATAGGAAAGTGGGTATGTAAGTACATGATATCGTACCGTACATTTGCTCACTTCGTGACAGACCGTGAGAGGACGATACGGAGATACAGTACCTTACGCGCCAAACAAGCCGTGTTGCGTACTACTACCTTTGTCATCCCCGGTATCATCGCAGGTGTGCTTGGTCAGCCTACCATTGGTATGGGATTTGATGCTAACCAGCCGAATAAATTGGCATCCTCGGAGGTAGGCCAGTGTTGATTTGAAAGTGACCCTGGTGAGCTAATCCAAGTGTCCGGCGATGTTGAATGGCACTTAAGCGATGGCAAATTGGCAAATGTACTCCCGTGCGCGAGTTGGGAGTCGGGCCGACCGCGTCCCTGGGGGGGGTTCTTCGGAAAGAATGATCAGTGAAGGGCTAGTGGGTGACATTGACCTTGGAGGTACCCATGGTGCTGGTATGGCGCAAAGGTCGCGGGAAGGCAGCAGACGCTCAAGAGATGAGAGCTGACGAAGAGATATCTGTATACCTCCTTCGCCCGGGAAGCTCGTGTAGACCAATGGGATCGAGGACAGAGAGAGAGTACCGAGGAGTTCGGACTGTGACCGCTAGCTCGATCTGCTTCCTTGTAGCTGGCTTCGTCGGTCGTCTCCGGGCGGCCACTTTCATGTACATATCCAACTGCTTCCTTACCTTGTTGCATGCCAACGTTCGCACATACCGTCCTTGCAGCTTAGCGTGTTACATACACCTCGTGCCTTGATGCCCCAAGAGTCGAGGTGAGTAATAAGGTCGACGGAGGTTTTGCGAGACTCACTGTGACTCGCAAGGAAAGCGCGTTGCCTCGAGCATATCAGATCGCACACGTAGAAGACGGAAAGGGAGCGAGAGATACCATGAGGATCGGCAGTGTCCGACGAAAAGAACTCCAGTATGCCTTCCGTCGACTGAATCATGCTTCGATTAGAGCATGGTTTGAAGGAGATGAAGAAGGGGTATTATATTTAGTAGACTCGACGCACCCATCCAGTGCACGAGCTGCAGACGTGCACGCGCACAGATCTGCGGCGACTCACGTTCAAAATGAATTCAGGGAATCAAAGTACGATGGCATGCCGAGTGGTGGCGCACGCTCATGCGATACACATTCTGTTAATACATGTAGGTACACCTGCGTCCTCGTGCTCGACGACAGAACGTTGTCAACGGCGACGTAACGCTCGAAGCCAAAATCCAAAATCCAAGGGACGAGGGGAGAAAGGCCAAGAGATTGGACGTCAACGTGGTCGAATATAGGCCACGTTTGTTATCCAAGTTTGAAATGAGGTCCCGATAACCGCTAACTTGCATTGGACATGCCTCCGATCACACATCGCCATCACCCCCGCGTTGTGTATGTGATTGGCAATCATGCATCAGCCAGGACATCTGCGGTGCGTGTATAGTTCACCGTCACAGAAGTGGTGCAACATGGCACGGGAAGGAAGGGAAAGAGGGTGGAAAGATCAAACCTGACACTCTTGGGAGAGCCGTGTGACAAAGCTGGATGCCAGTATTATTGGCATGATTGATAAGAACTTGCGGAGAAATCTAGATTTGGATTATGGGTGTAATCGCGGACAGTAGGGTTGGGGTATAAATGATACTGTGTCGGGAGAGTAAGCGTGGTGCCGAGTAGGCGGAGAAGGGCAATGCGATAGGTAACTGGTCTGATGATGATATGATGCTGGGGGGAGTGGACGAGTCCGAGACTGGGATGGAATGCACCTGGGTCGTCGTGTGCCCCGATTTGGATACCGGCGCGAGGAGGAGCGAGTACCGGCGGGGTCGAGATCACTGCTGGGTGGTACCAAACGAAGGGATCTATGGGAAGGGTGGGAGGAGGTAACAGGAGCAAGTCGGAGCCCGTGGCCAGGAAAGTTCGTTTGTGTGCCTCAGATTGGATTGTGCAGTAACTGGCCGCTAATGGCATGCGTATGAATGAGGAGAGCGTAGGGGGGGTCACCGGATGCAGCGGCGTGATCTTGACTTGCCTGTCTCTCGCATGTTGTGACTTTCCCGGCGGGCGGACTACGAACTTGCGACGCGACGGCTACTAGTCACTAAACGGCGGACTGGAATGCGACGTGGGTGTAATGGCGTGAAGTTTCACCGCACCGGTCAGGATCACATGTACCGAAGGCAGTACCTGTGGTATCGAACATATGTTTGTACTATACATGGAGGGACGGCAGGTACGCCATGAACGCTCCTTGATTTGGCCCGGTACATAATTGAATGGTAAGATAATTATGACGACCCCAAAGTTATCTACGAAAGCGGAAACAAAGTTCGATTGGGAAAAACACGGAATTCCCAATCGAAGCGCAATTGGAAGGACACCTTCGGAGCTTCTTCGTGTGGCCTGACCCCCCATGTGCGATAATGTATGGTGTCGTCAGCGTTGCTCGGTTTCTGTTTGTAACGACGGGACCAGTTTGATGAGATGAAACACCATACCCATGCAGCATGTTTTCCAGGAAGGGACAAGCATGACAGGCGAGTCAGCGACAACGGGCGGGGGCGGAGGTGTTTTGTTATGATGATGATTATTATTATTATTATTATTATTTTCTCCAATGACAGGCAAGAGCTGTGGTGCTGACGACGTGCACAATGGAGTGTGTGACAAGAGGGAGTGACGCGTGATGGGTCACGATGTCCGAGGGGGAGGGGGGTCTCGTAGTATTTGTCGCGGGAATTCCCATGCTTGTCGTCCCTTGATGCCTATCGATGAGGTGGCGGTCCATGGACCGAAAGAGGCAAGTCTATATTGCCATTATACCGCTACACACGTTTCCGTGTTTATGTCACGAGAGAGAGCGCGCAAGATCTGTTTTCTTCGAGCGTTGTTTCGTTGGAGCTGGATCCAGATCTCGCACTATGTAGCTTTGCCATCCCCTCACAGGTGACTTATATAATCCCTCCCCCTTCGCCTCCTCGTCATGCCCATTTCTCCCTTCCCTCCATCACTTCCTTCCACTTATTTCAAATGTCCTCTGCCGACTTCCCACCCCTTCAGCTCAAGGGCGAGATCATGGACCTCGACTTCACCGTCGACACAGACCACCGTAAGCGCAGACGAAACCGAACCACCCAGTCCTGTCTCAACTGCCACACCTCAAAGCGCAAGGTTCGATCGCCACCACCGTTCCTGCTCGTTCCTTGTCCGCTGACAATTTGACTCAGTGTGACAGAAAACGCCCATGCCAGCGCTGCATACAGCTCGGCCTCGTGCGCATACACACTCTCTCCTGTTTTCTCTTACGCTCACCGTCATCTTAGACGGGCCTTTGCGTATACGAGATAGACGATCCCGCTCTGAGGTGCGTGTGTGGACCTCGTGTTTCACTTTTTTTTTTTTTCCCGTCATGCCTTGTCACTTACTTTCCCCTTCTGGGACAGGGATGATCCTACCATAGATGAAGCTACACGTCTTCGCAATAGAATTGCTGAGCTCGAGAGTCTCGTGCGCGAGCTGCGCGGTGCGTATATGCTATCGTTGTGGTCCTCCATTCTGTGCTCAACAACCTTCACATATTTCCATGATCCGCTTCCCTCCCACCACTCCCACGCATGAATACGTAAAAACAAACATGTCACGCACTCTCAGGCAAACCCCATCCACGTTGGGCCGATGCCTCGGCCGGTGATCCCTCAGAGAGATGGCACTCTCGTGCAGCCAAAAACAGCCTCCAAATGCGGCGCGCCCGTGCATCTTCGGGCATTCTTCCACCCGACAACAACAACGGTATAAATGGCCAACAAGCAAAGCCAGAGGCTATCGCAGGAGAGATATCCCAGCCTCACCTGTACAGATTTACACCTTCCCCTCCTGCTCCGACCGGATACAACAGCATGGGCTTTTCTCCCTCATCGCCTTCAGGTTTTTATCATTCGCATCCAAACCATCACCAACAACCTTATGATGGGTTGTGGTGCGATGTCGATACCCCTCAACAACGCCAGCACGGTCACCATAACCATGCTTCGCAGTCACAGCAACATCACCATCAACAGCAGCAGCAGCAGCAGCAATTCTGTTGTTCCTGCCGCACGAGTCCCGCACTGGTCTCACTGAACCACCAATTGCAGAATGCTTTGGCTTCTTTGGGTCATCATCACCAATCCCCCCACCAGCGCCACCCTGGACAACATGGTGACCCGGACGGGAGCGGATGTTCACTGTTCAAGAGGCTATCCGAATTGAGTGGTGTTGTGCAGTGAGTATTTGCATTGTCTTTTTTTTTTGGTCGTCGGGTGCTCCGTACGTGATGCCGAGCTTCGCCCTCGTTTTCCTGTTTTGATCGCATCATTGTTTCTCTTCGGCTATCGTTGCGACGTCGTATGCCAAGGCCTGCGCGTCACGCACACGAGGTGTTGGCATGCACAGTTCGCTTCCCCGCACGTGTAGTCTGATGTGAACGATGCCCATGATGACGTACTCGATAACTTACCTTGTTCTCTCCTGCAGTTCAACAGTTGGCGTTTCTCTTTCGCTGGCAGACTCCTCGTCTTGTCTCATGCCTGGCACTGGCACAGGGTCAAGTATCTCTGCCAATTCAAGTTCGGGCGCTCGGGGGTCAACATCGGGCGCGGGGTCACCTTACGGTTCTCCCCCGTACGGTACACTGCCCACGCCTACGGATAGCGAAATCCATTCGCCGGCTTGCGGCACTCCTTTCCATGTTTCTGGGTCCGTTTCCGTGTCAGGGTCTTCATCACCGTCGTCACCATCCTCAGGGTCATCTTCCATTGCTGGCGCCAATGGTGGGCAACAAAACACAGGTCCCGCTATTGGTGTTGAGTGGGGGAATTATAATCCCTATTTCCCTTTGCAAGTCTCCTCTGGAATGTCAGGCGTCAGTGTCAACATGGGCGTTGGCGTCGGCGTCGGGATAGGCGTTGGTGTTGGGGGGGAGGGCGGAGGGATGTATGGCGGGATAATCGCCACGTAGCAGGATGTTCCCCAAGTACTATCCCACGTCCGATCTCGACCACGATACTTCAAGACCTTCTGCGATACCCGCGCCAGTATTTCGATGGCACACGAGCGTATGTATGACGCGATACGACATCATGATGCCAGGAGAGGCCAATGACCGTGACGCATGTATGTGCCTGCTACTGGGTTGTAATCTCTACCTTCTGTGGTGGGGGAGGAAGCAGACGTGTATGCATACGGACTTGCTTAATAGACGCGCTTTATTTGTTTTGCTCTACTTTTTTGTAACTCGAGCCGCGGTATACACCTAACAATAAACTTAGCTGTACGAGTAGATGCATAGAATGATTGACTCCGGTTTTCTAGTTTCCAATAATTTATGCAACGCCATCTCCTACAAAGCAGCGTGTCAGCGCTATTATGCCTCAGTAATATGATTATGTAACTCGAGGGTGCGATCTGAGATTGGCTCGAGACGTGCGTGATGTGATCATGTCACCGTCATCAACCAAGGCCTTGCTGCACGTTGCGCAAGTCTGTGTTTGTGACTTGACTATATTCGCGGTACATACGGTGCGGTGTACATGACTTAAAGATAACACGACGCGGTTAGTTATCACGCAACCCGTGTGTACGTACGCAGCGAAACCGGAAAACCGTGTACGAGATAGCTCCTAGCTAACCTACATGTCCAATCTAAACCTGTACACACGTTGAGTCGCCAAGGACGAGGTCGACGCAAGAACAGGTTTCCTTTCCTCTCTCTGCTTACTCCTATCTCCGCTCCATTCACCCCCCAATCGCTTCCTTTCCACATTTGACTCGACTTCGTCCGGCAACATCCATCGATCCCGCTCGATGAAGACGACCTCGCCGGTCCGCTTCACCAGTATCACGGTGGCGACCCTCGTTGCATAGTACCTTTGCGGTGGCTGCGTAGGCTCGTTTCCATTCCTGTCCAGGGTGTTTTCAGAGGTGGCTGTGGTCGTACAGGTAATAGCACCCGTTTTTGCATCCCCTGTACTTGTGGTCGCACTAGCACCGAAGTTACTAGGACGCATAAGGATAGGATCGACCTGGATTGTGTTGCAGAGTTCGGCGCGGGAAGTCGGGGGCGTGGGGGGCGTCCAGCTTTGGCCACAGCACCGGCGTTCATGAAATGCATTGACGATGAATGGAAAGAAAAGGGCGTTAGTGGTTATGCGAGACGGGTCGGATTGATTAGTTAGTTAGATAGGGAAGTGGAGAAAACAACGATAATAAGATCGTGATGGTCAGTTTCCCGGCTACGTACGCTCGAGCCGCAACTACACTTGAATGGGAGGATGTTGGCAAGAACGAGCGCGGCATCACGACTGCCGAGGAAAAAGTCCGCGGTACATAGATGACGCGCAGCTGACCGCACGAGCCGACTCGATGCCCAGCGGGATGGGACCGGGCGCCACACCGGCGGCCTCAGTCAGGAAATAAAGGGTGAGGACCGGCAAACTAAGAGAATGATGCGGGGGAATGAGAAGGACAGTTATGTGATGCGACGGGGTCAGAAAAGGGAAGAGAAGTAGATGGGGACCGAGTGCCGGGGGTGGCGGGTGGAAAGAAACAATGTGCTTCATTGCCGATTCGTCGACGAAGGAATGGACGACCGCGTGAAATGAAATGTGACCTGGGGACAACCGCCGCAACTCGGAATGGAGGAGCGGAGAGAGTAAACGGAAAGAGTACCAACATAAGCAGAAAAGTGAAAGTAGTTGACAGAAAAGAAACAAGCAAATTCAAACGGACGACGGGAAGGAACTTTTCAGGGGAGAGGGGAAAACGGAGACACTCACGTAAGGAGCTCGAACAACTCCTCAATTATCTTATCCTCCGAATGGTCCGGGCCCTTGCCATATCTCACATTTCGTCCGCCACCTTCTTTCTCATGCACACGATCCATATCCGAATCTTCCGCCACACCCACGACCGTCCGTAATATTTCCAACCCCTTTTTCACCTTGACCCATTCCTTCCCACCGTACCCATCTGAGCCGTTAGACAGTCCGCCATACTGTCTCTCTGCCAGGCTCAGGGGACGGTAGGTAATCTGACCACCTGCGCCACGGTTCGTAGCGAGAAAGGCATCGTAGGTTATAACTGACTTCGTTGGCATGTCCGTGAGGGTCACATGCACGCCTGCCGAGGGGTCAGAGTCTGTGTCGTGCGGGGACGGCACGGTTGAAGAGTGGGCAAATCGAGGGGAGAGAAGAAGCAAGTTGAACCCTGCATAGAGTGTTCCTCCTTCATCTGCCAAGTCGGGAGGGCCAAAAAGCCCGCGAAGATATTGCTCTATTTCCGTCGAGTCCGGATGTTTGTCGGGCAGGGATGACGGCGGGGTCGCCAAGAACGAGGCTACGAGGTGACCCCTTGACCGGGGAAACTTGAGGCTGGTATCTTCGGTTATGTTGGTCCTGGTACGCCGATGGAAAAGAAAGGTATGTCAGGGCATATTCGACGGGCGCCGGTAGGAGGAAATGTGTATCACGTGACGAAGTGCGGATGGTTATGTCATGGTTCTCGAACATACGGAGGGTATTGAATAAATGATGCGGAGGGCAAATGGCATAAAAGCCCCCAGAATGAAGACAAGAAGACCGTACCCTGCCTAGGACCGATGTGTCACGAGAGCGCAAGTCACACATGACAGAAGCAAAGAGATCCTCTGGTAACGATTCGAAGGAAGGAAATGGACGTACAGTAGGGCTAGTTTTCCGGTCCTTGCAAGACCCAACCAGGTTCCACCGGCCTGGACATCGATGCCCGACAGCACAGCAGCGTCTTTGTCTTGATAATGCTGTATCGGGCACTGTTCTAACTGTTGATCTTGTGATATTCCGTGGCGTAGGTAACCCTGTGTCTCGAATGAATGGAAATGTGCGAACTCCGTGGGCCGGAACAGATATTCGTCGCGATTGCTGCACAGGATACTATTTGGCATTGGACATGGTAGGCAGTCCAGTTCCGAGCACATTAATTGTACATATATCAGGTGCAAGACATCACAACAGCGATCAATTGAATAGGACAAAAATCATATGAGATGACATGGCGTACAGGGCATAGTCAGGGTGTTCCAGCGTGAAGAAGGCAACACACATGGCTGTTGTTGAATGGGAGCTCGAAAAAAGAGTTTCGCTCGGTGGGTTTCGCCCAGCAAGGCACGTTCACCGCGTGGGCGGGTGGGAATATTACAGATGTACGTCTTGATGTGATTACGCCTCGACCTTCGTAGACATCAGATTACTGTCAAGGATGAGCTGGAAGCCACCGTCCATTGACGTCTGCGCCGTTCCGTGCGTGGCATCACAGCAAGGTCAGGAGTCAAATTTTGTTCCCACGGTCATCCAGCCGTCATCACAGTGGAGGCCCATGTCATCATAGCTGAAGATGGCCGCCAGTCCGACGGTCGTGCTGGATAATGGCGGCTCCACAATCAAAGCTGGGATCGTGCGCACGGATCTTGGAGATGATGATGAGGTCAGGTATGCAGACTGGCGTGCTCGTCCTACCGCGTTTGTGCTTACCATCTGCTCAAGACTCATCCCAAACGCCGTCGTGCGCTCAAAAGGGGACAAGGCGACATTTGTAGGGCACGAAATCGGGAGATGCAAAGATTACTCCGCCCTTCATTACCGTCTCCCCTTCGAGAAGGTGCATCTCACCTGTACCCGCTTTCGGGTCTCTTCCGCCCCTCTTCGTCATCCTAGTTAGCTGAAGGCGTGTTAGGGTTACTTGGTCGACTGGGACGCACAGAAGGCAATCTGGGATGGTCTCTTTTCGTCAGAGGTCTTGTCTGTCAGTGCTACTCGCAAATGTCTTGCATTTTTTGCGACTTCATCTACGTATCTCAGGTAAATGCCCCCGAGTCGTCGCTATTAATCACAGAGCCATATTTCAACTTGCCAAACATACAAGAAATTTATGACCAATTCGTGTTCGAAGAATACGAGTTTCACTCCTACCACAGATGCACACGTAAGGAGTGGCTGGCTCCGGGTTCATCTGACCGCTTGTCTCATGGCATGCCCGGTCCGTAGCTGCTTCGATGATCCCATATGGCCAGCTTTTTGCGGTCGAAGGTTTACAAATGCCGGAGTGCAGCCTGATCGTCGACTCCGGCTTCAGCTTTACGCACGTCATACCTATCATCAACCACCAGATCCAGTGGCATGCCGTCAAGAGGTAAGCATCGGACATACTTGCCTCCTCTAAGTGCTTCATCCGCTCAGGTTGGACGTCGGCGGAAAACTCCTGACCAACCAGTTGAAAGAGGTGATTTCTTACCGACAGTGGAACATGATGGACGAGACATACATCGTAAATCACGTTAAAGAATCCTGTTGTTATGTCTCGACGAATTTCTTCGCCGACCTGGAGACATGCCGGTACGTCACACCGTTTCCATTGTGTCAGGTTTGGTAAGTCGAAATACCTCAAGGTTGAAACCGAAGAAGAGCAAAATCGCTCTGGAGTACATATTACCTAACTACGTGATCAACACAGGCGGCGCAGTTAGGGAGCCAGGATACGAACTGGCACCTACGGACCAAGTTCTAGTCATGGAAAATGAACGGTTTGCTATACCGGAACTCCTATTTCGCCCCGACGACATCGGTGCGCTCCGCCGCATTCATATAGAACCTTATCGACTTACTACCTTTTTGGCTTTGCACGGTGTTATCATGGTCTCCAGGATTGGAACAATCTGGGCTGCCAAGCATGATTGCGGCCTCCATTTCCCTGCTGTCAGAAGATCTCCAGGGTATGTTTTGGGCGAACATTGGATTGATCGGCGGTAATACCAAGCTCCCTGGGTTTCATGAGCGGTTGTGAGCCTCCGTCATCGGCGACAGTAGAGTTGAAATTTAACTATCCTTACAGAATGAGCGAATTACGCAGCCTTGCCCCCGTCGAATGCGACGTACAAATCTACCGTTCCAAAGAGTTCGTCGTTTACGCTTTTTGGTACTCTGCACACAGCCTAGCGGCTAACATGGATCATTGGTCAGCGCCATAACTGAAGCATATCGCTCATCTCTGGAATTCGTCAGATCGGCTGATTTTACTACCCGCCTGGTCACCAGAGCTGAGTTCCTCGAAAGTGGTACGCATGCGATTCGGAGGAAGTTCGGACATTGGCAATCTGGAGATAGTGGCAAAAGCGGAGAAGGGGTCGTGGCGAACTCGAGCTCCACAGGTGGGGTGCCTCAGCTGAGCAAGAAGCCCAGTAGGTCGAGAATTCGTACAACGGCGTCTACTTCGTCTCGCCGCCGATAATCGTTTGAAACGAACACTCGTTTTCACAGTGCCTGACTCGAGGTGTACCGGAGCCGCAACGTTGGGTGCTGGGTTCTCTCTCTCCCTTCAGAAAAAGTCGGTAAGCGATACAACCCTGGACGGTAAGTTTGTTTCAGATTTGCGGAATGGCATATGCCATCGCCAGTTTGGAAGACGCGCAATGGTTCCCAATCAACCCGTGTGTAAAAAGCTCCTTGACATCTAACAGTGGTGAATTGTGAAGTGCCCGATCTCGTTAGCCCGAATAACTTGTATATTATCACAGCCGTCCAGACTCCGGGGAAAACAGGATTACACCGAGCCTTGACCCTGAGCAGTTATCAAAGATGCTGTACTCTCATTGCCACCAAAGGACCCCTCTTGACCTTCACCCCCCTGAATTCTCCCTTTCTAGGAGGCTTTCGACAAGTACGACTTATTCATTCTCGTTGAAGATCCAACGTTCCCTGTCCATTTCCCGAAGTCTGACGTCCGGCAGTATGAATGTTTCTGCGCGTTCCCACCCCCGAGTCGGCTACGGTCCGAGACGTTGCTGGGGTCACAGGGTCGCGGCACTTTGCTGATTTGTTTTTGTCTTAAAAAGTTTGCCATTCTCCTTTTTTTTTAGTATTTTTTTTTTAAAAAAAAAATCTGACACATTTTTTTTCCTTGCTTCGCCGTACTCAACCGGAGATACAATGTATGTGACTGGGCTGACACGAGATGTACTGTGAACCTGTTTTCGGTCGCATCGCCGGGCAGCCCGCATTCATTCCTCCGCGAGCGTGGCGCCGGGGACCACTGCACTGTAGAGTTTGGACTGGAATGGGACCACTGTAACCGGTCTGCAATCTGTCGGTTGCAGTTAGCGGTCTCAGGATCATTGTTAGCTGGACTGTGGTACCCGCTGCGGTGCTAGAGGTATTCACGGGGGGTTGCGACGCAAGTGAAACGCGCTTGCGGCGGTGGCGTGACGCTTTTTAGCTATGTACTGTGTACAGACTTTATCTTCTGAATCCGACGGTCCGTCAAGCTCCAGCTTGAATAGGGTGTCCACCGGCGCTTGAGTTGTCCATACGGGTGCCCAAGTCTGCAATGCCATGCAGCCTTAAGCTTATCACACCCATCACGTCCATTTCACCTACGTTGTCATGCAAGTAAGCGAAATCTACAGCGGCAACGCCTTCCATCTGTTTAATTTTCCCAACAGGGCTGCTGTTGGTGTAACATGTACCTTGATAGCTCCCGTGATACTTATCACAGAGCAGCCTAGCACCATTAAGTCAAACGTTATCCTGCTTCACGTTACTGTTCTGGCACTATCGTGGAAACGAGTGGAGAAAGACAAGGGAAAAAAACTAGCTGAATCAAATCATCGTGACAAGTCGTGGACAACCTTTGCCCTTCATTCCGTGGTGTTTTGGGACTCGGCTACTGCCATGACTTCCATCAGAACAGTTTGCTGTTCGACGGTCAATATCGTGGTGGCAGCTTGGTAAAGCGCGCTGTCCTTCCTTTGTAAATCTACAGGGGTTGTTTCAACAACAAATCAGGTACGAAATCACGTCACTGACTTTCTAGAGCGTGCTTGAACATGATATAGGGGTTAATGGCATCGAGCAGGCTGAAGAAGCCAAGTTCTTCTTCTATCTCTGATTCTTCTGAAACATCGGATACGTCCGCGATATCGATGGCGCGTTTCTCGGAAATTTCCCTCAAGCGGGCGCCCTACGAATGATACGACATCAGCCACTGCGACGGCGAACAGCAGAGAATAGCTTACTTCGGCAGCCAGCATTTCAAGGTACGCAGAATCCTCGTCCCACACGTCATCTGGCGTTCGTAAGCCATAAGAAATGATAGACAACTCGCAGGGTCCCTACCGTCCTCTTCCCCTTCAAGGTTCAAGTACCTTGAGTCATCTTCGTCGACATCGTCTTCTTCATCAACAAGCCTCTCCTCCAGGGCTTTGCGTTCTGGAAGAGTAAAAACATGAGTAATTCAGCAAGCACGTAAGCATCGAAAAGGACGCACTCGCTACAGCCTGAGGTAAGCTCTTGAAGATATTCAATGCGCCAGTGACAATGCCGGGCCAGCCGACCCTTAGGACCTCAGGGACGAGAGAGACATCCACCTCGAGCAACTTGCACAACGCGAGGATGCTCAGTTTCTTATCGTGTACCGTAGGTAGTTTGCTATCGACATTAATAATAGCGAACCATTTGTCAAAGAATACGCGGGAAGAACCGGGTTTGTAGTTCTCCAACAGATGTAATGCAGCCATAGGATTGTAGTACACAGTGTTAATGAGAACTTCGATGTTTGCGAGCTTGAACGAGTAGCCGTTTCCTTCATCCAGGTTGTCGAAGGCGATCTGAATGATGCCTTGTAATAACTAAGTGGATGTAAGCATGGAAGCGTCGGAAGGGCAACCACTGGAGACTCACATCGTCTACGTGACCCTGAAGGTTGAGCAGCACCGACTCTGCCAACTTGCACGAGTTAATTTTATCATTGTCGCCAAGCTGCTGGCTAGTCATGGCGGTCTGGTAGATGTCGAACACCTTAGCACGATAATCGGGACGCCCCTTGAAAACATCAGATCCGTAAGACAGGAAATTGTCCAGGGAGGGCAACATCTCTGTCCATTGCAGAACGTTGAGAAGGAGTTCCAGACGGCAGGATGGGACCCACCGTCTAAGAAGTCTACTGCATCAGACTTGAACAGTTCGTACATCAGTTCGAAAATCGGCCACATGTTAGGCGAGATGGAGTGGGTCCTGAATGTAAGACTGTCCACGAGGTCAAACATATTGTCGAACAATTCTACAAGCAGTTAGGCAATGTGCTACGAGGTGAAGACCAGGAAACAATACCAATGAGTTTGTTCTCGAGCGTGAAGCGGATGATCGGAATGATGACTTCCTGAACTTGCATCAGAGTATCCGCAGCAGATTCGATCGCGGACACGACCTAGATAATAGTGTCATAACCAGTAACACGAAAGGAAAATGGAAGGGGTCTACGGTGCCAATAGTCTTCGCAACACCCATAGCTCCATAGACCTTGTCATCCTCTGCTTCGGACAACAAAGAGTCGACGTCGATACTTTCAGGTACTATTTCATTTTGTTGTTGTGCAAGGCCCTCCCGCGCAAGGCGCATATAAGACTCGCACTGCAAAAGCTTTCACTATCTTCTCCTGACGAGAGAAGTACACGGTACACACCAGTCTTCCGGTTAACTGTGTCGCGACTGGAAGTAACTCGTCCTGGAAACGTTCAACCATGGCCTCCATGGAATTGTTGAGAACGTCCAAGTCGGTTTCATCAGAAAGTTTCAAAAGGTCTTTCAATGTCGTTGGCGTCATGGACGGAGGAGGCGGATGGCACCGTTTTGCTCACCTTGAATAACTTTCCCGACCTGCGGGGCTATAGCATCTCGAACTACACCGATTGTTGAGCCAATGCACCACCAGTTTGCAGAACCACTTGCCTGAATCATAGGCCTCTGCCATCTTGGTAAGGGCCAAAGCAGCCTGCACACGAACAGGGAGTTCCGGATCATCAAGCGCAATAGCTACCGCACGTGAGTGGCTCTCAAGGTTCTATACGAAGCAAAATATAAATATGAAGAGCACCTTGGTCAACTGAGATTGTGTCACCTCGTTACTAGTCCATTGCATGCCATTCTTAACCACAGTACCGAGGACGTCGCATGCCTGGAAAGTGGCAGTCAGCACCGTAAACCGGCGAAGCGGCCAAAAGCAGAGCTCACGATGCTTCGCAAGTATGGCTCCGCGCTGAACGCTGGGAGTACATACTGTACCATAAATTGCTCCATGTTTCCCCTCACGTCTGGATGCCGCATCATGAACGGACCAAGAACGGCCGCCATGCTCAACACGCCGAACTTCTCGGGAGGAGAGGGGTTGCTGTAGCAAAAATCCGGGTCAGGGGTCGTTGCCTGCATCTACAGATGACAACCGGTAAAACGCACGAGCTCAGAACGCTATAAATGAAGTCGAGCATTGGTCGGAATGCCGTTTTCGTTCTATTACTAGCAAGGGACAAGACGAATGATACTGCTGCGGACACCGGGGAGGAGAAATTTTCGTATTCATCTAACATAACGAGCTCATGAAGGATGCACGATTCCCGAGTAAGGATCCACTCACCAACGGAAGCTCGGACATACTCAATGGGATCCGATTCCCATAACTGCTGTCTTGAATGATCAAAGCAGAGCTGGGGATAGACGACTCTGCCGACTAGCGTCATTACTTGTGGTTTCAGCAGAGTCCAGGTAGCCTTTGGCTTGATGCTTGGGATGCGGTGAGACATGGCCGAGTCTGACAAAGGATACGCATACCATTCGGTGTAGAACGAGAGGATGTGGTACAGACACTTCTTTGACAACCACGCCTGCCCAGATGTATACAGATTTATCTGCACCAAATATACCTGGAAGATCTCAGGGGCGAACGAAGTCACGAAGTGTTGGGAGAATGCTGCGTATTCTTTCTTCATCGGAGATGGAAGTTGGGAAGGGTTTCCGAACCTTTGCATACTCAGCCGCAACCTAGATTCCGAAAAGGTAAGTGCTAACCTGTGGAACAGTCTTCCAAGGGTGGCATATGTCCATTTCTTGGCTTTCCACCATTCACAGCGTTCTCGTTCTTCTTCGTCTGCGGGAACAACCTCCGGCGGGATACTCAGGTTAACTATCTGGAAGAAGAGTCTTCCCCATGGAACTAGCGACTCTGGGCTCTGTTGATGGGCACTGAGGTTCACGAAGATGGATGATTTGTATGTTTTCAAAATAAGGTGCAACATCGTTGGGATTTCCTGGGTGGAACTCGGTGGGGCATTGAGCATACCCGTAGCAACTGTGACAAGGGTCGGGAACAGCTGTTCCACGACGTGAGGGAGGATATTTTTTCTTTGGGTGTACCTGTTATCGAATGCGTAAAATATCGAGTTCAGCGACCTCAGCGTGTTGCCGAATAGCAGGAATCGGGACTTGCCTAAATGCACGAACACATTCCAAAGCAGCGACGCACCCTGCGCCAACCTCGCGGATATCCCCACTGTTCAAAAGTGCCTTCACATTCTCGAGTAGGCCTGCCCACTTATCCGGGAAGTCGTGAAGGATCAGATTTTTGAGTGTAGCCGCGAGTTGCAAGGTGATAGCACGCGATGGAGACGCCGCCAGGAGACGGAGGATGGAGGATTTCAGAGCATCCCGATCAGACTGAGCGATGGGTGTTTGTTCGGGTCGCTGACGGGATGGCTCGATGAAGTAGGAAGTATGGACGCGGTTTTTTAGGTAAACGGAGCACGCCTGACGAGTGGCCCTGCGAACCGACCGTCAAAGGGAAGCACGAGCACTTCCGTTGGATACTTACAGATCGACCTTATCAGATGCGATGATTTCCAAGAGGGCGGAAATCACGCCTTCTTGGGCACCGATCTGGAAACCGAAGCCCTCATATTTAGTCGAGAGGAGAATTGGATGGGCCATTGAGCCGCACCTTACGGATCTGGAGTTCTCCGGCTTTTTGTACGTTGGGATCAGCATTATAAGTGGTGGCGAACAAGTCTGCAAGAGCCTGCAAGTCCATATCGTCTGCCCGGAGTGCAGGTCAAGTCGAAAAGGGAATACAAGTGTCAAGATGCTCGTGCTGGGAGTCGATTAGAGAAAAGGGATATAGAGAATGAGTCGCGAGTCGTCTGAGACAAAGAGCTGATGCTGATTGGTATCTGGAAGAAAGAAAGAAAGAAAAAAGAAAAATCCGGGCACGCGCATCGCGTTCGGTTGATGATCGTGACACTCTTATCACCCGGTCGTCATTGCCTCACATGTGTTCGTTTACTCTTCAACAGCTGAAATTGCCGTGCACGAGGAACCGAATTCCTGCGAGCGCTGCAGAGATGACACCAGCAGAACACTTGTACTTCGACTCCTGAATTCCGTCAGGTGGTGCACAGGAATACTTACGTATCAGTCAGATCATGTCAGTTTGGACACACGAATTCGTTGTTTCTGGCGGCTAGCAACGGGCAGACCTACCCAACTAATGCGACTTCGACCTACAGCCTCAATCAAGGACCCCTCGGGTCACTGAGCATCATAGAAGTGTACTCGTGCGTTCAACGTATTAGAGTAAGACAATAAGCCATCACTCTTCACCACCAACGAAATTCCACTCGTCTGTTCATGATGATCCAACCTCAGAATCAGTGTTCGGCCCCAGTGTTCCCGGTGTTGTTCAGGGTGTGCAGCATGTTCGGCAACGCAAACGTCGGACGCATTTCTGGCTCAGGAAGGATCTAGGAGATATCTCCACGTCCCGAACAGAAGGTTCACAAGGAACCCAAAGACGATGCCAACTTGTGTCTTGCGTCTACAGTGAGATCATGTCATCGTCAACGAAAAGACAGGGTGGAAGATTATTATGGGAAGCTCACGAGAATATGACACTTTCAGTCGCTTCCACTTGGGTGCCATCGTCCCAAAATGCTGCCGGCTTGCTGGCACGCAGAAAGAAGAAAGGAATGATGGGGAAGAAGAATCCAAGTACAACACCCCGAATGACCATCATCTGGGACGATGATTGCGCAAGTTGTGCGTTGCCCGCGTCGTCCAGCGAGTCTATCCACTGTTCTTCGAGTGCACGCGCGTGTTCGTCATCTTCCAGAAGAAGTCAATCAATGACAAGTAGAATTCAGAGTGGAATGACGTACAATCGTCATCGTTTTCCACTGCTAGATCAAGATAGTTGGTAGAAGATTGGCCATGAAACTGTCTCCTGAAATTGGCGATATCCTCCTCCGAAAATCCAGCTGTTACAAGGCGGTCGAAACCCCTTAAGGGTTGTATTTGAGCCACCTAAATATTCTCGCTCATAACACTGAAGTCTGAAAGACCTCACGAATGGGACACACCTGGGGCTCTTCTTCCGACTCCGTACCCCGTTCGACCGCTGGACCAACGGAACAGTGCAACCAGGTTATCATCGATGATTGTGCTGACGGATGCGATTCTTCACTTGTCGAGGTTACACGATGCTGCTTCTCCTCCAGCGCAGTAAGCCAAGAGTGCAGACGGATACCGTCGGTCAACAGACGACCCGCATGGATAAGTCTGAGTCTGCGATGAGAAAGTTGAGGGCGCTCAATGGCTATCTGATTCACGAAACCGTGTTTTTATAATCCAGATCAGTCGACGAAGCGCGATAGTGCATACCTTGGCTTTGACATCTCGTACACTGTCCTTCTCCACTATGTGTAGGACAAGGTCTGGTATGCCCTCTGTAAACCGAATTGTCAGGTCTCGAAAGTCAAGTGGGCCATTTGGCTCGGGATCAGCGGCTTTTTGCTTGCCCTTTGCCTTCTCGCTGAGAACCATTTAGTATTGTGCGACCAACCACCTGCAACGGCAACGTCTGCAACACCCTCCCGCCGGGTCACGTGACCACACTTGTCGTAGAACGGCGTGGGAAACCTTCTCGCTAGCCCGTCTCTGTGCCAACAGCCCGTCATCATCACATCGATAACCCCTACCAGCCCAAGATGCCCCGCGCGGAAGGTACATTTCGTAGTTTGCATCTGTGCTTGGGCTGACGCCCCACGACAGTCGGAACGCCAAAGTACTTGGCGAATAAAATGAAAGCAAAAGGCCTGCAGCGCCTACGATGGTATTGCCAGGTCTGCCAGAAACAGTGTAGAGACGAGAACGGCTTCAAGTGCCACGCGCAATCAGAGGCACATCTTCGTCAAATGCTTGTCGTTGGCGAGCATGCCGGAAGACACATCGCAGATTTTTCCTCGCAATTTCAGCATGATTTTGTACAGCTACTGTCTAGACGGTGAGTACGTCCGTTGGAGTGGTACTGGAACAGTTCTTGATGCCAAGTATTTTCAACAGGTTTGGCACCAAGAGAGTGTTTGCAAACAGAGTATACCAGGAGCTTATCCAAAATAAGGAACACGTCCACATGAATGCTACTCGCTGGGTGACCCTCACTGAATTTGTCAAACATCTCGGCCGAGCGGGCATTGCACACGTGGACGAGACAGACGAGGGGTGGTGGGTCGCATGGATTGACAACTCACCCAAAGCGCTTGCCAAGCAAGCGGCGACGCTCCAGAAGGAACGAGCGACCATGTCTGACGAGCAGCGCGAGCGGATCTTGATCGCGGAGCAGATAGAACGGGCTAGAGAACAAGAGGGGGCACAGGGTTCCAGATCTGAAGGTCCTTCTGAGGAACCGGGATTAAAGAGAGACGAGGGTGCTGACAAAGTGGTCCTCAGTCTTACATCCAAATCCTTGAAGCTGGATCCATCCTCAAAGTCACAAGCCACGGGTGGAGGTGGACTGAAGTTGGGCGGTGTCAAGCCAGATATCAACCCACTCAAGGCGAACCCCTTGAAGCGCCCCAACGCTCTCAAGTCTGTAGCGACCAGCAGATCAGTAGAGGGTGCAACTCAGTCCGCGGAAAAGAAGCAGTCGGCATCGACATTGTCATCCGCCGAACGAATCATCTTGGAGGAGCGAGAACGGAAACGGCGACGCCGGGAGAGCGTCACAGCGTAGGTTCGCATCTCCGATGTTATACTTCACAGGTTGTACCACTCGATTTTATTCCTTCCTTTGTGTAATGTATTTTTTTCCGCTCCTTTTCGTCGAAAATTACTTGACAACAACAATAGTAATGCTACTGCACCCTGCAAACTAACTTTTCGAACGAGGACGGACAAGCGATAACAACCGATTTCTTCCAAGCTTTGAGGTGTACGAACGGACTTGATTTGGGAGTTACCGTGTTGCGAGATGGTTGGCGTTGCTGGTACCATGTGGGACTCGAATCGAAGACAGGGGAGTAGGCGTCGAATCAATGTCCGTGGTGGCGCATAATTACTCACCAAGTAAAATCTGGAGTGGTGGGGCAGTCTTGCGGAACGGAATTGCGGGTTTATACACGTGAAAAGAGACGCTATAAGGAGAAGCCGATGGTGAGATCGTCGAATGAGTTGGTGGCATTGCTGTGGCTCCCTCACTCTGGGTTCCAGTAGTTGTACAAGGCGGCACTGACCGCGCTGAAGAATGCATAGAAGCATTGAACATGTCACCTACCATGATAGTCAGTTGATAGAGCAATGGCGTGGAATAACAGCAACGAACCACTCGACTCGGCGCCGCGAAAACTAAGGGGTCTCCACGGACTTCGGTGAGTTCCCAGGCCGACGAGACTCAAAGGCTTAGAGTAAGAACGATGTGACGATCCTTTACCATACGGTCGGAGCCCATGCCACGGGAAGACATACGGAATGTGACGGCGCAATAGGAAGATCCGAAGTACGGGTTGCTGCACACCTGAGAACAAAACCGAGACGCCCCAAGTAGGCGTACGCCCGGCAGGGTCAGTGCACAATCAGCAAACACAAAATCAACATCTCCGCGAGAACGCCAGGAATGCTACATACCTGGTGGAATTCCAGTGACATCCTCACGGCCGATCATTTCTGCGTATGCTTGCTGAACCGTCATTGGCGCGCCTGGGATTCTTTCCTCGACTTTCCTAGACGTAGCTGAGATCAGTTACTCGGTATACTCCTGTAGCAGAACAATACCTCGCGCTCGATCACGTCTTCTTCTGGGAGAAGGTCGAGGCGTTTTTCAGTCTTACAATTCTTCCCCAACTCGGCTTCCATGCTCCCAAAAAGTCCAGATGCACGAGAAATCGGGTGCCCCATACTCGCAAATTGCACGCGATGTGTGTCACGACGCGAACTCAGGCGACAGAGAGATACCAAACACTGTAACTTGCGGATTTGCTGCGAGAGCCGCAACAAGACACCGTCACGGTCTTGGCTATTGATTCGTACAGAAGGAGCGATAGCTTACCTCGGAATGCCTCGCTGTGGACGAAGAGTTTCGAACATAGCACCGCGTGCCTGGTCGAGGACGTGCAGCTGCAAGTCAGAGTCACGTCTATGTACTGGTTCGAAGTCCTTTTCGCCTCTCTCTGGAGTGACTGAGTGACCCGGGACATGTTTACTGTGCAGATCCGTTTTGAAGCATGCACGAGATTTGAAATCGCTAAACTAACGCAAGTTTTGTCCAGTCCAATGTGCCGTCATCATCGCCCGACGGCTGTTCTTCATCTCCGGATGACTTGGAATGTAATGGAGGTCGTTCGAGTATGTGGTCCATTCAGGCCAGAGGAGGGACAGCAGGCCGCCGACATATCTACATAGTGACGGTCGGGCCCATCAGCAAACTCACCCAAATCCAACCAGACAATGCCAATCTCGATAAAACTCGTTCACTTCCGTGAAGAAACGCACTGGCAGTAGGCACTGTGATTGAGATGACTAGGGTCCAAATTCCCCACCTCCAACATCTCATCCCTGCGATCCCCGTCCCAGACCACGAAAGCGTTCCCAGTGTCTCTCGCGCGGTCGTCGGTATGTGCGGTAGAAGGTACTTTGGAAGCGCCTTGCAAATGATGGCATATGTTCGGAGATGAGCAGATCGCGGACGTTGGCAAGCTCGTTGTCTAGGAGCCGTAGGAAATGATCCCAAGACAGATCAGAAACACCGGTCCCGCTGCTCGGACCCTCAGATACGCATCGAGGGACGATGGCCGATACGAGAAACCTTGTGATATCGAGTTCCGCGTCCTTGAACTCGAGAGTCGAGCAATAAGCAACGAACTGTGCTTTCGATGCTACGAGTTCATCCACACCATGCTTGATCAATCGCGTCCTGTGTGATTTAGGCTGCAGAACTGAAGAAGGGTGTGTTCGTTGACCTTTCCTGCGAGAAGCTGCCTGAGTATTCAAGGTCGCATCCAGCTGCATCTGAAGCAGCCCTGCCTCGTCCTTCTCCCAAGCCTCCTTGCAATCCTCGCCGCAAAACCAGGCAGCAGAGGCTTGAAACCCTTCAGGTTTCCATTTTACACCCAATACACGAGATCACTCGAGCTCGAGCGGAGAAGAGTCGCTGGCAGCGTATGCGAAGCACTGCGTGCACACTTCCTGTCGATAGTCCTTGTAGATGATATGCGCAAAGGAACTTGGGCCGGAGTGAACTTTCGTTCCGGGTGGGATACCGCGAGCCGCAAAGAGGGAGCGTCCGCCACGCTGAGTTGTCCAAAATTCACCACAGTCGGACTCGCAGTCGGGAGGATTTGGTGAGTCTTATCGGCAATTCTAGATGGCGAAGGCACGCACGCATGCACACGCCTGGATGGGAGATGCATTCCTGTACCAGTAGGTCATCCAAATCAGTCGTTAGATCAGTGAAACTACGCAGAGGAAAGCAAGACCCTATCATACTCTGATGTTGGCATCCGTGAGACGTGAAAGTGCGGAGACGGCCGTTGCTAACAAGTTTACCAGGTTCGTGCTTTCTGCAGAACGTTAGGCAAGGACCATATGAAGTCGTATACGAGCCGCTTCCCCAGTTCGACTTCTCCATTTTCTCCCAAATCATATCGAAGCACGGGCAACGTATGCATGAAATTCAAATCGAGACAGCACTCCGGTCTTTCTTTAAGCTCCTCCTTTACGTCGGCATCGTTCCCCAGTGCTCGCGCCATGAGCTAGGTGCCGCGTAAACTTACTTCGCAAGCCGTGAGATGACCGAGGTAGTGAGCTGTGAGAGGGAACCGCGCGCCGTTCTCCGGCTTCGTGAGCAGAGCGATACTGTCATAGAAGGTAGCAGTAGAATCCTTCCTATCGGGAGCGCATCCAGGAGCGATGGCAAACCGACATTGATTGGGTAGAATAGTCCCGAGTAATTATTGTCGTTGCCGCTGTAGTTACAATAGAGAGGTATGACGAAGAAAAAATGAAGCTGGTATTGGGCCCACTGCTACCCATCAATCCCGCGAAGCACTCGCCCTCGCCCTTCTTAGCGCCTCCACTTCTTGCAGTAGCTTTGCATTCGCTTCCTCCGCTGCCCGGCGTTGCTTGCGTTCCCTGTCTTTTCTCCTCAGCTGCCTGGCGTTCCCGCCACGTCTCTTCCTCTCGCTGTTCAGGTTATTGTAAGTACAAATAACAAACACGAATGAAAGACACGCTACCTGTTGTTGGGCCGTTTGCTTCCGTTCAGCCTCCTCGGCCAGGGCAGCCCGAGCTGCATGGTACTTGGTGCACACCCTGTCCGCGCTCGGCTTCCTGCGGATCGGTACTTCGTTCCACATACCTCCTTGAGTGTTCACGATGATTTCTTCCGCCCCTGCAAATAGGGACTTGAGAGCTTCGAAGATCATTTCCACGAACCAGTAGCATTGCGTGTTCGTAACGTTGTATGTCGGTTCGTGTGCCGAGGTTATGTCAACGAGTGTCGCCAGCTCGTTTGCAGATGGCACGACACTGTCGGGGGGAAATGTTGAAATACGAAGAAGACATATGAAACAAAAGTATTGACTTCCTGTTGGTCTTGCTAGTTTCTTCTACCGGAGGGCTGCTTTCATCGGTAGTACCCACAGTAGAACGTACAATGTCTTGTGAGACGAGCAGCGGAGTGGGGGCATCCAGTGGAGCCACGGCCTCGATATCGGTAGATTGTATGACACCTAACGGGCCGTCAGCAGGTAAGTCAATGGATTGAATATGAGAACATAACTGGAAGGGGTTCCACTCTCAATATCACTAGCACCCCACTCGGCGACGACGGTGGAAGTGTGCACTTTGTCCGGGGAGAAGTCAAAGCGTAGAAATTCGTGCCTTACTCCGTTCTTATTCTTACACCGGGTAACTGATATAATGGAACACTCTAACGTGGCAGTATCGTCGAGGATGAGGTCCTCGTACCATGGGCAATGGTACGAGGACCTCATCCTCGACGATAATGGTCAAGGAATAGGGGGTGGTTACATCGTACTTGGCGAAGACGCCCTTGATCTTGGGAGGTTCTGGGGCCATTCCGAGGACGCAGAGGAGCCGTCGTAAGAATCTGGGTGGTTTCTTGAGCAGCGGTCTCTTGTCGTGGGGGCCATCTTTATACGGGATGAGGTTGGCTGACTTGTCCCTCCGGACCTCCGGCGCACAGCTCCGGATTAGATAATCAGATTGAGTGTGAAGACGGCCCGTGACGCGCGACGGGCTACACGGCCGTAGCACAAGAAAGACATACACACGCCCCATACGGATAAGAAAATCGATTGCTTTCAAGCTAGACTACTCTCTCGCGGTCCTTGTCGAGTTTAAAAGACACTTGGTGTTGGAGATTGAATCACCCCTGTGTGATACTTATTTTTGGTGCGCTTTTTGGTTGATTACATAAGCACTTAGAGCGCACACTTAGAGTACATTTGGTACTGTTCCCTCAGTAGTTGAGTCACTACTGAGGGTGAGTCTACTTATTATCTAGTAGTTCCTACTTACTGATCCCCTGTAGCTGCCTACAGGTACATCTAATATATTAGTAGTTGAGTCACTACTGAGGCTGCCTACAGCCATTTTCTACACTTGGAAGTGCCGGAGGCGGCGAAAATCTTGTTTTCCCGAGCTTTTGGCAATCAGACTGGACGGGCAATAGCTCCACTACTCTTGTAAGCTAGGTAACCTCTGTACGTACAATGATTGTAAGCACAGTGTGCTGTGGAAGTCACCAGAGACGAAAGGAATATGGAATCCTGAAACTCGTACAGTCAGTAGAACAGAGTTCGCGATGTGAAGACAACTATGGAACACGTGCAATGTACAGTACCGTACACGCATGCCAAACGAACATGAAATTCGCAACAAGGATTTTCGTACGTTAGGTGAGGCTCAACGAAGAAAATGGATGAAACGGGTGGAAGAAAAGTGAACAGCGGGAGGCGCACAATCAAAACAGCACCCATCAGTGCGATGCAAAAGAAATACGAAGTTCAGAACATGAGAAGTCTTCGGGATGAAGAAGCGAACTACGAAGCTACTAGCATGTTTACCGTGTCCTGACTCCCATCAACAGATAAAAGAAGCTAGGAGCAGTTTGTTTCCAGGACGGACCTACAGCCTTGATTCCCATTTTCGGTCCTACAGCACTCATGAAATGAATTTTGTCAGCGCGGACATGATGTTGTGCAGATACCCAGCTCTCACCTTGCTACACCAGTCGATGGTAAATACCCGCCCACTGTATTACAGCACGGAGTATTACAGTGTCAGAAACGCCATCCTGAAATATATGGGACCTGGTTTCCGCTACATACGCTGCAATAATTATCATGGTTCGAGGAACATCTGCGAGGTGACAACGCGAACAATTACAGATGACACAATGATGAGGGCGCCCTAATGACATGACGTCACAGCTGTCGCAGACCTACCTCGAAAATGCTGGTGGTACAGCGTCATGGATGTGCAGAATATGCCGGGAGGAGGGGGGGGATGCGGTGTGAGCAGAAGCGAGTATTTTGGGGCCCTCGAGTTGAAGTAGTCGAGGATGACTCGTAAGAGCGCTGCAAACAAACAGATGTAATAGCCGCAGCAGATAGCAGATACTGGACAGCATGTATTCAATTAGTCACACATGTACAGGGATAAGGGAGGCGCAGACACAAAGGAGTGTGGGGTACAACGCCACAAACCCCGTTAAACCCGAGACCGACGTGGAAGCGGTCGAGACTGATATCTCGAAGCTCGGTGGTATTTGTGCCCGAGAGTGTGCAGTAGAAGAGGATGATGGGTTACGTTGACTGAATGTAGCGGACACCCCTCGTCCTCAACGATTGCGGCCCCGTGGGCCATGAGAAGTACATGGTCTTCAATGGCATGTTTCTAGAACAAGCAGCCATTGACACCTGAGAGTGGTGCTCAGGACACCGTCACAATTTGCAGATCAGTATCCATCGCAAACGCCAGTGTTCGGAATTTGCATCGATTTGGTCGCTAAGGCGCTGGACGAGTATGTATGACGGCGGATCCCCGCGGAATCCGGCACCTACGTACGCGTACGCGTACCTTGCAGGGTTTCTTCGAGACCACGTGACCGCATATGCTACCACGCATGGGTCAACTGGTCACTTGCAATAGGTGGGCCACGAATACCTGCCGAGATCCACTCCTGAAAACTCAGTCTCAAACCCATGAAGAGCTAAAAGGCGTCGACGACTTTAGATCACATGTCCCAAGTCACCTCTCGCAGAAAGTCGATAAGCAATTTTGAACAAGGGGCTCACGGAAGCCCGACGACACCATTCGTCATTGACTCATTTCACATGTTACACAACTGCAAGTGGCTCCAACAACTTCGAATCCTCAAAGGTAATATACATAAATCAGTTCCTGGGTTGGCGGGCTTGTAAAGCCTCATGCGCTTGCTGCTCAGCTGATCGGTTAACCCCAGAATGTGAGCTGATGGTATTATCTTCAGAGATAAGGGCACATACCCTGTTCCTTGAGACGCCTCCTCTCCTTGTACTGGTCGATCTTGTCGAGCTGTAAAATCAGAGGGTAGTTAGAAAATTGGTAAGTGTTGGTGGTATGGGTCCTGGCCACATGCGGGACTACAAGGAATTGCGACGACAGTGCAGAATACTCACGCCCTTGGTCTCGACAAAGTGGTCAACAGCTGCCCCTGCGAATCCAGCGCTGCAAGGTGCATGTATGGTTAGTAAGGAGAAGCCCATCGGGGGACGGTGAAACGCACATCAATTCTTTGGCCAAGGCATGGTTGGCAGGCTCTCCCTTGCTCTTGAGGTGCGCATCGTATGCCTTCATGGCCTGCACTCACGAACACATCGATCTGCATCCCGATAGAACGATTCCACCGTTCGACTACTTACTGCAAAACTAGCTGCTCCAGCGATAAGCTCGTGAGAGAGCTTGGCTTGATGGTGGGCATTTTCCACCTGCACGTACGAGACGCATCGCCGCAATCAGTACATTTACGCGATAAATGATCGATAAGAGGTTTCACTATGCCTACCTCATTGTATGCTTTCTCGTGCTCGTGGTGGCCCATGTTGTGAAGATGATATGTGGTTGTAAATAGAAGAGATAATGATACCCTGGTGACCAGAGGGGGTTCTTATACCTTGCTGATTTCCGCAGTCCGCCTGTGGCTGGACCGCTAACCGGGATCACAGGCGGGTCCGCATCCGGTTGTTCTGAATACGACCCCGTGTCGTGAAGTCAGACACACACGTGCACACCACTGTTGTTCACTGCATACAACTGATGGACTAGACCGACAGACTGTGTAGTGCAGTGCGATAGGAAGGTTGGGGGTGGTTTATGCATTCGAGTTTTGAATCACCATGATGCTCCGTTAGGATGGGCATCTCCGCCTCTGGAGCTGATGTCTACAATCGATGATTCGATAGACCTGATTCGGACGGTATGCCTTCATGTCTCTGCGCCGAAGCTCAAACGAGGTGGTCAGGAATTGCACCCGGCCTGGCTATGCGCCTAATGAGGCTTATCCCAGAGCGCAAAGCACCTACCTCATTGGCATCGCAACCAGCGTGTCACGAACGCGGAAACAATTCGTCTATGCAATCCAGTAGACACCGATAAAAATGCACCCGTGCCAGGAGACGTCAGAATATGTATAGAAGGAGACAAGAGAAGACGGGCGGAGACGTACACAGCTCTCATGCAGCGGATGCAGTTGCAGATGGCGACGGTGCGCGGCGAAGAATGTTGGCGAACGTATACCTTCGTAGTTGACTTCCGTCAGCCGGGTTTCGCCCGGATGTAGTGGCCGGGTATGCGCCCGAGGGTTGAGCGTTTTACAAGGGAGGGATTCGGTCTTATTTCAGCTCCGAGGGCTAATAAAACATGGAAACGTCATATACCCAACGAATGGCGAAGTGTCGCGCGCTCACGGGCAGCGATTTTCTCTGTGCTTGAAAACTGGCTCCCATCCCAAAACCAAACCAGAATCGAGACCTCGAGTAGCACACACGACGATGGAGAATGGTTTGGCTGAGTAAACACTGCCCGCTTGTAGGATTCTCTGGGTCCTTCGGACGTTCCGGTACCGGGCGCAGTCCAGTGCATGGGAGAGCTGTGTCGTCGCAAGACAAGCACGGTTGCTTTGCAGGGGATACTCCTCTGCTTCGCTGACATAACCGGTCTTCATCGCACATTTTGGAAGCTGTGCCCGGTTACTACTTGTGTGCATTGACGATCGCAGTCACGCTGCATAGTGAAACGACCTGTCGGCTCTGATGAACCCTACCCATGGATAGGGGCAAGCTCCGCAATATTTCCTTAGGTCGTGATGTTTTCCTGTTGCGGATATCTCCCTATAAAACAGGACCACTATGTCAAAGAAACCTGCACTTAGGTCTGTATAAATTGCATCACAAACGCTGATTTTATCGCTGAGCGAAGGATACCTGCAGTGGTTTACGTGAGCCGGCGCCACACTCCTGGCTCGGGACTCCGAGATCGGACCGCCGACAGCGCGGCTCCAGCGCGCATGTTGGAGTTCATATATCAAACAGAGAACTCCCTGTAAACAAAGGAAAGCTGCAGTAAGGCAGACTAACAGCGAACAGTGGAGTGCTGAATGTTGAAGCGTGCTTAAAATATATGGATTCGGGTGTAGCGGGCAAGCTAGTTTAATGCAAGACAAGATAACGCTTTAGGAAGCACTCCCCGACTCAATTGAGGTACGCTCCATCACGACAATAAATATTCGCAACAATTAAAAGGAATAAGGTATACACAACGATGTCCGTCGCAGAATTACATCGAGCTATACAAAGTCGGCAACGTGTTCGCTCAATAGTTGTACATCTGGTCAACGTATCCGTGCCCATGGCCCGCAGCTATGGTACCAAGACACAGCCATTATCAACACCACGTGTGATTCATAAGCATGTGAACTGAAAACCTACCATAGTGCTTCAGGCGATGCCTGTCCCTATATTCGTCATATACATCGAGCTATTACAAACGGATCAGCATGATTTGTCGAAGGATATCAAGGGTCCGCTGCACGAGATACTCACGCCTTTCGTCTCGATCAAGCGGTCGACATACATGCCAGTCAGGGCTGCGCTGAACATGTGTACCGTGTCAGACGCATGATGCAAGTGATAAACACAAACGCACATGATTTCTTTAGCCTTGGCGTGGGTGGGTGGATGGCCTGCCCTGGCGACGTGATCATTGTAAGCTTTCATAGCCTAGGTCGGTCAATGTTAGTCAGTCGGCATCCTATTCAGACCCCCTGTTGGCGATACATTACATACCTCGTAGGCAGCCGCCGCGGCGATCAGTTCGTGAGAGAGCTTGGCTCTGTGAGGGGCTCTGTAAAACTAATACGTCCGCCGGTCAGTGCGGGTTTGTTGAACGTGAAACGCAGGGCATTTACATCGTCATATGCGCCCCTGTGCCTTTCGTGATACTGTTCGTGGTGGCGTCTCTCGTGGTGGTGGCCCATGTCGTAGGATGGAAGGGTGTTTGTATGCTCGGAAACGGCGTGAAGGTTGAAGTGGGAAGGCACGAAAGGCACTCTTATATATACCCCAAATATGATGCTATGCGCAAGCAGTATGTCCGGGAGCACTCGTTGTGTGGACAGGATTGCACAGGTCAATCCACTCCGCAGTGGATTTCAATTATATGGAGTCCCCTTATGTGAATCGCTTGTGCACAGCGCTGGAAGCCGATAATCCCCGAAAAGGCTGGTGTGGGGGAAAGACACTTGCATGTGTTGTTGCTGGGAACGAACTTTCAAATTTCAATGGCCGACGATCAGGAGTGGGCAGAATTCAAATCGATACGAAAATGACGATGATGATCACAGATTTTAATTCAGTTACGTTTCCAAGCTGATGCGGCGAATGTGATGATTGACTTTATCGCTGACATCCAGAGGGACACACCGCTGTGACGGTGAGAGGCTTGAGGGCATTGCCTTTGCTGTTATGGAATCAGTTGTAAACATTTGCCTTTCCACAAAGGAAAATCTTCAACCTCGGCGTCACAAGCAGTCCGGTGGGGGATTCCAATGGAAGGACTCGATACCGTCGAATAAAAAGGTAGGCGGTGCTTGGACACATGACTCACTCGACCCCGGTGATCTACTAAATGCCGGGCGGCATCAGCTGACCAATCAGATTGGTACGCGATAGTTCCACGTACGCCAGAGGTGACGCGTCGCAGTCGACACGTACATCGCAGATTGGTGATGGAACAGAACCTTGACTTTGCACGCTCAGCCGCAGCGTTTGCTTGCCAGGGCACAGGCAGCTGCGTGGGCTCTCTGGGGATACGTCCGCTGTCGACAGACGGCAGGAAGGAGCCGATGCAGCATAGTTTCGATCTCCGCGAAGGGTGGGTGAGTCATCGCCGGTCCCCCGTCTCCAGAGTCGCCTTCTGATTGGCTGTGAGCGTTCCTCGGCTGAGATTGAAAAAAGGCAGTGAAAATTTGACCCTATAAAGGACAAACATCGAGTCAGTCGTTGTCCGTTCCTCATCTTCCCCCAAGACCTCCACCAACCCCGCCTGGCACCTTAGAGCAGTTGAGGAGAGCTGCGTCTGAGGCGTCTTCGTTTCCACAAACACCTACAAAAGCTATCCGTGAGTGACTCCGTTCAATCTGCATCTGCTTCATTGTGTCCTACGTGTGCTCTGTCTGCCCGGCACCACCGTGCGCAACCGATTTTCGTTCCCTGTAAATCTGAAAAAAAAGCGTGTTTGCGCCGCCGCTGTGCGAAATTGTCAGTAATGACATCTTCCGATCTTACGTCGCCCCAGAGGTCGCCCGATCTGTCTCGTCCGTCGCCTTCTTGGCACTCACGAACAACGTCGGCGCTCCCCTCAGGGCCACGGCAGTATCAGTGCTCAACGAGTCACATTGAACTCTTGCTGCGCACGGACACAAACGATAGCGAATATCATGTGAACCCTCCACTGACTCCACCTCCACTTGGTTCCAGAGTATCCAGGCTACCAACGTTGTCGCCTGGTCCAGACCCAAGCCCTAACACGCTTCCCCACTCCGCAATTTCACACCCATCGTACACATATCTGCGCGAAAATGTCTTTCGCCAAGAACAACTTGTAAACGATTCTTCCTCGAGTCGTCCAGGTCCATCGTCTTACAGCGGTCAACATCCCACCTCCCCACTCACTCCCCTTGAAAGTTCTCCACTTTCAAGATCATCCATTCGCCATGCTGCGATAAATCAGCCCTCTGCGCGTCCAAGGACGTCATCCAACCAGGTCTTCAACAATATATCAGATCTCGCTGCTCACTATGGGATACCCCAATCCTTGCCCCGTGCACCACTCGCTACTTCACGTAGATCAGAACCAGAATCAACCGTACCAGCTCAGAACGACTTCTCTTCTGCACCAGATTTCGCTAGTCTTTGCTCGAATTATTTAACTATGCTGTCTCAGAATCCCGGTGACGGTGACGGCGCCACCAGTGTCCGCAAGGACACGGTGCCCCTCACACCCCCTTGTGAGGTAATGGATACGGACGCCATCCAAACAATAATCCAGGCGCTGAATGGTCGGTCACTTGTATTCGGTCCCTCATTCAGTTGGCTAATCATGAAACGGGGCTGGTCAGGCACCCCTGAACTTCAGGCGTCGAACGATTTGAACGAGTACTTGACTTCACCGTTGTTAGATTCCCCCATGGATGATGATTTGCTTACTACTCCCGCTGTCGGTTCAGCCGATCTCGGCGCCGACATTTACACGAGTCCACTGCTGGGGGATTTTGATGGTGATTCGTTTGGAGAGTTCCCTCCTCTTTTCAGGGACTTCGGCGATGCCGTGCATGAACAGCCGAAGCCACCCTCCATCCCGCCTGTCACCGAGCGGGATCTTGATTCTATGTATAAAATCTCTCCAACCACCCCTTTCCTCGACTCCCCGATACCAGTCCCGTTCGAGGACAATGTACACAAACCTGCGCCAGCCAGGCGGAAGATGGCTGCTACTGGCACTCGCAAGAACATTGGACCTGATGACCTTGTTCCCGTTGATGCCCCGACACAGTCCCGTAAATACTTGACACCGTCTGCTACCTCTCGGAAAGCGGTCCCCGCGGTGTGGGCTCGCAAACGTTCTCGCCAAGCAGCGTTTGGTAATGAGGAAGACCAGCTGCCTGAAGATGTGGGACCTTCGCTATCCGAGCAGGAGGCGATTGAGGCCAAGCGTCGGCAAAACACCATTGCTGCTCGACGTAGTCGGAAGCGCAAGCTGGAGTATCAGAAAGAGCTAGAAGACAGTGCGGAGCGAAACAAGCGGGAGTGTGAAATATGGAAGATGCGAGCACAGACCTATTGCGCACTCCTCCATAGCCACGGCATTCCTGTCCCAGACTTGGGTCCTGACCCATAGTCGACGATTCCACGGCTCTCCTGTCTTCATTCCTCCATTACCTTTTGTTCTGCAGTCTGATACCATTTTTCGCTTTGGTTGTGGATCGTTCTCTAAAACGGCACTCACTTCAATGCTCCGTGTACAAATATCTTGACCCATCACTTTGTCCCACTTCACTTGCTAGGAGCATCGTCGTATCCCCACCCCATCCTTTTTGATCTGTCTTCGAATACGCAGTACATCTAACAACGTTCGTCTATGTCTTATGTCTTTCCTATCCGCTTGTTAGAAACATCAATGAATGAAGCGTAGTTTTGGCGGTGTAACAATAGCGTGAATATGATATCATTGACACGATGCTCGGTAACTAGAAACTTGAAAAGGTGCGGTGTGCAGTAGAGCCGTTAGAAAGTTGCGTTTCCGCTGTTGACTTGGCACCTCGTTGGCAATTTCAACCATAGCGTGCGGACACCGTTCAGTTGGCCTTTCTACCTCCGTCGACCTTGGCTGTGAGCCTCGTGCTCGACACAAAACAATGGCTACGTCTGTGTTCGCCAGAATGCCAAGGAACAACTACGAACGACTGGAAAGCGGCGTGGGCCCCGCTCATACGACTAAAAAAATACAGTGGAAGAAGATTGCCCTGGGCTGCACGGTTCTTATTACTTTCGTTTGGCTCTTCAGTCCTAGAGGCGAGCTCTACGCTGGTGAGTTGAAGGCTCGGATATGGTATCACTGGCGCTGACAAGACCACGGCGGCAACGACAAAGATCCAGCAGCTCCTCAGCTCCTCCCTGAAGATGCCTACACTACCAAGACACTGCCCAACTCGTACCACGACAGCACCACGACAACACCACCCAAGCCCCCGGCTCTTCCTCCGTCGTCAGACCCAACTTCCGATTCGACACCCGTTCCGGCGTCTCCTGAAACGGATCCCGATCCATTGAAAACGGTGCATTGTACGACGCCCTACTCGACTTCTTCACCGCTCGTGCAATACGCACTCATGATTGACGCCGGGTCGACGGGTTCGCGTATCCACATCTACAAGTTCCACAACTGTGGGCCTACACCTGCGTTCGAATACGAAGTTTTCAAGCAGATCCAACCTGGTCTGTCGTCTTACGCTGGGAACCCAGAAGCAGCTGCCGAGAGTCTCGACGTGCTACTCCAAGAAGCGGAACGCGCCGTCCCCGAGACGTTGTGGAACTGTACGCCTGTTGCCGTGAAAGCGACGGCTGGTCTGAGATTCCTTGGTGTACGGGAGAGCGGGGAGATACTGGAGGCCGTGCGCGCGCATTTGGAAAGACGCTATCGGTTTGCGGTGCCCCAACGGGACGGGGTGGTGATTATGGACGGGAAAGACGAGGGCGTTTATGCGTGGATTACAGCAAACTATCTGTTGGGTACGATCAGAGCTGACTCGCCCGCCGACGTGTCTCCGTACGCCGTGCTGGACCTGGGAGGTGGGTCGACGCAGATCGTGTTTGAACCCGAGAGGGGGGCCAATTTTGCTGATGATGAGGGCGAGGCTCAGAGGGAAGTGTTGAAGGAGGGAGAACACAAGTACGATTTGGTGTTTGGAGGAAGCACCAGGGTGCTGTATCAGCACTCGTATTTGGGCTATGGGCTGAAGAGTGCGAGGGGGAGCGTGCACCGGCTGGTGGAGTTTATGGATTCAATACGGAAGGGCCGCATGGACGATGATGACGAGAACAACGGGAGGACAATACCCAATCCCTGCCTGGCACGGGGAACGAAGAAGGAGATCGAGATACCCCTAGGGAATGGTCAGCAGAAGACGGTGGTCATGGCAGGCGAGGATATCGGTGGATTCGAGGCGTGTAACAGGGTGTTGGAACTCGTCATGGCCAAGGACGCGTACGTCCTGGCTTTCGTTCTGTGTCGACGACCAGCTAGCTGATCCTATTTCTTCGCACAGCGTATGCGAGCTGAAACCCTGCTCATTTGACGGAGTCTATCAGCCATCACTCCTCGACGCGTTCCCGACAGGAAGGATTCTTCTGCTATCTTACTTCTACGACCGAATCACTCCACTCACGAAGTCAGACGACGGCGCGCAGTCCCCTCTCACCATCTCAATCATTTCCCAGCTTGCGAAGCAAGTTTGCGCGGGACCTAGCTCATGGCGCGAGCACTGGGGGAACGACGCCGACGTAATGGAGGAACTTGAAGGGAGACCGGAGTGGTGCCTTGACTTGAGTTTCATGCATGCGTTGCTTGTGCTTGGATACGAGTTTGGAGAAAATAGAGAAGTCGAGCTGGGAAAGAGGATCCGGGGGACGGAGTTGGGATGGTGCCTTGGTGCAACAATTGCTATGGTGGGTGGAGGAGAGGTCAGATGTCGTGTGTGAAGCATTCGGATCGGTCGTATCCACTTGGGTAGGAAGATTTTCTGGACTGGCGTATCCCTTCGGTAGGAACATGCATTTAGATACCCATAATACGTCGGACTGATAAACAAATCTATTACTATTGATATATACGGAGTACGTGAAAGCAGAGGTTGAGGTCATGGCAGCCTGTTGCCTAATATTCTTACCCGGGCCGCAGGGCCCCTGCGGCTGGACGCGTCTTCCTCCAATGATGAATATCTGGATGGATGTGTCTTCACAACCACGGACCCGTCTCTCAATTCCTACCCACGCATCCAAGGGTATATCGGATGTCGCACTGAAGGGATAATAAAACCATTGGAGTAGAGAGGCCGCCGGATATACGTTCGCAAAATAAATAAACTCTAAAAAGTCCTTTCGCCTGGACGACCATGCCCAGGTTCCCTCCAGAACGCCCCAGCGCTGACGAGTCAAGTGCAGAGGAAGAGAAATTCCGTGAATTATCTGGAGATGAACAAGAAGAGATTGCATTGCATGATGGCGAAGACAGCGTCGTCGGTGAGGACATCATCCCAAAATAAAAAGTCGAAATCGACAATACGGTAAGGGTGTCTGCTCAATTGTCATATCGACATCTCGACCGTGGTCTGTCATTGGATAGGACGCGCTGAGACGGATACGAGAAACGATTCAGTTGGACCGTTCACTACCACGGCCAGAAACGCTCTTCATCACTTATCCCGAAATCATCGAGTCGACGTCAATAAATGATGACCTGAACCGGGAACTCGCACTGTGACTGTCCCCACTCACGTCGTCATTGTCCTTTTTCATTTCATGCTGACCACCTGTCACATTGGCTGGTTACAAACAAGCCCTTCATTCCGCAGAACGGGCACGCACACTCGTAGCAAAACGTTCTCTTCTGTTCACCCGTCCCTCGGATTACTTTGCTGAAAATGTCAACTCTGATGTACGTACGGAGTGCATGCGAGTGAAACTCTTGGACGAACACACGGGGATCAAAAAAGTATGGTAGAAGAAGAAGAGCGGGAGGCAAAGAAGTTTGGAAAATAGGTGCGGATCGAAAAACGGAAGGAGATGACTGAGCGACTCAAATCACTGAAAAGAAGTACATTTTGTTCTATCCAAGTTACGAGGGAGCTGACGGCAACTCAATTCGTAGAACGTAAGGGCGCGCTTGAGATTGCCAAAGCGGGTGGAGAAGAGGTCGACATTGCTGTCGAGGAAGCCACCGCTCCTCAAAACGGCCCAGGAAAGGGAGTGGAAAGAAGATGTCGCGTAGCACACCAAAATGCGGGCTCGGAGGAAAAGGCCGGAGATCAAAATGAAATACGAGGACGTCTACGGCTAGCTTCGTCAGTGGAGGTAGCCAGAACGACAAGGGAAAAGGAACCGTAAACAAGAGCCTGTGGAAGAGTAGCTATGAAGAACTGATGGTCATGACCTCAACTTCTGCTTTCATATACTCAATATATATCATAGCAATGGACTTGTTTGTCGGTCTGACATATTGTGGATATCTGAACGCATGCTCCTACCGAAAAGATGAACCGGTCTGGAAACTCTTCCTACCCAAGTGGTTACCACCGATCCGAAGACTTCACACTGACCTCTCCTCCCACTATAGCAATCGTTGCACCCAGGCACCCACATAGGTGGTGGGCCGGTGGCACCACAGGGATATGAGACGAAAGTGGTGACTTCTTGTTGGTCCCAGTAGTTGCGCCTACCGGAGGGCCGCTTTCATTGCTACCACCCATGGTAGAATCTGCAATATGTCTTGTGAGACAAGTAGCAGGGTGGGGGCATCCAGTGGAGCAACAAGCTCCATATCGGTAGATTGTATGATGTCATACAACCTACTGATATGGAGCTTGATGCTTGCCAACGTGGCGGGATTGTCAGGAATTGGTGTTTGGGAGAAGCAGGAGAGTACTGTATCAGTGCTTCAGCACTCGTATTTGGGCTGTGGGAGGGGGGTGCGAGGGGCAGTGTCCATCGGCCGGTGGGGTTTTTGGATTCGGTATGAAGGAGCCGCGTGGACAGTGGTGGCGGGAACGATGGGGGGGGGGGGGGGGGCGGTACCCGATCCCTGCCTTGTATGGGGGGTGGAGAAAGGGGTCGGGGCGCCCCTGGGGAACGGTCAGCGGGGGACGGTGGTCGTGGCAGTTGGGGTATTGGTGGATTCGGGGCGTGTAGCAGGGTGTTGGGACTCATCATGGCCAAGGACGCGTACGTCTTGGCTTTCGTTGTGTCGACCAGCTGGGCTGATCCTATTTCTTCGCACAACGTATGCGAGCTGAAACCCTGCTCATTTGATGGAGTCTATCAGCCATCACTTCTGGACGCGTTCCCGACAGGAAGGATTCTGCTGCTATCTTGCTTCTACGACTGAGTCACTCCACTCACGAAGTCGGATGACGGCGCGCGGTCCCCTCTCACCATCTCAATCATTTCCCAGCTTGCGAAGCAAGTTTGCGCGGGACCTAGTTCGTGGCGCGAGCACTGGGGGAACGACGCCGACGTAATGGAGGAACTTGAAGGGAGACCAGAGTGGTGTCTCGACTTGAGTTTTATACATGCATTACCTGTTGTTGGATATGAGTTTGGAGAAAATAGAGAAGTCGAACTGGGGGTAGAGGATCCAGAGGACGGAGTTGGGATGGTGCCTTGGTGCAACGATTACTATGGTGGGTGGAGAGGTCAGTGTGAAGTCTTCGGATCGGTGGTAACCACTTGGGTAGGAAGATTTTCTGGATTGTATCATCTCTTCGGTAGTAACATGCATTTGAATACCCACAATACGTCGGACCGACAAACAAATCCGCTGCTATTGACATATACCGAGTACATGAAAGCAGAAATCAAAGTCATTATCGCCGGTTCTTCATGGCCAGTCGCCTATTTTTCCCCGGTCTCTTGCTTACGGTTCCTTTTCCCTTGTCCTTCTTGCTGCCTCCACTGACGAAGCTATCCGTAGATGACCTTGTATTTTGTTTTGATCTCCTGCCTTTTCCTCCAAACCCGTATTTTGCATCTCGTGTGCTACGCGACATCTTCTTTCCACTCTCTTTCCTTGGCCGTTTTGAGGAGCGCTCATCACCGATGGCTTCCTCGACAGCAACGTCGAACTCTCCTCCATCCGCTTCAGCATTCTCAAGTGCGCCCTTGCGTTCTACAAATTGAGTGCCGTCAGCTCCCTTGCAACGGGGACAGAACGAAGCGCACTTCTTTTCAGTGATTTGAGTCGCTCAGTCATCTCCTTCTTCGACCGTTCCCTCTCCTTCTGCTTTTCGATCTGCACCTGTTTCCCAAACTTCTTTGCCTCCCGCTCCTTCTTCTTCTCTTCTGCTTTTTTGAGCCCCGCACGTTCGTCCAGGAGCTTCATTCGTATGCGCTCCATGTGTGCGTCAGATTTGACCATTTCGGCAAAGTAATCCGAGGGACGAGTGAATGGAAGAGAATGTTTGGCTGCGAGTGTGCGTGCCCGTTCGGCGGAATGGATGGCTTGTTTGTAGCTAGCCAATGTGACAGGCGGTCAGGGTGTGATAGAAAAAAACGATGGCGAGATGAGTGAGGACACTCACAATGCGAGTTCACGGTTCAGGTCGTCATTGACGTCGACCTCAATGGTTTCGGGATAGGTGACGACGAGCGTCTCTATCCACGGTAATGAAGGATCCAACTGAATCGTCTCGCGTATCCGCCTCAGCGCGTCCTATCCAATAACAGACCACGGTCAGGATGCCGATATGACAATGGAGCAGACCCCCCTACCGTGTTGTCGATTTCGACTTTTTGTTTTGGGATGATGTCCTCACTGACGACGCTGTCCTCGACATCATCCAACGCAATCTCCTCTTGTTCGTCTCCAGATAATACACTGAATTCGTCTTCCTCTGAACTTGACTCGTCTACGTTGGTACGTTTCGGCGGGAATTTGGGCATGATCGTCCTGGCGAAAGTTTTAGTTTTTATTTATTTATTTATTTTGCGAATGCATATCGTTTTTACCGACGACCTCTCTACCAGAACCGCAAATCTATTCAGAAGCAAGTGGCCTTAAAACTATGGCAAGTGATCGTCTTTTAGCTGCGCCGCGTTGACGTTGATCGTCTCCAGAGACCCATCTTGCTGCAAGGTGAGCACGAAAAAAACCAATGCGAGGTTCACAGCGTATAGTAAATAACCTCGCAGGTCACGAGCGTTCTCTAACGCAGATCCGATTTAACAACGAGGGAGATCTCCTTTTTTCGTGCTCGAAAGACCATGTCATCAATGTTTGGTTTTCGCACAATGGCGAGCGATTAGGAACATACGACGGGCACAACGGAACGGTATGGACGATCGACGTTGACTGTGCGTACACTTCGTCCTTTTCCTTTCAAAATGTACGCGACATGGACTGTACTCTAATCCTCGGATTTTCCAGCACAGTCAAAGTATCTCGTGTCGGGTTCCGCGGATAACACTCTCCGCCTATGGAATGTCTCCAACGGCAAATGTTTGTACGTCTGGGAGTTCCCTACAGCTGTGAAGCGGGTGGCTTTCAGCGATGACGATGAGAAAGTGGTTTGCATCACTGAGCAACGTATGGGTCACCAAGGTGCTGTACGTGTTTTCAAAATCAATCGCGACGGCGATGGCACAGACCGTATGTCCTTCCAATCTGTACCAGTCATCGCGGCCTGACAGTCTCACTGACGATATTGCTGCGTTCTCGTCTTTCGTAGAGCCCCATGAACCAGAACACATGTTCCATCCCGTCGGCTCGAAAGCGACAGTGTGCGCGTTCACGTATAAGCCCAACCTGATCGTCACTGGACACGAATCCGGAAAAGTTGCTCTCTTCGACGTTGTTTCTGGGACGGAGGTTTTAAACAACGAGAGGGCACATATGGATCAAGTAACGGATCTCCAACTCTCTCTGGATCGGACGTACTTTATTACGAGTAGCAAAGACAAGACAGCCAGGGTCAGCTCCTTTTTGTTTTCCTCGTCTCCTGTTTTTGACACGGGTCTCACCTTTTTATATCGTGAATAGTTGCACGATATGAAAACGCTACGGGTGTTGAAGGCGTACTCGACGGAGACACCGCTCAACAGTGCAGCACTGGCACCGAACAAGCCATACGTGAGTAGGTCATCTTTAGAGTCTTTCGGCTCCCTAACACGAATCGGCGCTTTTTCAGATCCTCGTTGGAGGAGGTCAGGAGGCTATGCAGGTCACGACGACATCTCTGAGGCAGGGTAAATTCGAAACCCGGTTCTGGCATAAGATCTTTGAAGAGGAGATCGGTCGAGTAAAAGGCCACTTCGGGCCCATCAACACGTATGTGGTTCTGTTCCATCATAAACGAGTCGGACAAGTTCGCGTCTGATATTTTCACGTGTTCCATGTATTGCAGTATCGCTGTGCACCCCGCTGGAACGTGCTATGCCTCAGGAGGAGAGGACGGATTCGTGAGAGTACATCACTTTGATGAATCTTACTTCAAGGCGAAGCCTTACGGTGACCTCGAGATTGAGGATTGATTATGTTTTTAGGCGATAAATTGTATTTTCATGTGTAAGACTCCTGCATGATCGCGTTTCAGGCTTCATGTAGACCCATAGCAGTACTTGGATGGTCCTCATGGAAACCATCATTCTTTTCGCGGAGGTAAGGTTGTGAAAGCGGAGTGCCTGGTGTCTCAGCCGACGCGACAATCCATGAACCTTCCATGACTGAACCACATGATCCTCCAGCTCAATTTCCGCTGTTGAATGTTACGGCGACTTTTGGGCCAATCAGTGGCAGAACTCACAATCGCCGTTGCTATTGGCAAAATTTTGCATCACTTCGAGTGCCCTTTAATACATAAACATACCCCTGTAACGAACGGGGACCACTTTCGAACATTGATGTGCAGCAAGTATTCTACAGCGGTCACCGCTGCACGGTAACTGTTACACTCCGACATGCACAAAAGCTATGCGTTGTGATAGCGGTGCTGTTTCATCGATTGCCTTCGGTGCTTCGTTCAGAGTTGTAGCGGCATTGATCTGGTGAAAGGCCCAGCGCTTCGCGTGTTCTCGTAGAAGCAGGACACAACCCGTCGCGTAACTCCGTATCAACGGGCCAAAGCGGGCCGATGACACCTCTGAATCCCACGTACTACAAACACGCAGGCAGGCTCATTGGCCAGATTACCGGGTCACGATCACTTTTGACGACTCGACACGCGGACACGATCGCAAAATCCACGCACGGTCGAATGCGCGCGACGTCATACATCATTAGACTCCCGTCCCGCATCTCGAACGCGCTCTGAAACGGTCGTATGGGGTCATGCACTGCTGGACACGCAAATGCATCCAACTGGATTCTTTCAACAACTCGGAAATTGTAATCATCGATGCCCCCTCCCCTCGATGCACTTGAGGGGTACCGCAGGCGAGATGCAGTTCCGGATGAAGTCGAGCTGGTCGTTAAACCCTTCGGGATTTTGGCGTCCAATTGCAACAACTGTGACCGGCTCACTACGTGATGACAAAGCAGTGGGTGGGTGCAACAGAGACTGCTTCGATCTCTTGGTTTTTAGGAATCCAGATATACCGGACGCAAGCGGCGTTCGACGGGCTGGTGGTTGAGTGGGGGAGGTCCTGCTCTGCACGAGTGCAGACAAAGTGGATGTGTACGAACACACGGATTAGTATGTGCGACAGAGATGGTGCATTCGTGAGCTACTGGCCCGCAGCGTGCAGAGGTGCCGAGAACTTACCCGTGGGGCACCACCACAGCCGAAAGCCTCTCGGCATATGGGGAATCAGCTGCTGTTTGATTGGATATACAACCCGGTCCCATAGGTCCGAAAGGAGCACAGCAAACCGGTCCTCGAGACTTTCGCGATTGTTACGGGGTACTAGGCCAGCGTCCTTGGCGAGGTCCTCGAATTTCAACGCCATGAGCGATACATTACTAACGGCTGTGTCGGGTAAGGGAACGCAGACTGGCCCTGTACCCCACACGATAAGAGTATTCTGGCCAGCGGTCATAATGATAATAGGGCCCTCGCTAGCCGCTTTCCAGAGCTGAAAAAATTCTGGTTGAACAGGGAAATCCTTGAAGTCTGCTTCCGTCTGATTTGTTCAGCTACAGCATCTTTTGCCTTGAGAAAAGGTCTAGACTTTTTTTGAGATGGTAAACACCCCTCCCAGCTCTGCATTCAACCTCCCTAGTTTACTGGCTAATTCGGCTCCCTGCGTATCCGTAACACGCAGATCATCAAGGTCTGTCGTAATCCGCACAAGCTGTGCCCACAGCAGCCTTCTTGCGTGCTCGAGCATGTTGATGGCCCAGCAGATTGCTGGAACATCAGCGCACTTGACGCAGCATCACCAGCCAACTTAGCTACTTGCGTTCAACCAAAAAATGTCGGACGTCTGGGTACATCGTTTCTAGGACGAGACGGTCCAGCAAGCGTATGGCAGTTCGATATGCATCAACCGTCAATGAATGGTTTTGCATTTCTACATCCCTCACCCACTGCGTTGAAGCACGGAACGCAGGGAATGAGGTACCTCCTGCGAGAGTGAGACTCAGCTGGTGGTGCCCAGCACTTACTTCAGCTTCGAAGGTTGCCGTGTGACAAGGTACCGGAGGAAATGCGCCGTCGACAATTCAGCGTAGACTTCGAGGAGTGGGCCATTTTTATGCAGAAGTCTTTCGCCCTCCCAAGATACTGGAAAATCGGCTCCAGATCTTTGGCCTCATTCCAGGGGAGAAATCGGGCCTTTGGTATGCGAGCAAAGCGTATTTCAGATGAAGCTCGTTCAACGACGTTCAAAGTGCGCATATTTAGAGGGGCGCTACAGTGCAGATAGGGTTGTTGGATGTCGAATTCATTCCCTTATTCTCCGAAGCGGTAAAGAAGAATCTCAGCGACCGTACGTAGCGTCAACGCTCGATCCTGAAGTCCCGGAGATAGTATCTCAAGAGCCTCGCGAGAACAGGAAATTGCCCTATCCAAGTCAGCGAGTTCGCCATAAGCTCCGAAACGCGTTCCCAGACAAAAAGTAATGTTAATCAAGATTGAAGCATAGTGAGGGTGATCAGCAGGGGCGAGCGAGAGGGCTTCGTTGAAGTAACAAATAGCAGAGTGGAGATCTATAGAGTGTTCTGCTCCTTGAAGCGGATGTTATGGCAGTTAGCTAAGGCCTCTAGCATCAAGACGCCCCGAGCTGGATGTCCTGCGCGGAGATCTAGCGCGAGTCGATGTTTTTCGATTGCTTCGTCCAGATCTTTCAGGTCCCCCGATCTAGCGTGGCGAAGGAAAAGGGTATTTCCAAGGTTGTCGAGCAGTACCGGCTCACCCTTATGGCTGGGAGGAAGCAGACGCAATGCCTCGCGGTAATGGTCGATAGCCATTCGCAGATCTACGAACTCCACACGCCGGTTGTACCGCATTACGAGAGCGTCAGCAACATCGCTAAGTGCTGAGAAGCGTGACGGGTTCCCGGGTGGACGCAAGTCCAAAGCGAGCTGGAAATTCATAATGGCGGATTGGAGGTCCGCGGCGTGTCTACGCAACTCGAACCACCTAATGAGGCCAGTCGCAAGACCAGTAATAATTGATGGGTGATCAGGGTGACCCTCTTTCAGTGCTGCCAGAGCGGCACGCGAATATTTGATGCTAGAATCGAAGTCGATTGGGGATAGGAGAGCATGAGCGAGGTTGTAACACGCTGTAGCTTTGTTCTCGAGGGAGTGTTTAAAATGCCATGGTATTCGCTAGTCGCTTCGTCCAGATCCGAAATATCTTCTTTATATTGGAAACGGGAAAACAAGGCGCTCGCATATTCATCAAGAGTGTGAGGCGGTTGGGGTCGCTGGGAGGCAAAATCTCTAGTACGGCTTGCAGATGCCCAACTGCGAGTTTAATATCTTCGACACCCGGTTAGTCGTACTGGAGGAGTAGAGCCGTGGCATAATTAGCCAGAGTGTTAGCCCTGCCTGGATGGCAGGGGGAACGCAATTCCAATGTCGTCGCGTAACACTCGATAGACCGCGTTAGGTCAGCGATGTCACCGCAGCGCTGAAACCGAATAGAAAGTACGTTGGCTAGACTGCCGAGCAGCTTGCTGCGAACATCGTTGGAGAGTGCCGGATCTGAGGAGACGAGGGTACAGGCTGAACGGTGGCGAACAACCGCAAGGCTAAGATCTGAGAGTGTCCCTTCTTGCTCGAAGCGTGCTTACAGCCCATCAGCCAAGTGAACGAGAGCGCGAAATCCCTAGCCGCAAACTGATCAATTTTGGGAGATCACAGTAATGAGGCATTCAAAAGTTAGACGTTACATACGGTCATTGGGACATGGTTCCTGCGGTCATCCTACAGTGATGGAAAGAGAGAAGCTCGATAGCAAGAGACAACAGCTCCTCCGCGGAGGCGTGCGCGTCAATTAGAGGCTAAAAGAATCTCCACGTATGATTTAAGGAACCTGTGAGGGAGATATGCCGCAGTTCCCAGTAAGCGGCAACCATATCACGGCTTCTCATCCCATGCCAACGTCGAGAGGACGTATCGATGAAGTTTTCGTGGGCAACCGTGGAAGTGCCAGTTGACAGAAGTTCGCATGCCCTAGCGGAGAGAATAACATCCTCATAGCATACATATCTGTCGTGACAATGCGGAGCCGACCGCACCTGGTAGCAAGCACGAAAATGTCGAAACGTGCAGCACAGCGCGGGTACGTTTGTCCTTGGATCTCCTGGAGCAAACTTGAGCAAGGCCAGAACATATATACTACACGTGCACGGAAGTAATTTACGCACCCTGTTTGTGGTTATTAGCTCCCCTTGTAACAGAACATGATGACCCTGTGCCAGCATTCGGGAATCGGCACCGTCGTCAAGTGTACCGCTCTACTCTTCGACGTCCTCACCATACTCCCGACTACCAAGTTTATTTGAAAAGTACACAACTGGCTTATGTAGAAAGTTAAGTTGTCTGGCACTGATGGAGCTAACCATTACTTTTGGTGTTCACAGGCAAGGTCGAAGCCACACCGTGCGGTCCCAGATAAGCTTCGTGGAACCTGAATCCGTCAGCTACGCGTTGGAGACTCTTTGATGGACAGCGTCCCTAACCGCTCAAGGCGTTTGTGGGGATTCTACAGTTGCCGATAAGCAACAAGCCGCCCTTCCGGCGTGTTGGAGTGAACTATCTCCGCCTTCCGCCCTCAATCGAAGTTTCAGAAAGCTCAGGGTTGCCCCTGAGACTTCGGGTACTTGATGCAAGTGGCACCTGTGGCACATGCTGTGTATCTCGCTGGCCAATTCAAGGCTTGTGGGAGAACATTACCCTAACTAAAAGGTCCATCACAGCCTGACCAACGTAACAATCTTCACTTTGAGCAGCCTGAAGACCGTGCGGAGTGAGGCGTAAATGCCGTCTACACTCTTGCGATCATAAACCTCCTTCCTCCAGCCTCGAAGCCACCCTCTCTCGCGAACCAGCGGCATCGGGTATTGGACATTCTCATCTGAGAGGCACCTGAAAAGGATTGTACGTCATCTTCTCTCTAGCGCCAGTGGCGTGCCCTGACCACAGCTTTTCAGAGGGTAGCTTTTGGCTCGTCACGTGCCAAAGCCTTGCTTGCAGGTACGTTTCGACTAGGCAGATATGTCGGCGGGAGTGAGAGTCCGTAAGTTTGTATAGGTTGCATCACCCCTGAGCGGTCAGAATGCGGGCGTCGTTTCGCCCCACAGGCCATCTGGTTTTAAGGCGCACAGATCATACAATCTCTACCTCCCGCTTCCGCCACTTCCCATGCTTCCCATACGAACATTCAAGGTATTTGCTGTTCTCGTTACCGCATGCCAGTCAGTCGTACTGGGTTTCCAGCCTGGTTCCGACTATGGCCAGTACAAGACCAGCAACTTGTACAATTGCTCGGGTTCCTTCCCCACGTCGAACCTCACCGTCAAGAATAGTGTAGATACACTCCCTCAGATCCAGCCTTCTTCTGCTTCGGGCTGGGAACAATGGGAATTCATCACGCATGGCACCTTTTCCATCGTCTTGAGGTGGTCCCACGGCGATCAAAGTAAAGCTCATTCAACAGATTCCGTGGGCAGGATTGAAGTGATTATACCGGACGTCAATGGGACGACCGTGCAGACAACCGTGTTTGGCAAACTCTCCTATTCAAATAATAATGGAAAGGAGGTTCGGATCGGGGGCAACTCCTTCAAGTGGGATGATGCATCTGCGTGGTACAACGTAACTCTGAACGTAGAGGGATATTCACTGGTGTTGAACAGTTACTCGTAAGTTCAGGCCCGTTAACAAACCCAGAGGATCTAAACTGTTGCCCATAGAGCAATGCTTGATACATTCCACCCCGACGTTGGATATTATAATGGAAGACTCAGTAGTGTCGGTGGACCGGGTCTATATGGTTCCATTCCCGTCACTCGTGGACAGATGTAAGACAGAATTCTCTGGGGCAGTCGTTCGGATTAACTAACTTTCCCGCAGATCTGGATATCTCGTAACGCCGGACGGTCAGAATATCACTGTGGACGGTCTTGCCGTCTTGCAGCACATGTTCTCCGAACAACCTCTGCCTGTATACGTCAATAAGTACAGCTCTGCAATCATATGGGGGTACAGCACGACGTTCTATGACACTCACGCCTTCTACCACATACAGGAACTGAATGGAACAGGTAAATAACACCCTCACGGATCGTAGTCGTTTGCTGACTCGCGATCCGTCCGTGACATTGTAGTTCATGAAGCCGCATACCTCGGAAGGGCCATTGCAGGTTTGGTCGTGAAGAGTGACTTCCAAAGCACATGGGACACGTACGCTGTGACCGATGATACGAACCTCTACCAGCTTACCGTCGACCCCACCCGTCAGACGATTAACGTTTCCCTCCCCGGGTGTGCCTCGACGAACAACATCTCCTACACATTCAACGTGACTGAAAGCAGCAGAATTGGGCAGTTCACAGACGTCGGAGGCGGTAGGACAACATATTACGCATTAAACGGGACGACACTTGCTCCATATGGCGGGCGCATCGCTAACGGGACAATCGCTGGGGCGTACGTGGTGTATGAGGCTCCGACCAGGTAGAAGACGGCGCGATGCTATAGTTGCGCCGCCCCTCAGTCTGACGTTGCCGATAGTGCTGAGGGTATCATCACTTGATTTTGGAGATTAGGTGTTACTGTGACCTTGGGTCAGTAAATGTCACGATTTTTCTTTAAAAAAGTCACTGTAGACGTTTAAAGTATAGTGTATATATGTGGATAACAAGCGGCTGGTTTTCGAGACTACTTCTGCCCGAGCACTCGATTCGCCACTTCCTATTGTAAACATGCAGCTGCGACCTCAGCGCATCGAATGCACAGAAATCGAGACTTAGACCTGTCTAATGATGGCTAGCACTTGGTGATTGGTTGACTGTGTCTCTTACACATGTGTACATACCGCGTTTCTGCGACTTTGCTAACACCCGTACGAACGATGGATTTTTGGAGGAGCCCTCGATAGTACTTAGTAAGTGCACTCAAAAGTAACTAGCAGTACGAACCGCCTGAATTTATCTACGTTGGTGTAGCCATCCGTGTTGCTGCGTATGAACATCAGTTGCATAGTCAACGTGAACGGGGGGTTACATCCTCAGACCACACGTAAGATACGATCCGGCCCTGTTGCATCGCGTCCAAGCAATTCAATGGCTACTTGAGATCTCAAGCTATAAACGCACGCAATGGCTGCAAGAAGGTAGCGAATTGAGGTCGTTACTCCCTACGCCATGTCCGATCGACAGGCGCACGCCTTCTATATCTTAGCGGCGTGCCCGCTCTGCAGTTCTAGTGCCACCGCGGTCAACGAATTTGACCTCGAGAATACCCAGTGTTATGATCCGTGAAGCGCAGCATTAGGGACTTGGACCGATGAGCGAGCGGAGTTATCCGCCAAGTGTCCATATCGCAGCAAAAAATACCTGAAGCTTTGATTCCGTGTTACCACCGCACATACCCCTCGCCATACATCCATTTCATACTCTGCGAGAGTGCTGTGATCAAGTTTTGCGGCGCGAGCTGGCGGATAGAGTACAGTTTCAACTGGGCTATCAACGAGTTATCCAATACTTACTAACACTGAGCTGCCTCACCGTAATCGGACTTCCTTGCCGATCCGGTGTCAGAACCTCCTCCGGGATGACAAGGTCGCGATGTTTACTCGCATCCACCCCGAAACGTACGCCAGTTTTCTCTTTCGAAAATCAGCTGGATAGACTAACCTGATGCAATCGCGCTAATACGTATGTATCGTTTGGGCGACCTGATCTCGAGAAACCTCCGTGATAGTTCGCGTCCTCTCTGCCTCCAGTAAGTCCACAGCATGATAACAGATCCGTTCCGTGTGCTCTCCGATTATCTAGTGCAGTCCTTTTAAGTCACCGTATCCTTCGCTAAATCTCCTCCGATGCCGGTCATTGTAATATTAGCGAGTCCGGCACTATTACATATCATGTGGTGGTGTTGTGACGTACTCGAAATCCGGTTCTACACTGCACTGTGCACCGCCTCCAAGGGTGGCGTGCTGTGCGCGAACGGGTGCAATGTATTAGTTTACCTCGGTGCTGTGGTGCGCATGGAAGAGTCTGGGTGGTGGAGGGGCATAAATGCTTGAACTGTAAATCGAATCAGTAACTGCCATCTCTACGCCTTCCCAGGAGTCATCGTATACATATATGTATTGCGGACTTGGAAACTCACTAACAGATATATTTAAATGTCGGTACCCAGAAGGAAAAGTGCAAGACTAACACTCGTCCATTAGTGTCTTTCTTTCGCCCCCCGATCGGTGACAGGCTACAGTTCTTCTGGGTCGTTGTGGTTCCCGAATTCGACGGGTCGGAGTAGTGGGCTTGCCCGCGATCGGTGTACTGCTGCAATATGCCCGTTGTCTGCATTGTCTGCATTGCAGTGCGAGCGGAGAGATGCGCCGCCCGTCGTGCTGCGTGCTCATTCATGGAGATACATATGAAGTGCTGATAACCGAGGGTGCACAGCCAGTGAATCACGATGCACGCGGCGCGACCGGTTGTTGTTAGCACTGCTTCATTTGTACGTAAGCGCGTTAACCTTTATACGATAAGTCAGTCCGCCACGTCGACTCTTTCTAGATTATTAACTCATCCTACTAATACCTCGGGCTTGGCAGAGGCTTCCACAGTTGTGTTGCGAGTAAGTACTTACGCAGCCGGAGGTCCCGGAAAAGCCGAGACCGCTATCACTTATGGGGTTTAGAGGAGTTAGGTAGTTAGCCGTGCATCTATAAAACATACGACTCCCAATATGCATAGTCTCGACAGTCCCGTCCGCCATACATCAATGTCTATCGGTTGGATATCCAGGGTATCTGCCCTCTTTGCTGCCATCTACTTGCCCTCTGTATTGGCTTTCCAACCGTCGGCTGATTATGGCCAGTACAAGACCGACAATCTGTATAATTGCTCTGGCACGTCTCCCACGTCTACCCTTACTGCCACGAATTCTGCAGACACTCTTCCTGAAGTCCAACCGCTCTCTTCCCAAGGTTGGGAACAGTGGGAATTCTTCGCGCATGGGACGTTCCCTATGATCTTGAGGTGGTCTCAAGGCGACCAAAGTCAAGCTGATGCGACGCCTGCCAGTGGGAAGATTGAGATCGCAATAGTAGACGTCAATGGAACGAATGTACTGACAACAGTGACCGGCCCGCTCACGTACACGGACGGGGACGTGAAGCAGGTCTCCATCGGTAATAACACCTTCAAGTGGGACTCTGATTCTCTATGGTATAACTTGACGCTTAGCGCGGATGGGTACACGTTGGTGCTGAATACTTACTCGTAAGTGGTTGTGTCAGGCACCCATATTTCGAGTATAATTTATTATTTGCAGGGCATTATTGGATACATTCCATCCTAATGTCGATTACTACAACGGATTGTTGAGTAGCCATGAGGGTCCAGCTTTGTACGGCTCTGTTCCTGTTACTCGTGGACAATGGTAAGGAACTTTCCGGTAGACGAAATGCGGGCTAATGCCACTCAGCTATGGATATCTCGCAACTCCGGACAAACAAAATGTAACACTTGAGGGTCTCGTGCTTCTGAAGCACACGTTCTCGGAGCAAGCTCTACCTTCATACGTCACTAAGTTAAGCTCGGGAATCATATGGGGTTACAGTACTCAGTACTACGATTCTCATCTCTTCTACCAAGTAGAGCAAGCCGACGGCATAGGTGAGATCTTCTAGGCCTGTATTCATTCATCCGTACTCATTCATGGTTCTCTCAATCGTCGTTCTACTGTAGTCCACGAAGCTGCATACCTCTCGAGGGCCATTGCTGGGTCGCCCGTCAAGAGTGACTTCCCAAGCACATGGGCAATGTATGCTGTTACCGACGACCCCCTCTATACTCTCGTTATCGACCCAGTCGGAGGGACGATTGTGGCGACGCTGGTCGGGTGTTCCGTAACCAACAACACGTCATACTTGTTCAGTGTGAGCGTGGGGAATGCCATTGCGGAGTTTACGGACCTCGGTGGTGGCAAGACGACTTACTACAACTTTACTCAGGGCTTCACACTCGCGCCATATAACGGAAGTTTGGTCAATGGAACGATAGCTGGCATGTATCAGGTATATGAGGCACCAGTGCAAAGCGACTCGTAGCCTCATGTGCTGATGAGAAAGTGACGACATTACATGATACTTTAGATACGCCACACGTGGATGTAGAGGTCACTGCAATAACGCATGGATGTTTGAGCCTGTGGGCGGTCCGCTATTAATAACTTTCAAGTCATCCACTCAGTCTTCCCCGCGTGACGTCGGAATCACAATAGATCAGTTCCAGGAGTGCTCTTGCGTGCTAGAGTGCTTGGCTCTTTAAGACAAGTGCTTCTACTGTTACCATTATTACTGACGTTTTAAATAGATCACGTGTGATCGTATGGTCGTTGCCGGTGGTCCGTCTTCCTCAGCGTATTCATTGACGCTGTTCGGTCGGCAAACCGGTGACGGGTGTGATCGCTTGCCTGCAGGTTCGTCGGTAGTCGTTGAGGGAGAGGACTCTGGCATAGAGGCTCCCCCGGGTTACTAAGGTGGGTTGGTCGTGTCTCGCCGTATCCTCCCCACCCACTGTGCTGGTCCTTCTCGGACGTGGTGGGTGGCGCCCCTGATCAAATGCCATTGTTGACATTGTCGTCGGTATGTAAGGGTGGACAGTGTTGATGCGAAGTTTTAGGGACTTGCAACAACAGCACAATGATAAGGAGTCTTAAATGCTACATGGTTTTCCAGACAAAAGGGTCTGATTTTTGAAGTAGGAAAAGAGTCCCCATATACTATGTTACATTGGCCCATTTATATGATAGAGACAAGGCACTGACATGTCAATGCATATATGAGTGAGAAAAACATAGAAAGAACTAAGCATAACTGTTGCAGCTTTTCTGGACATCTTGACATATGGTCCTTGACATCAGACTGAATCCTTACATTCCCCCCTCCAGGGTACAAAGTACCCTTCCTTCATGGATGACCCACTATGTGGCAACTCCCATGGGCACATCCAGGTCCAATGCTTGGTCATTGGTACCTTCTGCTCCTGCATCATACATTTCATCTTCCTCATTCCTGATCTTGGCAGTGTATGCTTCAGCCACAAGTAGGGCCAGCAATGGGTTGGTTAGGGAGGATGTCACAAAGTGTTGCATGGTGACAACTGAAAACATGATGTTCCAAGTTGTCAAGTCCCAGCCTACTCTGATGATCCCCAATGCTCACAGAGGCTGTGGGAAAGGTATGAGGGTAGACCAACATGGGCTGATGATTGGCCAACAAGGGCCAATGGAGAGTGACATTGACTGAAGGGTGGCTGATGGTCATGACAGAGGTTCAGGAGAGGGCATCAGGTTCAGCTTGTGTGCTGCCCCCTTGTATAAGCCTGGCCCTTGGATTTCAGATAGGGAGGGAAGTTGGGGAGAATCTGACAGAAGACAGAGAAGGCCAGTCAAGGACCACAGAGGAGGGATGACTCAGTTGATATTCATACTGAGGAAACACTGCTGAGTGTGGTGGGCTTATATACAGTTGGCATGCCATTGAGGTGGTACAGTATCAGAGTGTCAGAACTAACATACATGGTACAGTAAATTTTCCAGGGGTAAAAGGTGTCAGAAAACTTTAGTTGGGGAATGGTACATACAATGGAGGTGAGAGACAGGACAAAGAAGAAGTACCTAAAAGGAATAGTATGGATGGAAGGGCTTTGGGGTGCCTGCCAATAGCCAATCAGAAGTTAGGCTGAAAGCCTAAACAAGTAGCAACCCTGTGCCAAACCATGCAGTGTGGTAACTGTGCCATGCCTAGACTGGCCCATCATCCCAAAAGGAAGGTGACCCCTAGATAGAGGTGGGGTGTCACCTGACCAGGAGGCACCAGTCATGTGGTGGTGCCAACAGAGTCTGACAGAGTCTGACAATGGGTTGGGTGGGAATGCATCATATGGGTGCCAGACTGAGTGGACAGGTGCAGAGTGGGGTGGATGGAAACTGATAACCCAGAGGGGACTAGAGCAAAGGCATGGTCATGACACAAGTCATGGGTTGACATGTGCTTATTGATTGCCTTATGGCTAACTGGGACCAGACAGAGGGAATAGGCAAGTGAGGGCTCTAGCCAAGTGGGCCTCTTCCTGATATGCTGAGTAATGCTGAAGCCTCCTCAACAGGGACACCATTTATATCTGGACAGTTGAAGTCTTGCTAGTTGATACATGAAGGTGGAATTACCTGCCTAGGGGCAGAACCAGAGTTTTGCTCAGAGAGCAAGATATTGAACAGAGTAAAGGAGAATTTATAGAGGTTAAGCCCTCAACCTTTACAGGTTGGATTTTTGGTAGAGTAAAGTACAAGGGAACCTAGTTGCATCTGAGGGGTTTATATACCCCACAGGTGACTGGCTCATGTAAGTACAATACTGCTAAACAGAGTAAAGGTAAACAAGAGGGTGGGGCTGTTGTTTATCAAACACATAAACAAAAGGATCCAGGAAAGCACCAGTTGTGATGAGTCAGAATGACTTGATGCAATGTATGAAGACATTCCTTCATACATCAGCCATGGTGCAATGTGACATGACATAGTCACATGCATGAGAAACCAAACAGTAAAGTGAAAGAGGACAATGATCCTGATGGGGATCTTGCTTTGCATGGGAAATGAAAGCAAAGGTAAAACTGAAAAAGGAAACATATCATAAGCATACCATGAGTCATATAGTAAAGTCCACAGACTTGTCCCACAGAGGACAGAGGTCAGTAAGTGAGGCACTGTCAAAGCATGGGAAGGGGAATGACCATTGTGGTTGCTGAAACATGAGGCAGTGGGAGGCAGAAACAGCAGGTATGGTGTAGGCAACTCTTCTTGTGAGAGTGCTAAGGGAAATAAGATGGGGAAAGCTGTAGGTAAGACCTAGGCTCATCCCAAGGGGTCTTGAGTCAGAAGGAGACAGAAGGGGGAGATTATAGGTGGTATAGTGGCAAATACATGAAAGGGAGACTTGAGAACCCTTTGGAACTCAAGAGGTGGCAATAGATAGCTAGGAGGACAGTTTTTGGGATGTCTGGGACTTGATTGTGGAAAAATGGTGGCAAAGGGAATTCTGGGTCTAGGGAGTGCTCTGAAGACTTGAAGGTGACTTGGAAAAGCTCTTTTCAACTCAAAGGGAACTCTCAGATACTTGGAGTGTGATACCAAAAGGTGGTGGTCTATTTTTCTAAGTACTCTGGCTTTTGTATTGTAAGGACAGTAGTATCTAAGGTAAAATTCAGCATATTTTGGATCTGTCATATGTCAAAAGTAATAACAGACAAAGCAAAGTCTGATGCTGGTACAGGCATGTGCATGGCAGTGACAGCAGCAAAGGGAAAGCAAGCAAAAGTGGAGAAGATAAACATGAACCAAGATGAGGCAGCATAACTACATGTCTGAGCAATGGGATCACACCCTGGAAGCTGACAGGGGGTGAAGGGAGTGGTATAGCTAAAGGAGGGTCTGTGGGGAGGCACAGTGACATGTGACAGGCAACAATGTTGCTGGCAGTAATAGGCATGTGACTGAGAGGAAGCATAGTGCTAGGATAGGTGGCAACACAATCCTGTGACTGTGAGGGGCATGTGATCTGGCAGGTAGTGAGAGTAGGGATTGCCACTGAGGGTGCCTTGCAGCCTCAGGGAGCCTAGACTCCCTACACCTCCTGGGGTCTTTAGACTTTGACCATCCTTGGTCAAGTGCACATGATTAGGTACAAGATGGAGACAGAACACCTTTGTGATGAAAGTGGCTGTGCACAGATCACAGCACAAGTGATGGGGTTCTTGAGCACATGCTGTGGGAAAATGCTTCCATGGTGTAAAGTTCACTTAATGCACCAAGTGTAATCACCCCATCTGTTCTTTTTCTGCTAAGTCCATCAACCTCACTCCTGCCCACTTGTCATTACCAACTCTCCTCCAGTCAACTACAATGTCTTCTTCCCAGAGTGTTCCTGCCACTGCACCTCCCTTCATCACACCCAATGCTGCAAGAGATCTCATTCTGGGGATGTGGGCATTGCACATGAAGAAGTTAGAGGCATTGATGAAGGAGATACCTGGTGAGTCTGCAGAGGAGGAGACAGTGCAGGCATGGTTGGGTCGATATGAGGAGTTATTGGTGAGTAGCCTGTGTGGTACTGGTGCTACCATCCTTCTGACACTCGAATGCAGGGGCATATCAAACATCTTCACAGGTTCACCTCAGATGTGAGCATGGAGGTTCCTGACTACCCTGATGAAACTGAAATTGCAATAAGCAATGCCTTCATGGCATTAACGGCTCTTCAAGCTTGATTCCCACCATGCATGATGAAGCCCAAGATGAAACCTCCCACATCCACCTCTAGTGCTCCTCAAGCAGGAAGTGAGGCAGTCCATTGGTTGCAAAGACAGATAGAGAAGTCTGCTGACAAAGGGAAAGAGGGAGCAATGGTACATACATGACCTTTGACTGACAAGTAGTATGCTAACATCTGGAGTTGGTCAGGCAGCAGAAGGTGGGTCATTGGCAAGGGTCACTGAAGGCACAATGTCAACCAGCCTGGGTGGCCCTACAGCAGATGAAGATGTGATGGAGGTCAACCCCATGCCAGGGAACACTGAACCCTGTGAGCAGTGCATAAAGTGGGGAATCATCTGTGTGTGGAAGGAGTGGACTGCATGTGAGGCTTGCCACAATGGCAAAAAGAGATGTGAAAAGGCTGGGAAACTGGGTAGGAAGGTAAGTAAAAACCTTTGACTGGCACATTCAGCTAGTGACCACAAGACATAGCACAAGATTCCAGAGGGCCTGGTGCCCAAGTCAGCATGGACAAGCAAAAAGGCCAAACCACACCCCACTCCCCCTCCCTTGTCAGCACCAACTCCTACAACAGGATGACCCCAACCCTGCCTTGTTAGCCACTCAGCAGCTTCCCAGCCCACTGCCTCCATGTCTGTTGCAGCCATACCCAAACCATCCCAGGTCCCTCCACCACAACAACCTCTCCCTCTCTTCCTCCCCAGTGGCCTGTCCACTCCCATTCCCACTCCCACTCCCAGGTCCCCAGTTCCCCTCACTCCCTTTATCACCAGTAAACCCACTGACCAACCAACAGAGTCCTCAAGAGACTCTAGCAAATTTCTGAGTGCACAAGTTGATACAGGCCAGGGCAAAGAGGCTCCTGAGGTCATGGGTGGTGAAGATACTGGTATGCCAAAGGTCAAAATCAATTTGACCAAGTCCAAGGAGGTTGCCATGCCTATGGGGCAAACTTGTTTGCCTGTGAAAGGTAAGTGCCACATGCAAAGTGGTCATATCCACCCCATTGAAGAGTTGGACAAATGAATCACCAACATGGAGTTGTTGATTGAATGGGGGAGGACACTTTGATGGACCTGTTTTTGCAGATGGCACAGGTTAGTACAATGGTGACCCAAGTATGTGAGGCTCTGCATCAGTCTCAGTGGCAGCTATGTTCCCTGAAGGCTTGGTGCCAGGAGAACTTCATTCCTGGACCCTCTGACCTTCCCTAGAGTGACAGTGGTAGTTTTGTGTGCAATTATCTTTTCTGCTGTCATACTGTACATTGGTGGTAATCCCATCTTGTGTGCACATTGTCTAAGAACACACCTCAGCAGTAAGATTGAAAGGTCAGAATAATATAAGAAATATAAGTGAAAAGAAGGAAGAATGAGCAGTATAGTACTGTCATCCTAACTGAGTAGGTAGCAGTGATTGTCATTTTAGTTTGGGCTGAACTCTATAAATGGTAAGCAGTGAGTAAGGCTATGAGTTAAGGAAAAAGAGGGTGGGCAGAGAAATTTGGCTTTTGGTTTTTTGTATCATTTTATGATTTTGTGTTCTGCTTTTTGAGTTGGTAAATTGTATAGGCAAAGCATCTATAAAAGATAGGCAAAGGATGGAAAAAGAAAAGAAAAGAATGGAATATAGGACATAGATTACTCATCTGACTCATCCCTGAGGACACCAGCAAGTTCTGGGTTGGGAAGGGAGTCATCTTCAAGCTGATCTATAGCAGACCTGTTGAGGCTGACCAGGTGGGTGACCTTGATATGGGACTTGTTTCTGGGGAAATAGGGGTATAAGTGGAATGTGGCAAAGCAAAACTTCAAAACAGTGCCATTGAGCTCTGCAAGGAGGTAAGAGCTGCCTTTAGTATGGTGTACCACTACCATAGGTCCCAGGTAGCAAGGTTTGGTCTTCCAGTCCAGCTCTTTCTTGATGTGGGAATTTCTGACAAGGATGAGGGTACCCAGTTTGAAGTCAAAGTTGTGGGTGGTCTTCTCAAAATGAGCCATGAAGTCTTTTGCTGAGGTGAAGAAGGATTTGAGGACTCAATCATGTATTAGTGCTAGATCTTCTGGGCATTTCTGTAATTGCTGGGCATGATTGGCAATGGCAGCAGTAGTAGAGTATGTCTCCACCTTGAAAGGAGCAAGAAAGGTTGCTTCAGCAAGGTCAAAAGGGAGTCTGGGATGGACACTGTGAGCCATATAGCAAGGGGAGAATCCTGTAGCTTTGTGAACAGTGACCCTCTCTGCCCAGAATACTGACAGGGCCACCTCTGACCATCTTGAGGCTTTGCCCTCACAACTCTTTACCATTGCTTCTCTGACATCAAAATGCCACTGCTCCACAATACCATTTGCCTGTGAGTTGTAAGGTGAGATATGTATATGCTGAATGCCATACATCCTCAATAGCCAGTCAAGAGCTAGAATGTAAGGACTGCCATTGTCAGTGACAACCTCTTCCACAGCTCCCCATCTGCACAATATCTGCTCAAATAAGAACTTGCTGATTGACTTTCCAGTTTCAGATTGAAGCATAGCCCACTCTGGGTAGCTGGTGAGGGAGCATTGAGCTTGAGTAATGTGGCAGTATCTGTTGGACTTTGGCATTATGAAAGTGTCAACATAGGCTTTGTAGAATAGGGGCTCAGGTATTGCCATGACAGGGGGAATGTGGATTCAATCAAGGCAGCAAATTTGGCATTTGTGACATGTCTTGATGTACCAGTAAACATCCTGCTCAAGCATGGGCCACCAAAACTGAGTCAGCAAGTGCATATGGGTGGAGAAGATACCCTTGTGGCCTAACTCATCCTGGGCCTGATGAATAATTTTGAACCACTTGTGGTGGTGAACCATGAGTTGGTGGTGACCTTGGGGTTCTTTCCTCCAAAGCTCTCTGCCCTTTACAAAGTACTGAGTCACTAGTTGTACCAGGCTTTCTAACTCCTTTTCTCCCAACTCATCTGGTGGCTTCTTTGTCTCTAGAAACCTCCTCACAACTTCTAACCTCTCATCTCTCTGCTCTGCCTTCTTGGTTTGTGGGATTATGGTCTTGGTGTTTTCTGGTGGTGAATTGGCTGCTATAAATATTCTGACATCCTGAGGCAAGACTGTAGATGAGTAGTACACAGACAGCAGAATTTCTGGAGGATGTAGCATCTGAGTCCTTGGTTCATGGCAATTCATGAGTTCCACAGTGAAGGCTCCACACTCATCCACCCAATCCTCATACTCTTCTTTGTCTACTTCAGGGTCTTCTTTGGCTCTTGGTCTCCTTGACAACCCATCAGGGGCAGCATGCTTGGGTGCAGGTATGTGAACTAGTTTGAAGTTGAAGAGCAGGATACCAGCAATCCATCAGTTGATGGTTGCATTGGGCTGTAAGTTGGGATTGTTAATCATACCCTTGATATACCTCATGTCAACCTTGACAACTAGATTCTGCACTCCAAAAACATAAAGCCACACATCATGCAGTGCTCAAAACAGACTGAATAGTTTGAGTTTGGCTTGACTATACTGCCTCTCTTGGTCATCAAGAGTGATGGATCCAAAGTGGGTGGGGTACCTCTTGGAATCTTCTCCCTCTTGCATAAGGATATAACCAATGGCAATGTTGGAGGTGTCAATGGCAAGGATGACTGGAAAGGAGGAGCCATAGTCAATAGGACACAGCACTGGGGAGGTGACTATAGCCACTTTGAGGTAGTCCATTACTGCTTGGTGTTCATCATGAAACTTGAAGGAGATGTCTTTCTTTGTGAGCTTGACAAGAGGGTGCACATGCTTGGCAAAGTCTTTAATGAAGATGCAGCAATATGAGCATAGACCTAGAAAGCCTCAAACTTCAGTGACATTAGTGCAGTAAGGCCAGTCTCTAATCTTTTGGACTTTAGTCTTGTCAGGGATTCTCCCATTGTATGAAACATTATGCCCCACCACTATGATAGATGGGGCAGCAATGATGCATTTCTTGGTGGAGACAGTAGCTCCTGCATGGTGAAGTCAATGTAGTATGTGATTGGTGTTTTGGAGGTGTTCCCAGATAAAGTGCCAAATACCTGGGTTCTGTGGTATAGTTTCATAGGATCTGTCAGCATTTAGGTAGTGAGACTTGGGGCCTTTGATTGGACAGTCATTGATGAATGGGATGGAGACCTCAGGGATTTTGTCCTTTAGGATCCAACAGACGTCACCATGGAATATTTGAATGGCATTAGTGTACCCCATAGGTAACTTTGTCAATCTAAGGGTGCCAATGGGGGTCTGGAAGGTAGTCAGGTCATGGTAATTGTTGTGGATGGTTCAGTGGTCATAGCTGACCATAAGGTCCAAGATCCTGTACACCAAGTGACAGGCAAAAGCTTTGGCAATTGAGTCAATGTAAGGAGGGATGGCTGAATCTTGGATAGAGACAGCATTTAAGGGCTGTAGGTCATGAATGAGGTGCAGAGATTTCCTGTCCTTTTTGACAATGCAGAACCACTTGGACCGATATGACAAGGTTGAGGGCTTGTAAACACCAGCAGCAATTTTCTCTTTGATTATTTGGATGACATCTTGAAAGATGGCAGGTGGGATAGGGATGTTACATTTGACCCAGGGTTTGTGAGGTAAGGTCAGGATTTTTAGGGGGGGAAACATGTCTTTGTGAAAGGTTCCCCTTTCTGAGGTCTCCCAAGTGAAGGTGGCTTTGTGTGTTCAAACAAGCCAACAAACAAGATCCAACTCTGCTGGCCAAAAGAACTTGGTAGGATTGAGGTCAAGCTCTTCTGCCCTTTGAGTGGTAAACCTAGAACCTGGAATGAATAAAGGAGGGCAGTACAGTAATACAGGTAAATCTGCAAGAGGATTGCCAACCTCCTGATTCTCCACCCTGAATTCAACAGGCATCACAGTTGGGATAGGCTTTACCTTTTTTGCTACAGGCTTGTACCTTAACATATGAAAAACTGGGTTGTAGTGAAAAGTAGACTGTAGGGCCAAAAGTGTCAGTAGAGAAATCATAGTACCAGTGGTAAATAGGAAGGGGTCTTTCAGCAAAATAAAACTAGAATTGAATGGATCAAGAGGTGCACTATCTGGGGTATAACTGAACAACAGCACTGCTGTGGCATTTTCTTTCAAGTTGGTAGAAAGAGAGGGAGTGGAATTTCTCAAAGCAGAAAGTGAATCTGAAACATAAAGGGAACACACAGATACTATATTATCTTGGTCTCCTCATAACCTTGTTGAGTCATTAACCATTGTTAAAAGCCCTGTTTTCTCTCTTGGAGTTGGCAGTGGTGATTCTGGTGGGCAAAGTATTCTGCCTTGTCTTCTGGGTTCATGAATCAGGGATACAGGTATAGATGATGGCAGGGGCAGGTCAGGATCAGTAACTGGCAGCCTGAGTTGGGGTTGCAGATTTCTAACAATTGTTCTCTGTCAGGGAAGTCTTGAAGGATGCTGCTGAGGAGACAGAAGAATGGGTGACCTAATAAGAGGTCAAAAGGAGCTTTGTCAACAACTTGAATCTGTAGGTGAGCTTTGACTGGCCCAATTCAAAGAGAGGCATTTTTGATGACACCTAGAGTGCTCTCTTTAGACTGGTTAGTGGCTTCTAACATCATACACATGTCTGAATGGAGGGGGGCCACTAAAGCCTCCCACAATTCATGCCTGAGAGCTACTACCTGACAGCCACTGTCAAGGATACACTTGACCTGAGGCTTGTCCATAAGGACACCATCTACTGCGTGGAGAGGGGTGGTGGTGAGATCGACACACTTGCCATCCATATCCTTAACAAGGTATTGTTCATATGACACCCAGGTAGATGACAAGGACAATTCCAATGTGGTCTCAAGGCTACTGATTGCTACTTTCTTTGTCATAGCCATCTCTTTTATCTGTTTGCAGATTTCTGGGCTGACTGCCAGAAGATCTTGGGTTCAGATTTCAATCTTGGCCTCTAAAACTTGGGATATGAGTCATTTAGTGGCAGCAGCTTTGTCAAAGCTGCTCTGGTAATGAAACTGAGGAGTAGGGTTGGACAAAGGTCTGGAGGTCAAAGGCTCAGTGGCATTAGATTTAGCTTGCATCTCATTATGTGCTGGCTGAGTGTTTGAAGTCATGGTAGGTACAGGGTTGTTGGAAGGGGGAGGGTTGGCCAGAGTGGCATTTTGAGGGCAATGAGTGGGGATTTCCACACCATCAAAGTGGGCTGGTTTCTTCCTTTTGATAGCATTCTTAAGCTCTTCTACCTGAGCATAGGCTCTGGCAAGGGCATGCTTATCTTCTTCATTGGCATTATCTTCTATTTCTTGGTCAATGGGGTAGGATGAGGGGTGGACCTCAACCTGAAACTCAGTGGTGTCTTCTGAGCCAAAGAATATGGTATTGATGAGGTGAGGCAGGGTATCATGTCCTCTAGATGAAGAGGTGGTACCTGGGGACTGAATAGAGATGAGATTAGCTGATGCCATAATAGACTCTCTGAGAGCCAGGAAGTTATTGATTTTCTCTTTGAAATCCCACCCTGCTGCAGACCTAGGAATGTCAGAGCCATCTTTCATAAAGACTTTACTGCCTATAAGCACACATTTCCCTTGGCAAACATACTCTTTACAGAGCTCACACTTGGCTGTCCTATGGCCATCAGTGCCTCCACAGAAGAAGCAGTGGGGGTCAAAAGAGTGGTGAAACTGCTGATCTGAGGGTTGAGTCTGGCAACTGCCTGAGGTGGGATCAGCAGCTTGGACATACTCCCCACTAAGGAGGTAGGTTGCATGCTTGTAGACTTCGTTGAATGGCCACAGGTCATTGATGTCATGGTCTAGATCTTTGAGTTGGAGGTGAGTGGTGAGGCTGCTACAGAATTTTGGGGGAATCCTTCAAGGAACTTCTCATTAACATAGTCATTGGTAAGTCTCTTCTTCTTGTTAATTAGGGCTACAACTCAGTGGAATTCCCACACATATTGGCCAAGGTCCTCAAGGGATGACATGGATTTCTGGACTTGGTGGTGGAGAAGGGTCTTGAGGTTGGCTTTAGTATACTGCTGCCCTTTGACATTGGTACCAGGGTAGAAACTGGTGACTTCTCTAGTAAAGTCATCCCAGTCATCACCCATAGTGGGGTCAAGGGAGGACCATAGCTCTGACATGTTTCTGTTGGCATAGAAAATAGCCCACTTAATCTTAACCCTGTCATTGGTGATTCCTGTGTCAGTGCAGATCTGGTTGATCTCTTCAAAGTAGGCACAAATATCTTCTGTTTTTCCTGAAAACTTTGGGGCCTTGTTGGAGCCTCTAAGAGGCATTTCACAAAGGTTGTTGGCAGCAGACATGACTGCAGGTAACAACAATGCAAATGGAGGGGGGTAACAAAGTATCAGCAGGGAAGTATGAGCTAGCAGTAGAATGGGGTTCTGTGAGGTGGTGAGAGATGTTGATGGGAGGAGAAGTTGTTCTGTGGCAAAGGTTGAAGCTGATGAAGAAACCAGAGGAGATAGGTCAGTAAGCAGTGATAACTCTTGATGATCAGGGGGTGGTGCAAAGGACTTGTCAAGCTCAAAGGCACCAGGTATATCAACTGTTGAAAGTGAGCATGATTCTGGAATATGAGGGGAATCAGAGGCAAAAAGCTCTATGTCTGAAGAACTAGGCTCTGGGATATCATGGGGGTTAGCTACTGGCATGAAAATTTCAAAGGAAGATATAGAAAGATGGCAGAAGGGCTCTAAGAGCTCCTCAAGTTCTGTTCAGTGGTGGGTGGGTTGCAAGGATCTCCTTTCCAGATCTATAGACCCCTCATGGTGGGCTCCAAAACAATGTAGGTAACTCTTCTTGTGAGAGTGCTAAGGGAAATAAGAGGGGGAAAGCTGTAGGTAAGACCTAGGCTTGTCCCAAGGGGTCTTGAGTCAGAAGGAGACAGAAGGGGGAGATTATAGGTGGTATAGTGGCAAATACACGAAAGGGAGACTTGAGAACCCTTCAGAACTCAAGAGGTGGCAATAGATAGCTAGGAGGACAGTTTTCAGGATGTCTGGGACTCAATGGTGGTGAAATGGTGGCAAAGGGAATTCTGGGTCTAGGGAGTGCTCTGAAGACTTGAAGGTGACTTGGAAAAGCTCTTTTCAACTCAAAGGGAACTCTCAGATACTTGCAGTGTGATGCCAAAAGGTGGTGGTCTATTTTTCTAAGTACCCTGGCTTTTGTATCATAAGGACAGTAGTATCTAAGGTAAAATTTGGCATATTTCAGATCTGTCATATGTCAAAAGTAATAACAGACAAAGCAAAGTCCAACACTGGTACAGGCACATGTGCAGCAGTGACAGTGGTGAAGGGAAAGCAAACAAAAGTGCAGAAGATAAACATGAACCAAGACAAGGTGGCATAACTACACATCTGAGCAATGGGATCACACCATGGAAGCTGACAGGGGGCAAAGGGAGTGGTATAGCTAAAGGAGGGTCTGCAGGGAGGCACAGTGACACATGACAGGCAATGATGTTGCTGGTGGTAATAGGCATGTGACTGAGAGGAAGTGTAGTGCTAGGGTAGGCAGCGACACAATCCCATGACTGTGAGGGGCATGTGATCTGGCAGGTAATGAGAGTAGGGATTGCCACCAAGGGCACCTTGCAGCCTCAGGGAGCCTAGACTCCCTACAATGGCATGACATCACCCCCCCTCTTTTTCAAAAGGGTTGGCAGCCTTGGCAACACTAATCAAAGTCAGTGAAAAGGGGAAGTTCAAGGTCGTTGAGCAGGGGGATTGGCCTTGGATGGTCCAATAGGACATCCATAAGGGTCAGTCCACTGAGAACCTTTGCTGTTTCAGTGGGACCAATGGCCAAGTCATTGGCAATCAAGACAGGTGTGCTTGTAGAATGGATGCAAAGGGTTGAGTTGAACTCTCCCTCCCAGCTCAAGGTGGAGCTGGTCAGTTTGTTCAAGAGGGAAGAAGGGCTTGTCAGGGAGGGCACAGGTACTGTAGGTAGCATTGAATAAATTGTATGACCAGTACCCTCAAGTGTTGTAGACATTGAGGAGGAAGTTCCTCCATTTGTTGATTCTTTCTTCTTCTGGGACCCATGGGTCATCACATCTCTCTCCAAGTACCTGGGCAGTGAGCCATAAGAACTTTCTAGCATTGTAGGGAGTCTAGGCTCCCTATGACTAGCAGGCAGGGCCAAATTGACAATGAACCCTCCTGGCCCCATGACACCTCAACAAAGTGTTGAGGTACCAATGTTGGTAACCAAAAGCAAAGGGCAAGTTGCACTTGCACAAATGAAGACCCAAAAATACTCAGATGAGGATATTCCTTGTCTGAGGGAAGAACTGTATAAGAAGTATGAGCACCATATGAAAGGGGTGGTGACCAAAATGCCACCACTCTGAGAAGTGAACCACTGCATACCCTTGATAGACAAGGGCATGTGATATACTTACCACTTGCCATGTTGCCTGGACTCACTGAAACCTCAGCTGGCAGAAAAAATTCAGCTGTACACAAAGGCCAGGTGGTGGGAAAGAGCAAGCATACCACAAGCAGCACCCATGCTCTGCATTCCCAAGAAGAACAGGAAGCTACAGACAGTCATGGACTGTTGTAACCAAAATGACAACATGGTTAAGGACATCACCCTGTTCCCTGACCAAGACCAGATTCAAATGGACATCACTCAAGTAAAGTATTGCTTGAAGATTGATATGTCAAATGCCTATGAACAAGTCCAAACTGAACCTGATGACATGATGGCATTCTCAACAGTCTTTGGTACATTCCTGAGTAATGTCATACAGTGAGGGGACTGCAATGCACCAGCCACTTTCCAGCAGCTAATCACAGTGATGTTGCAGGAACACATTGCCAGGATAGTACATGCATATCTAGATGACACATTCATGTATAGTGATACCATAGAGGAACATGTGGAACATGTATGCCTCATACTGGATCCACTTGTGAACACTGACTTCTACCTCAAGAGAGAGAAAGTTGATTTATTTGCTGAGAGGCTGGATTGTCTCAGCCACATTATCAATGACAAGGGTGTACATGCAGATGAGGACAAGATGGCCTGCATTCACAGCTGGAGAAAGCCAACAAACCTGAATGAAGTACAATGGTTTGTGGGCTTGGTTGAGTACCTAGTACCATTTATGCCAGATGTATCAGCATATATGACACCCCTGATGGACATCCAGAGGAATGGCCACTCCTTCCTCTGGTGTGAGATTCATGACAGATGCTTTCAAGCAATCAAGGATCTCACCTGTAAATATCCCATATTGCAACTGACAGATCCAAGATCAAATGAGCCCATCTGGCTCATTTGTGACATGTCACTATATGGAATAGGGGTGCTGTATGGTCAAGACCCAACCTGGCAAGGGTGTAGACCAGCAGGGTTCATGTCAAAGAAACTCACAGATGCCCAGCACAACTACTGGACTTTTGAGAGGGAGACACTTGCCACCCTCAAAGCTCTACTGAAGTGGGAGGACAAGCTCTTGGGATTCCACTTCAAAGTTATCACAGACCACAAAGCCCTCCAATTCTTTCACATGCAACAACATCTATCCAGCCATCAGATGTGCTGGATGGACTATCTACCATGCTTTGACACCAAGATCATATACATCAAAGGATCAGAGAACAAGGTGGCCAACTGCCTATCTTGGTACTATGAGACAGATGGTGGAGACAAAGTACAAAAAGAAACTGTTGAATGGGCAACAGCTGACATTCAACTCAACCCAGATGGAGATCACCTTCCAATTGACAGGTTAAGAGAGTTGTGTCTTGCAGTGATGTGAGACAAGACACCACAAATTAGGGAACCAACAGAGGAGCATCATGCAGAAGCTGACATGCTAAGGCAACATGCAGAGCAGAGAAGAGATGAACCCACTCATGCACCCAAAAGTGAGGATCCCACCCTTCTTGACTCTACAGGGGATCCACAGATGCTAGTCACCCACTTCCAGGGGGAGTGTGGCTTCCTCAACTGCATCAGAAAAGGGTACCTGGCAGACCCTATCCTGGTGAAGGTACTTCTACACCCAGATCACCACAAAGGTTTTGAGGTAGATGATGGGCTGATCCACTTGAAAGCCACAACAGGAGACAGAGTATGTGTGGACTGGAGAAACAACTGACTAACAGCACAAGTGATCAAGCATGCACACAAGATGCTTGGTCACTTTGGAACACTGTGCATGGTGAAGAGAATTGAAATAGATAACCCAGGAGTGGACTCTAAAGGCTTGTTTGACCCTATAGGGAATCCTGCTGAAGAGAAGAACTGGTAGAGAAATGAAATAGAAAAAGAAACTGAATACTTAGCTGCACAACTCAACCTAAAATCCCTGCTGCACCACCACCTTAGGACTTCCCTAAGGCCACTCAGACCTCACTCTCAAGGGCTGTAGCAGTAAGAAGCTGCCACAGACTGGTCTCACCAGTCTGTGATCCCCAGCCTCTATAGTGGTTGCTTTTTGTAGCTAGTACAACTTCAAAGTCAAGACTGAACATGCTTACTAAGCCACCTCTCGCCTCGCCACTAAGTCCCAGTCCCACTTACAAAACAGGGATCAAGCCCCTTAGAAAAGTAAAATAAAATCCTCAACACCTCAATCCTCTCATTACCATCTAATCCCTTACTAGGGAGCCCCCACTCCCTACAATGGGAGACTACATCTGCAGGTGCTTCTGGTGGCCTGGAATGGGCAATGACATCAACCACTTCTGCAGATCATGCCCAGTGTGCCAGACCACCAAGACTGATAATGCATGCCTGGCAGGTCTACTTCACTCCCTGCCAGTCCCCAAGAGACCATGGAATTCCATTGCAATGGACTTTGTCAGCCCCTTCCCTGAAAGCAACAGTGCCAACTACCTATGGGTCATCCTGTCTTGACTGACATCTCTGGTCCACCTCATACCAGTCAGCACCACCATATGAGCATCTGAACTTGCATGGGTCTTCATTCAGGAGATCATGAGGCTACACAGTCTCCCTGACATGATCATGTCTGATCACAATGCTAAGTTCACCTCACAGTTCTGGTGCAAGGTGCATTGACTCTTGGGTGTGAAACTGCTGATGTCCACAGCCTTCCATCCTCAGACAGATGGAGCTTCAGAACAAGCAATATGGAACATGTCACAGATACTATGTGGCCTAGTCTCCCCAGACCAACAAGACTGGGCTCAGAAGCTACCAATGGTTGAGTTTGCCATCAATTCAAGTATCAGCAGCTTGATGGGATTCACACTATTCGAGCTGACATACAGATACTTGCCCCAATCTCTGCCTAACATTGAGGAGCAGTCAAATACTGCTGCCCCTGGGGTGATGTCCTTTGTCTGTTGAGCAAAGGAGAACTTGGTGATGGCACATGATGCCATCATTGAGGTCTGCATGGTGCAGACACACCATGCTAACAAACAATGGAGGGATGGGGGAAAGTATGATGAGGGGGACCTAGTGTATCTGTTGACAAAGAACCTCACCTTGCCCAAAAGACATGCTCAAAAGTTGCTCCCCAAGTACATCAGCCCCATGAAAATTGTCCAAGCAAACCTGTCCACTGACACATACACTCTGGAACTGCCTAAGCAGCTCCAGGACTGACAGATCCATCCCACATTCCATGCCAACCTCCTGCATCATCATGAACCCAATGATGACACAATGTTCCCCAAGTGCAATGCCCACATCTTCTATGATGTGGGCACACCTGATGATGCAGAATGGCTAGTGGATGAAATAACTGCCCACTGTTTGGTGGGCTGTCAGTTAGAATTCCTAGTCAAGTAGAGTCTAGGCAACTCCACTTGGGAACCTCACCTGCATTGCAAAGACCTTGAGGCCCTGGACAGGTACCTCAAACTACAAAATGTCAACAACTCCCACCAACTGCCCAAATGCAGTCAGCATAGTATGGAAGCTAATGTGTAGGGACTTAGACCTTCAAACTCACACAGGTGCTATGCATGTGACTACACAACACCTGTCCACAAGACCACTTCTTGAGATATCCCATGCCACCTCCCATGCCACCTCCCATGCCACCATTGGACTTGCTGCTGGCTTTATACTTAGAATGTTTTTAACTACAACCAAACCTCATCACACTGCTTATAAAATCCTTCCACTTTACAAAATTTTCTCTTCACCTCTTTCTTTCCCTTTACCATGTTCTCATCATAACTACAATCATTATCCTCCCTATGTTGCACTGAGGCCCCCAACCCCCAACAGTGTCCTCTCATGAGGATGCTGTTGTCTCCCCTGACATGTCCATGTTCCCTGACAACAGGACACATTGTCACAGGTTGAAATGACATGCCAGGGACAATACCCCCCTTCATCACTCCCCTTTGTACTATCAGTCTCTGTCCTGTCATCACTCATGCTCATGTGACACCAAACATCATCATGAGCATTCTGTCTCCCCCTCTCACCAACACTGGCATGCCAGTGAGTTCAGTGTTGTCATTCATGACAACTGTGGCCAGCCCACTGGCTGCAGTATGTGCTCAGCATATGCACTGCACATGGCCCAAGACTTGGTCCTTGGCTCCCTGGACCTCATACATGCCTGCACATCCTGTGTGTGTGTACTGTCTTGCCTCCTTGGGCTGGATGACTCCTCCATGCTGCAACAAGAGGTCAACTGCCTTCAGGCAAATTGTGACTATTGGCAGTCACATGCTCATCACTATCAAGATGAGTGTGACTGCCTTGAAGATGATTACAACTTCAAACATGCATGGTGGGCTTCCCTGGCTTCCCACCACCACCACCAGGAGCCCTCACACTCATCTGCACCAGGACCATCCTCAAGCCTGGCAGCTCACCTCTCAGGGGGAGGGAGCAGGGTACCCCCTGCTGAACTTGGTAGACAAGCTGGCTCCCCTCCTCACATGACCCCCACCCCCCCACCATCAATGTAGGCCCTGCATCTCATGAAGACCACCATGAGATGCTAGGTAATACCCCTGACAAGTCTTTGGAGACATGGTCTCATCAGAAGTTCCCCCTGCTGACCAACCTTCTCAAGGAGGCCAGCACAATGTTCCCAGTTAATCAGAGGGACCACCCCCACCAAATGTCCATCTTGCTGGATGGCAAGAAGTTTCTTTGTGTCTGGGTTCAACAGAGCCTATACCAATTTGAAGCTCCCCAGCAGTATGATGTTGAAAGGGTGATAACCACTGGGTATGCCCCACCCCTATGGGGGGCAGTCTTCCCAGGCACAGTGCACCTGTTAAATACCCCCTGTGAGATAGATGACATCTATGCTCACACCTCCCAAGAAAATGACAAGGGCAACATGCCAAATGCCAGGGCTGCCCAATGCCTCATCACTTGGATCAACTGGTACCTAGCTGATGTCAACATGCATATGGGAAGGAAGCCAGCCAAAAACTCAGTTGTTGCCTACACACTCTTGCAGTGGCCCCCCCCTACCTGGATGGCTGCCAAGGGCAAGATCAAGCAGGACAACTACAAACTGTCCATTACTGGACTTGCCCCAAATCCACCCCCAGACTGCAAGGAATGTCATGCAGGTCCTTCAGAGGCTCACAAGGAGCTCACTATCCCTCACAAGCTGGCCCCCATCCCACAGGTGGAGAGGCCCCCCCACCATACACCCAACAATCCCTCCAATTATTGATTTCTGGGACCCAAAAAAGAGATCCCACCAGGATAGAATCCCCAAGAATGCACCAGCCTGGGGTGAATCTCCACAATGATGGAGGGCAGAAATTGAAAAATATCAGGACACTGAGGAGATGTTGAGTTTCCCAGGGGTGGCAGGCCCCCTTGAAGAGTATGCTGAGGACAAGGAGGCAGCTCTGATTTGAAGAATCAGAGGTTTTGTGCTGGAAGGATACTTTGCACCCCAGTTCCAATATGATTCTGACCAGCATGGGTGGCATTGTAACTTTGCTTGCTTGTTTGCTGTTGCTGGCCAGTACCAGGCCATAGTGGAGAATGAGGGACTGTGAAGTCTGGTCCATGTCTGTGACAATACTCTGGACGTCAACAGTCATTCTGCCACCGGACACCACGTCCTTGATAAGGCTGAAGAACTGAATGAGAGAGTTCTGGGGAAATGATGAAATATGGTAGGCAGGAAGAAGATTGTCATCAAAACTACATCTGACGTTAGTCTGAGTGAGATAAAAGGAAGGATAACAGCAGAAAAACGTACATTAGTTTTGAGGACATCTTGCTGTCCCATATGTAGTCTGAGCATACCACAGACACTGAGCTGTTCTGACCATCTGTGGGTGTAATGAAGGACAACGCCACACAACCAAGGCCAATGATGAAGGGTGCTGTCCATTGGGGGAGAACAAATTCATATGCATCACATGAGGGATCTCCAGGCAGGGGAATGAAGAATGTCGCTTCTAGGAGAGCCTGTTCACAGGCAGTGGTGGGGGGTAGATAAGCCTTGCCCACCATGAAGACTATGGTGTGGTTGGCAATGACAACATCATCAAGTGAGCTGCCCATGATAATCTGAGTTCGCAAGGAGCCCCCTGTCGAGGCATGGATAGTGGCATTGTAGCATGTATAAGCACTCTTGGACATCGATCCTGCCTTGAGGGAGGGTACTTGACAGCTTCCGGAGACACAGAAAAATCCAAACATGACCAGAGATGACATGATGGATGGTGGATCTGTCTGGCAGGTGGTGGGGCACAGATAACATATAGGACAAACACACATGCACACCCAAAGACATCACCACTTATGCCACACTCCTAAATACTATTTCCAAAGGTAAATATGCCCAAAGGTAGATATTCCCAAAGGTAGATACGCTGAATGCAGGATGAAGACCAATAATATAGTGGTGATGAAATTATGGCCACCTCACCTTGCCCCTACCCCTCATTGCAGGAATACCAGCTGTCCCTTTGCTAGCAGATTTGTTCTGGGGTGTGATGGAGCATGACATCGACCTCTGGCTTTGATGTGTTGTGGTAGTAGAAGACACAGCCTCACACTGGTCATCAATGGGTGATGCTATGGGGGAAGAGGGAAGTGCTTTGTCAACTTTTCTGACCTTGGCAAGCATCCGCTCTCTCCAGTGGATGTAAGAACATGAAAACTCATAAAAGAGACAGACATACCCTTCTCTAGGGGCAATGGCCATAAACTTGCATTTCTTGGAGGCGAGGGAGACAGGGGTACTGACGCTAGACCTGGACTCCATGCCAACATTCAGAGCAATGCTCTCCAGCTCCACCTGGAGCCCTCCCATCGACACAACATCAGAAAAATGACCAACATAAAAAATGATCATATTCTGGTTTGGGACTGGTGTCTTGCTCCACCATGGACATGCAGAGTTGAACACGCAACTGTAGGTGTATATGTCAATACTACAGAAAATGGGATGCAATACAACATACCACATAGTAGAAGTCATTCTCATATCCTGTACATAATCGCTGGAGACAACATCAAATGCCTTGGACATACCATCCATGAGGGTCCTCAGGGGGGAAGTTACAGACCCTAGGCCAATGACCACCAGATGAGGAAAGTCAGGGATGCTGGATTCATAGCTGTTGGAGGCAGGGTCACCCAGGACAGCCATGACATAGATACCCTCCAGAAGTACGGGGTCATGGGGGGTAGTGGCAGGTATGCATACCTTTGCAGAGACAAAGGCCACTGTATTATCAGGGAGTGCTACGTCGTTGAAAGGGCTGTAAATGCGAAGCATGGCAGGGAAATTGATGCCGGAGGTGCACTGGATGGTAGTCTCATAGACACGGTGATACATCGCAGTAGATGAACCAGCCCTAAGGGTCTTCACATGGTCCCCATTAGCAAGTGCAAAGAAACTGAATACCATGGTGGCCGACATGGGCAAGGCTAACAGATGGATGTTGAAAGCAGGAAGAACTTATATAACAATATGAAAAACTGATAACAGCAGGTGCAATGCCTGGTGACATCACAGCACATAATGAGTTGGCATTGAGACAATGATGCATGCCAGCATAGGAACAGGACACCTGACCATGCCCACAATGAGGATACCATATGAGCACAGAGTGCATGCTATGGAGATGTGGGAGGAGCAAAACCAAAAGTGGTGGAAAACAAACAAATGTCCACAGATATGTGTCGTATGGATAATATCACCACTATATTATCCATATGACACATATCTGTGGATGATTGTTTGTGTTCAGCCACTTTTGGTTCTGCTCCTCCTGGGTGTCCACACAATGCACATCTGGCCTCATACAGTACTGTCGTTGTGGGCATGGCTGAATGTTTCATTCCTACACCAGCGTGCATTGCTGTCTCAATGTCGACCAACTTTGCATCCTGATGTCACAGGGTGTTGCACCTGTCGTTATTGGATTTTTGTACCCTTATATAAGCTCATCTAGCCTCTAACAGGTGTGCTTCATGTCAGCCACCATAGTATTTGGTTTTTTGGCACTCTCCAACAGGGATCGTGTCAAGACCTTCAGAGCTGGTTTGTCTACCACCACATATCACTGTGTCTACAAGACTACTATCCAGTGTACTTCTGGCATTGTTGTCCTGGCAATGCTCCATGTCTACAGCCCTTTTAACGATGTCATGCTTCCTGACAACATGGTAGCCTTTGTTTCCACTAAGGTCTGCATACCTATGACTACCCTGCATGACCCCATGCTCCTCAAGGGTATCTGTGTTGTGGCTGTCCTGGGTGACCCCACCTCTGACAACTACAAATCTGGCATTCCCAATCTCCCCCATCTGATGATCGTTGGCCTGGGGTCTGTAACTTCCCCCACAAGGACCCTTGTGGATGGCACATCTAAGGCATTTGATGTCATCTCCAGCGACTATGTATGGGACATGAAGATGGTTTCTACTGTGTGGTACGTCGTACTGCACTGCTTTTATGTGGTATCGACATATGTATCTACAGTTGTGTGTTTGACTCTGCACGTCCGCAGTGGAGCAAGACCCCAGTCCCAAATCAGAATATGACCATTTTTTACGTTGGTCAGTTTGCTGATGTCGTGTTGACAGGGGGACTTCACATGGAGTTGGAGAGTATTGCCCTGAACATTGGCATGGAGTCCAGACCCAGTGTCAGTACCTCAGTCTCCCCTGTCTCCAAGAAACACAAGTTTGTGGCCATTGCTCCCGAGGAAGGGTATGCTCATCTCTCACTGTGAGCCTTCGCATTCTTACATGCTCTGAAGAGGTTGGATACCTGTTGAGGTCAGAAAGGGTGACGAAGGACTTCCCTCCTCTCCCATTGTGTCGCCTGTCAATGATTGGTGCAAGGCTGCATCTTCCACTACTGCAACGCATCAAAGCCAAAAGTCATCATGCTTGGTCACACCCCAGAATGAAACTGCTACCAAAGGTATGGCTGCTTTGTCTGCTGTGAGGGGTAGGGGCAAGGCAAGATGGTCGTAATTTCATAGTATATGAATTGGTTATCATATCATGTCCAGCGTATCTACTCTTTGAAAATCGTATTTGCATAAGCAATGATGTCTTCATGTGTGTGTGTGTGTGTGTGTGTATGTGCTGCATGGTCTCATACATTACCTGCGCCCCACCATCTGCCACACTTGCTCATCATCCATCATGTCATCTCTGGTCATGTTTGGGTTTTTCTGTGTCTCTGGGGGCTGTTGAGTACCCTCCCTCAAGGCAGGATCAATGTCCAACAGTGCTTATATGTGTTACAATGCCAACATTCATGCCTCAATGGGGGGTTCTCTGTGAACCCAGATTATTGTGGGGTGCTCCCTTGATGACACTGTCATTCCTGACCATACCGTGGTCTTTGTAGCAGGCAAGGCCTACCTACCCTCTGCTGCCACCTGCGAGCAAGCACTTTTGGAGGTGATTTTCTTCATTCCCCTACCTGGAGATCCCTTGTGTGATGCCTATGAATTCATTCTTCCCCAGTGGACAGCTCCCTTTCTCATCAGTCTCAGTCACATGGCATCCTCCTTCACCACACCGTTGGATGGCCATAACAGCTTGGCGTGTGTAGTATGTTTGGACTACATATGGGACAGCAAAATGTCTTCAAAATTAATGTACATTCTCCCACAGTTGTTCCTCTCTCTATCTTACTCAAACTAATGTTAGATGTAGCTTCGATGACAACCTCCTTCCTGCATACTGTATTTCGTCATTTCCCTAAAATTCCCTCATGCAGTTCTTTGGCCTTATCAAAGACATGATGTCCGGTGGTGGGATGACTGTCGACATCAAGAGTATTGTCACCAATGTGGACCAGATATCAAGTCTTGGAAAGCACAAGCATACGACAGTGGCAGATAGGTATGATTATTTGGTACTCATAACCCACCCATCCCTGATCTCTCATTCAGTTCTTCCTTCGCCACAACATGTTCCTCCCATGCTACAGCTGGGTGTAGCCATGTTACACATCTGTCTCCCCATATTGCCCATCCCCTTTGAGATATACATAGGCCTGGTGGTAGAGCATACTGCTGACAGTCAGGAGATTGATATTAGTTCGCCTGAAGACAAAGTACATTTCTTCCTGGCATGAGAGCATTTCTATGGTCTTCAGTTGTAGTATGCATATTTGGTATGTCAGCATCATGTTTGACAGCTCCCCATGAATCAATGTTTTGGTCTCCAGCGAACAATATCTACCAGTACAGTCAGTCCTGTGTCTGTGGCCTTCATATGAAAACATGATCATGTCCAGCAATGATGTCGATGAGTGCTCAATCTTTCTGACTGATCTTGCACCCCAATCGACAGCTGCTTTTGTTATACACCCACAATGATACCTTATCAGTGATTTCCAACTGGAGTCCCTGCACATAGTACGTGTATCTGGTATGGTTGTATCTTTCTCATACATCGATGTTCTGATTGTATGCACAGTGGAGATGCCTGGTGGACGACATACACCCACGATGACACTTTATCAGTGATTTCCAACTGGAGTCCCCACCTGTGGTATGCATATCTGGTATAACTGTATCTTTCTCATCCATTGACATTCTGATTGTATGCACAGCGGAGACTTGTGATGGGTGACATTGATTGATCTTATGTCTGCAGCCTTCGTATGAAAACACAGAACCACCACTGATCAATCTTGCACCCCAGCTGACAACTACCATCTATGACAATGCATACATCCATCATTGCAAGTCGTCATTATACATTTGCGAGGATGTATCCTCAGTAACCTCCAACTTCAAGTTGTCATCAATGAAGGTATGAAGAGGGCAGTTACATGGAAGGCATCACATTTACATTTCTTCGTAGATGACATCACAACATACCTTGTTGTGGTACATGAGTTCCTCTTCATCCTCACAACTCAAATGGGGAGGCATTCACAATGGATGACAACACAAATGCCCCCACTGTCACATTCCCTTGCTTACAGGGGAATGTGCAGGCTTTTGCTGCAGTCCTAATGGGTCCTGGCTTCATGATGTTCCAGCACTCCTGCCACTTCCACTGCAGATTCAAAACCTCACACAACACCCCCAGATCTCCTCCCCGTCATGAATTCTCAACCTCATCTTCTCATTTGCATCCCTCGAGACAACACACCCATTCCCTGATGAGGGAGACCCTTCAGTCACCACTAGTCCTGAAACTGGGACACCTGACATGTACATTTTGGCCTAAACATGGGACTAGCTGATGTCAGCTGACTGACCCTGAGTTGGTATTGGCTGATTGGACCAACTGGTGTTGGCCAATGTGGCTGGGGAATGCCCTACCCCCCTGGAGGTGGGGTCAGCTGATGTAGCTGGGGGCTGCCCCATGGTCCTGGAGGTGGGGTCAGCTGACCTAGCTGAGGGGGGCCCCATGGTCCTGGAAGTGGGGTTGGCTGATGTAGCTGGGGGGTGCCCTACCTGGGGGTGGGGTTGGCTGACATGGCTGGGGGGTGCCCCATGATCCTGGAAGTGGGGTTGGCCAATGTAGCTGGGGGATGCCCCATGGTCCTGGAGGTGGGGTTGGCCAACATAGCTGGAGGATGCTCCATGGTCCTGGAGGTGGGGTTGGCTGACATAGCTGGGGGATGCCCCATGGTCCTGGAGGTGGGGTCAGCCAACATAGCTGTGGGGGGCCCCATGGTCCTGGAAGTGGGGTTGGCTGACATAGCTGGGGGCTGCCCCATGGTCCTGGAGGTAGGGTTGGCTGACCTAGCTGGGGGGGCCCCATGGTCCTGGAAGTGGGGTTGGCCGATGTAGCTGGGGGGTGCCCTACCCCCCTGGGGGTGGGGTTGGCCGATGTAGCTGGAGGATGCCCCATGGTCCTGGAAGTGGGGTTGGCTGACCTAGCTGGGGGGGCCCATGGTCCTGGAAGTGGGGTTGGCCAACATGGCTGGGGGGTGCCCCATGATCCTGGAAGTGGAGTCGACCGATGTAGCTGGGGGGTGCCCCATGATCCTGGAAGTGGGGTTGGCTGATGTAGCTGGGGGATGCCCATGGTCCTGGAGGTGGGGTTGGCTGACATAGCTGGAGGATGCTCCATGGTCCTGGAGGTGGGGTTGGCTGACATAGCTGGGGGATGCCCCATGGTCCTGGAGGTGGGGTCAGCCAACATAGCTGTGGGGGGCCCCATGGTCCTGGAAGTGGGGTTGGCTGACATAGCTGGGGGCTGCCCCATGGTCCTGGAGGTAGGGTCAGCCGACCTAGCTGGGGGGGCCCCATGGTCCTGGAAGTGGGGTCAGCCAATGTAGCTGGGGGGTGCCCTACCCCCCTGGGGGTGGGGTCGGCTGATGTGGCTGGGGGGTGCCCCATGATCCTATTCCTCAAAGTGGGGTCAGCCAACATAGCTGGGGGATGCCCCATGGTCCTGGAGGTGGGGTTGGCCAACATAGCTGGGGGATGCCCCATGGTCCTGGAGGTGGGGTCAGCCAACATAGCTGGGGGGTGCCCTACCCCCCTGGGGGTGGGGTCGGCTGACCTAGCTGGGGGGGTTGGCCAACATGAATAATCATGAAGGGTGACTCTTTCAGCTGGGGGGGGCCCATGGTCCTGGAAGTGGGGTCAGCTGACATGAATAATCATGAAAGGTGACTCTTTCAGTGGGGATGATTTCCTGACTGTACTGGCATCCAAATTAGCTCCCTTGTTGGAATATCTAATTACAGATTATTAAAATGGTGCTGTATTTACAAACCCATTCCAAGAGCTCTCTTGCTCTTTTTCCAAACCCTCTTTACCTTTTGCTCCCCATCCTCTATTGTTGCTGCCTTCTCCTGTGCATTCTTACTTCCTTGCCTTTTCCTTTTCTTTGGAGGTGCCTGGATTGGTGCTTCTTCCTCCTCACCCCTGCCCTCACTAGCTGTTCTCTCCTCTGCATGCCCACCAGCCTTTTTTTCAGCATCCTCCTTGTCCTTGTGATTATCCACCTCCTCCAGGTTCATGCCAACTGAACCTTGCTCCAATCTTGCAATTACTGACCCCACTGCACACAAAACATCCTCTGCCCTCTGGATGCCAAGGTTAGAGTTCAGTAGAAAGTCCAGATGGGAAACCTCTGGATCATCCTCTTCCACCTCCTGGGCTTGGTTGCACTCCCTCAACAAGAGACCCAATCCAAGTACAATTGGGCCTCCCTGATTAAAGGAACCAAACTTTTCCCCCTCCAGTTGAGCCAGTGCTTTCAAGAAGGAATCCCTATCCAGGTGAATATGTTCAGGTAGATACTTAGCACCCCAAGTCCATAATGCCCATTCAGGCAAGGCTGGTTCAGTGCTGATGTGGGTTTCCTGACAATATATTTATTAACCAAGCTATCATAGAAAGTTGGTCACTCACTGTTTCTGGTAAGGCAACCACCAGCTCAACAAGCTTCTGGTATCTGGGCATGATTGAGAGTGACTTTAAGAATTCTACCCTGTCCCTGCTGGCATGCCAGGCAGGACTTGACTCATGAGGGGTAATTTGGGAGGAGGAAGCCACCAAGACATGGTTATCCTGGACCCTGACAGGAGTTACTTTCAGGGTCTTATGCCTCCCACTGGTTTCTGCCTCCAAGTCTTCAACCCCTGCCTCCCCTTCATCCCCTTCACTGTCATCATCAATGTTTACCCAGACTCTTTTTTTGGATCTGGCTTTCCCATCAAAGAACCTTCCCAGAGGCAAATCCTCCTTTTTGCATTTGATAAAGGTGACAATCACCTTATCCTGACCCTCCAGGGAATGCCAATGATTCCAGAGCAACCTCATATCAGCCTTGGTCCACTTTGAAGGATCATTCATCACAAATCCATCAGGAATGGACTCGGAATCAAGATACTCCAAAGGAGACTTGATAAGCAAGCCCCATGGAACCTTGGCCTTAGGCTTCTGTGTGAATTTTGCTATGTTTTCACCTCCAATCAACTGCTGGACAGCCACCATGCAGTGAAGAACCCACCATAGGCTGCCTGGAAGACTGCTCTAGCCAAATTTTGCTGGACCTTCAGCTTCTGCCCAGTCCAAGGTGGTACTTCTGGATTCCCATCATCATCCAGGGTTATCTCTGTATCCTTCTTCTCCTCATTCAATTGTTCTTCCACTGGAAAATAATTCATTTGGCTACAGGTTTGAAAGAGACATTATAAACTCACCTGGGTCACTCAAAAGATAATCAGTTAAAATCTGTTCTCCCTTCAGCACCCAATCCTTGCTGGGCTCAGATGACTCTGAGAAAGCCTTCTTCCCATCTTGAGGTTGAGTCTCAAAACTAGGTGTCTTTATTAGCATGGGCACTGATAGGTTTTATGGAACTTACACTGCCATCTTGATCTGACTATTTTGTGCTTCATGAGCTGCAAACATCACTATGTGGGAGCCCATGGTTCTATGCACCATGTCAATGAACTCCCTAGCCATACCAGGGATGTTTTTTCTCCAATAACTGTTACTCCAGGTCAGCAAAGGCCATGAAACACAAGGAATACCTACGAATCATGAGTCTCCTTAGGTGCACCCAACTTATTCCATTTTTTGGCAGCCCTCCCAGCCTCAGCTTTTTTGGAATCAGAGAGAGACTCCCACCACTGTTGGATAATTTTGTTCCTCTGGCCTATGGTCTTGGGGTCCTTGGTGTCCCTCCTCTCCCTATCATAAGTATCCATCTCATCCTTGAAGAGCCTCTGCCCTGAAGTAAAGGCTGTAAAGAGTTTCTTGTAATCCCCAGCCTTGGTAGGCCTTGCCTTCTCTTCCCTGGCATTCTCACCCTCATCACTATCTTCCTTCCTCTTTTCTGTGACCTCCAAGATGTACTTGATGATGTTCTCCTCATCATCTCAGTCTTCAGGGTCCAATTTGGGCAAAAATTCCCTTCTGATGGCCTAGAGAGACTTAAGGTATGTTGAACTTATGCAAGAAAAATGTCATACCACTCTCAAATTCTTGGGCAATACCACAGATGAAGAAGGGGGATGCTGGAGAATCTTTGACTTCAATTCAGCCAAGATCTCTGACCTCAGGCTGGAGTCCCCCCTAGCATCTTTGTACTGTCCTACATAGGAGGCCAGGAGATCAGAGTAAGCTTCAGACCAGTTAGCCATTGGAGAATTGGTTGAGTAGGAGGGAAATTGCAGTAGACTTTGGTTGGAGTTTGGTGGCAAGCTGAAAATTTTTGGCCCTTCCCTGTTTAGGAAGGATGTTGAAAAAATGTGGCTAACCTCCTTTAGGAAGACTACTAGTTTTGTATTATTGTTTTGACATGTTTGGCTTTTAGTTCCATTCAGATACTAAGTACTGTGAGCAGTTCCCCACTGAATGAATACAGCTGTGTTCTAAATACATTCCATTTGTTTACCTTGGAACATCAACCCTGCCTTTTTGGTGAAGTCACTCCACAGCTCTACCTGCTTTGAAGCATAAGCTTCTTTCCCTGGCTCTGTGGATTGCAGAGCCCAAGTCTCCCATATCTCCTTTTGATACTGGAACCACAAGGTTGTCCAGAGTATTTCATGCCTCACCAATGACACTTCTTCTCTCCATCTGTCCCTTCTTGCCCTTGCTTTGAGCCAATTGATATGATAAACTGGCAACATCTTATTGGCAAGATATATGGAGAAAATAATTAGTATTCACTCACATTCTTCCATTGACCCCCCACTGTCCCCATTCAGCAGATTCTGTTCCCCATCCACCATCCAAAACCAAGCCATTTTACTAACCCCCTGGCTGAACCTGTTTTCCTCTGTCACCTCCTTACTAACAGCAAGATCCTCTGGTTGGATTTCCTTGTACTTTTCTCCTATGTTATCATTGAGGTCCAATCTGAGAATGGCTTTCCTGGCCCTCTGATAACTTCTGACATGCTTGTTTATCCTGACCACCACTTTCTGGATTTCCTTCTTGGTTCTTGTACCCTCCCTAGTGGAATTTGCAGTCCTGAAATTCTGCCTGTACAGCATGGCCTTGCTGCCAAGGTCAGTCCACAGTTGGTCAAGACGATCATTAGCCTGTCCAATCCTGAGTTCCATCTCCTCTTTCAGAAGATCATGAAGGCCAAGCTCCATAAGCTTGGCTGCTCCAATGGATGATGGCATCCATATACTCATCAGCTCAGAGGCCAGCTCCTGGACTTCCTCATCTGGAGCCTCCAAGACTGTATCATCATCTTCCCAGAACTCGCCATCCTCCTTCTCCTGGTCTTCTTGTGCACAGAATGCTGGATCATCCTGGGGAATGAAAGCACCATCTATCTCTAAGCCTTTTAAAAATGCTTGACCAGTGCTGTGGAACTTTTCAATCCTGGAAGAAAGTCTCTGCCTCTTCTCAGAGGTTTTGACTTCCTGCCTAGCAGACATTGGACTGGGAAGCAGACGAAGCTCATATCTTAGCTGGTCCCTGCAGGTTGGGTCAGCAGGCAAATCACTTTCAGGTCAACAATGGCCTCACTGTGAGTCCTCAATGCTAATTCCTTCTGCCAGCCAAGCCACAGAACCAAGGTTTGCTGAAGAGGACACTGGATTTTTTCCAAGTTTTAACTGTGCTTCATGAAAGGTGGGGGCTACAAACAATCAGACAGATCCATTGTCCCATCTAAATAAGACTGACCTTTGTCCCCTCTCAACAAATAAATGTCCAGGGCTTCACCACAGTCTGCCTCTGCCTTAAGAGCATCCAACTCCCACCAAGCTACTTTGTTAGGATCTAGAACAGCATTCAACTGCTCATAGGCCTGATTCATGTCCTCCAGACATTTGTTGGAAGTCTTGTATTTTTTCAACAAGGAGGGGACTGTGATTTGGGGTGTAAATTCACCAACCTCCAAGAAAAAAAAAAACTCACCTATTCCCACAAGTTTCTTCCAGTTGGAATCCCTCATGTGATCATCATACACCTCTTGCCTGTGTGCCTGAGTCATAGACCTGGCAGTGGGGGAGATCTTATTGAATGGAGCCCACAATGTCTCCAAAATTTCTCCATCCAAGTGGCCTGCACCCTTGACAAAGTTGAGGCTGTACCTTGGAAAGCAGGAGAGCTTGTGTGCAGCCAAATGGAACTTCCCCACAGCAGGAATGATCTCCAATCCTGAGGGAAGAAATAGAGAAGAACTAGATTTGACCTGACTTCTGAAGTTGACACTCCACTGGCACCCTACATCATAAATGACAAGGGCTGTTGTGATGTTTTCAGAATGATAACTAAGGGCATTGCAAATGGAGTAGTCTGTGTTCATATACCTGGCCAAGCATGAGTGCCAATGGCATCATCTTCACCCAACATGTTTGCTCACCTTTCCCCTTTTTGAAAGTCCACCACTGAATGTGGAACAAAGCAACCATGCTGAGCACATGCTGTGGCACCAATTCCAGTGGATTGAAGGTTGGACTTGTTGATATTGGCAGCATTGATTGCCCTGTGATTGCTGCAAGTGGACCTCTGTTGGTATGGTCAGCACTGGAGATGTCAAGACCTTAGGCCCCCCCCACCTCCTTGTTATCCACAGACTGTTGAAGATGACTCTGATAGGGAATCTCTGAAACCATGTAGCCTTTTCCATCTGACAAAGATACATCCATCTCAGGTTTGTTCATTTTCATATGTTGTGCAGTGAAGTTGCCATCAATGACATATTGCCTTGTCACAGTATTGCTGAATGAGGTTAGAAATGGAAATTAAATCAATTACAGCCTCCCACCTGTCATACCAAGCTTTCCAATCAGGAGGTAAATTAATTCCTGGTTGGGGGCAGGCAGGACAGAAGAGGGCAAGTCCCCCTTCTCCTGGATCCAGTTCTGTATCATGACCAAACCCAAACCATTTCCTATGTTTCAGATCCCTCCACAGCCAAGAAACCCTCATCAGCTCCCTGTACCTATCCTAAAAAGCCAAGAAAAAAGTATTAACCCAAGTCACCTAATAACATATGGATGGCAAATGGGACTCAACTGGTACCCTGTCAGGAAATGCATTATTGGTGAACCTCTTCAGCTTCTGATAGAAGCTCATAGCTGAAGTCTTGCACTCCAAAGCATCAATAAGAAAGTGATTGAGCACCTCAAAGGTGAAGGCAGTCTTAGGCTTAGATATGCTGGCTGGAAAAAGTCTTTCTCTGAGTAAAGAAAGGTGTGAATCAATGGGATCTGAACCAGGGCAGCTGCACCAAGAGATTTCATGAGTAAAAATACCCTCAGTGTGCACTATGGTCATTTGGGATTGGGAAGACCTCCTGGAAGAAAGATTACCACAAGGGCTCAGGAAGTACAGGCTACTGACCTGTAATTTGGAGGTCCTTCCCCAGATACATAGCCAGACTCCTCTGGATTGGGATTCTCCTTGGCTTGGGGACATGGGACCCCCCCATGGCCCACATGCCACAAGAAGCCAAGTTCCATCAAGGAGGTAGCCTGGTAGTGGGTACCATTCCACCTTTGGACCTTGTGAAAGGGCAGGTTTCTGTGAGCTTTGACAGCACAGGGACCACACCAGGCATGCACACCAGTGCAGGACATGCACTGGATACTCCCTTCTGCTTGACAGCATTGCTCACAAATTCCCCCCTTAGCCAGTTGCTCGCCTTCCAGAATAACATTGAGGTACTCTGTTCTCCAAGGCAACCACTCTCTGATAAAGTCATTCTGACTCTGAAAACAAGTTTGAATGATTTCCCTTCTCAGTTCAGGACACCTACCTTTGTGAACCTTCTAGTTGGAGGGACATCTTCTACATCATTCCAGTCTGAGTTAGGGAAGTCAGAGAAGTTGAGATTCTGGGATGATGCCATAGTCCTTGGGGTTCTTGGAGTGGAAGGCTGGCTCCCAGATGGTTGGTACAGGTGCCTAGCATCAACTTCCTTGTATGTGAGCTTTCCTCTCCTGGTCTTGGTGGGCTGGAAAGTATATAAAGAACCTCTACTGGAGCTTTTGCCCAGGACTTTGGACTTTCTGCGTTGCATGCTCAAGGGAGTGATTTGAAACACAGGGAATCAGTGCTGAAGATGCATAATTTTTACTTGGAAACTCTGACTGACATTGGCTAAGGGCTTGGCTAGGTACCTACCCTAAGATGGTAAAAATCTACCTAGAAGATCCTTCTGTTGGGTGAAAGCTGGCCTGGCCACTCCAAATTTGTTGTGGACAGCATCTTTCATGTAGTGAGCAAGTGCTATCCTTTCACCATTTTCCCATTTGGGGACAGAGTGGCAAAGAAGTTTACCAGCAAGGTAAATCATTGTGCCTGGTTGATAACCAAAAATGGAGCTGAGATCTGAAATATGAAATTGGGCATCATGAGTTCCCAGGCTCACTAGCAAGTCCAGCAGAGAGGGTGCAGAAACTTTGTCTAGGTGGGGAGGAGTCTCCTGGTTGACTATGACATCTATGCTGACATAGATGGAAGGCCATGGAGTGCCAGACAGGGGCCGGGTGACCACCCAGTTTTCCTTGGTTGCAATGGCATCCTTTCCAACCCTAGCCAGATCTGGCAGGACAAATCCCAAAATGGAGTTCCAGAACTCCTCTGCATAGGAAATGTCATGAAGCCATTCCTGTACAGCAGGGATTTTGAGATTGGAGCTTTCATAGATCTTGTCCTGCAATCTCTTTGAGAGCATTAGCCTTGCAATCTGCACCAGACCATAAGGATAAAAATTACCACATGACCCTGCTGGAAAGTTGCAGGAGAGTTCATAAGCCTGCCATGACCAAACATGGCATCAGCCAATGGGTCCTCATTGCCATCAAGCCCTGGCAGATGCCTATGGCCAAACCTCTTGCTGGACTCATTTTTCCTCTTGGAGTGTTTCACAAGGCTGCCTTTCAAAGGGAGGTGAATCCTATTGAGATGTCCCTGCCAGTGAATCAATATATGATATACATGAGGGAAGAGATTGCTTCACCACTCTTTGAGGAGGAATGATGCCTGGGAGATACCAAACCATCACTCTACCATGGACATCCAAAACAGTGGCAGGGTCAGAGATGTGCCCCCATTGGGGATATTGAAAATACTTGGTCTTTTCTGCAGCATGTGGCATGGGTTCAGCAAACCTATCAATGTCCCACTTGGTTACATCTTCCTTTGGACTTCAGACTTTGCACCTCAACTATTTTCAGACAGACAGACTCACAGGGGTTCAGGATTGCATGGGCAATGACAAGGGCTGCCAACTTGTTTTCAGCCAAGGAGATAGATGCAGAAGGAAGGTCTTCTTTGGACATATCCCTTTGGAGGTTAGTCAATTGGGACATAACCCTGAGTCTATCAAACTGGATGTAGCCAATACCAAGGAGCAAACAGTTCAAATTACCTTGGCTTCCTAAGGTCCAATTTTTGTAGTACCACAGATGCAGGGAGTTGGCATCCCCCAAGTACAGATGTCAAGATCCCATCCACCAAGGCAGCCAGGGCATCAGAAGAGGTTGAGGGGGTATTCATTGCACACTTGTTGGCTTAGGGACAATGATGTAGTGGAGAGAGCATAAAATTTTAAGGCAGGAAACTTATAATCACCAACTTATGCCTTTGGTATTTATTCCTTATGGGACTTATTACTTAGGGTTAGGGTTAGGCCTCTTAAATTTCAAAAAATGAAGGTAAAAACAAGGCAATTAAAACCCCTAAGACAAAATGCAAGGGGTCATGAGGTTATGAAGACTACAACAGATTTGAATACAAGTTACAACTGCCAAGTCAAAAAAAAAGTTCCAAGTGGAACTGACACCTTGACAACTGTCCAGGAGGGGCCCTTCCCCCAGAGCAGAAGCAAGTCATCAAGAAAAAACCAACTCCAATTACAACCAAATCACCCAACTACCAAAGGCTGACAGAAACTGAAGATTGATGCAGTTAGCACCTGGAACCAAGAAAACAAGCAACTTACATAGCACAATCACATGGTCACACTCTGGGATAGGTTAAGTCAATCATGATAGTATGTAACAGAAAAGTGACATACCACAATCATCTAAGACATAACCAAGGCAGACCAAGCAAACCATGTTTGTATATAAGCCAGCCTACACTAGTAGGCATGGACTGTCCCCAGAACCATAGTTGCAGGCCCACACTAGCAGGCACAGACAAAAAAGTTAAAATACAAAGACCCCCCAGTACCAACATATTTTATATAAGCCAGCCTACACTAGTAGGCATGGACTATCCCCAGAACCATAGTTGCTGGCCCACACTAGTAGGCACAGACAAGAGTTAAAAGAAAAAGACCCCCCAGTACCAACATGTTTGTATGATAAGCCAGCCTACACTAGTAGGCATGGACTGTCCCCCAGAACCATAGTTGCTGGCCCACACTAGTAGGCACAGACAAAATAGTATCTACCCCTCATACCAACAATGTACTGGCCAGGTACACTGTGAATGAAGGGGTCACCATCCAGACATGTCCAGCTGCAGCCTGAACATCATCAAGATGGCGTCTATGGGTCAATGGTTAGTGCAACCAAAGGTCCATTACCTTCAGACAGTACTGGGGGAAGATGGGACCTGGCAACACGGTGATGGTTGGGGGAATCAGTACAAATCCAGTACTTAAGAATTAACAGCTTACCTTGCAGCAGCATGCAATGACAATACAGAAGCATCCTGGTATATCAAAAACATTATTGGCCCATAGCAAAGCTTACCTCAGATTCACATACACTACACTATGACAGATGGATGGTATCCATACTACCAGCCATG